>JARFXV010000514.1:0-335000 GCA_031761425.1 Cosmopolites sordidus
GATATACAAAACAAAAACTTTGCTTCAGAAAGTGGAATGGGAGATTAGCGCTAACCAATCAGGAGAATTATCAGGAGCTAGCACACTATTTATCTTATCTCCTCAATTGCCCCGAACGCAACACAAGATTCCCCAAGAAAAATTGGATCTATACCTACTCAAAATCACCACCACCAACACAGGAAGAAATCCACAAGCGCAAACGCAAACTAAAGAATAACAAGACATCCGGTGAAGATGGTATCACCGCGGAACTATCGTACCAAAAAACCTCGTACCAAATTCACTGCAGGAACTCACGCAAATTATCACGTACATTCTGGCAAACAGAAAAATTGCCTAATGAATGCAAATGTGCTCTTAGCCACCCGTTGCACAAGAAGGGAGACCGAACAGATGTGAACAACTGCAGAGGAATCTCGTTACTACAAGTCACTTACAAAATCCTCTCAGCATACCTTCTCCAACCAACACAAGAACAGCTTTCGCCCTGGACGCTCATGCACTGGACAAATATTTAACTTAACAACAATGCTTAAATACAAAACATCAGGAACGTCCCAATCATATAGACGTTCGTGAACTTCGAGAAAGCATACGACTGCATCGACCGAAAATCTCTGTTCAACATCCTAGAAGAACAAGGACTTGACCCCAAAACACTACGATTGATCAAGCAGACAATGACCGACGCAGCCTCAAAAGTGAAATTTATGGTAGAAATTTCTCAACCCTTCCTGATTAAAACCGGAGTACGCCAAGGAAATGGGTTATCTCCACTCCTCTTCAACCTGGTCCTGGACAAAGTAAGATCAAAGAAACAAGAGACAAAAGAAAAATCAAGGACACTGAAACTCAATACGATTCGGAGGACTCAAAAACAACATAGAAATATCATGTCTAGCCTTCGCAGACGACTTAGCCATACTCGCAGACAATTAAACAAGGGCAACCAAACAGATAGAAGTTCTCAAGGAATGTGCAGAGAAAGTAGGCCTACAAATCACCTTTCAAAAACCCGAATTATTTTGCTCAAAATTAGATGTCCAAAATTTGAACACCAAATACGGCAAAAAAATAGGGTCACTCACTTCAAACACCTTGGCGAGATCCTCGAACCCACAGGAGGAGAGAAGATAGTACCGACGACTCGATTACAGAAGATAAAGAGGGCATACGGCAAGACACACAAATCTACAATACTATCTACAATAAGAAATGCCTATCCACTCACGCAAAAATAAAACACAACAACACAGTAATCAAACTAGAGGTACTATACCCAAGCGAGACACACACACACACTTCACATAAAAAGCGGCATAGAAAACTTACTAAAAGAAGAACGCAAAATTATGAGGAAACTTCTCGGCCCACAACTGACAGAGGAAAGATACAGACTACATTCTAGAAAGACCACAGAGAGAACATAAGAAAGTGGAACATAAGAAAAAGAAGGTTGAAATTCTATGGACCTATCAGTAGACTCCCACCGACAACACTCACCAACAGAATTCTTACATACATACAAGGAGTTAAGTCAACAGTACCATGGATCGTATAAGTCAGAGCTGATATAGGAAAGGCACAAATGGGCTCGACAGAGATTGAGGATAGAAGAACGTACAGAAACAAAATACATAAGTGGAACCTTGCATCAAAGAGCGAAGTTTCGAGGAGATCGGGGACAAGGTGGACGGAGGAGAGAAAGAGAATCCACGGAGAAAGGATGAGAGAGGTGTGGAGGATCAGAAAGAACACTCGAAAATGAGTCAGAATGCTTTGCGTGATCCAATCGGATCTATACGCATCTAATAATAATATATCGTTATCCTGTCTAAATTTCAATAAACTTGTTTGTGATCGTTTTGTGACAAGCTATTTGAGATGTGTAAACAAAATAAAAATGAGAACAAAACGTATTTCTCTGTATCTATTAACGATTGTGGCTATGGATATTTAATTTAAGGAGTCATCATTCAGAAGTACGCCAATAGGAAATTTTACAAGCGAGATGAATTCTATCGGCAGTACACCGCTGAAATGCTGGAAATGTGTGATGTGCCTGGAATGTGATCGACTTGAAACCATGCGGTTTTGTTCCAAAATGTAAGTAAGGATTTCATGTCAACCAAATGATTTATTTTCTTTCATTAAGTTTGAAAGCACATTGAATCTCCAACTAAATTGTCCCGAACCACATTTGTTACACCAAATGAAATCATTTGAAAGCAACTGTTGTATTTCTGGATTTGTTGGAATCTGTTCCTGTTCCAGAAACCAATGAGCGCAGTGACTCTGGTGGCGAGACCAATAGCGCCAATTTGACTTGGCCACTTGCGCAACACAATCCAAGGGTTTCATTTCTGTATTTCAATGCCTTACAATGTGGGCACACAACGATCATCGATCCAATAACTACGGACTGTAATCAATTATCATGTTGTAACGGAATGCAGCTCGATGAATATTCAACGCAACATTTGTTTATCTTCTTGCACGATTATTCAAATTCATTGTCGCGCGATTGGTTTCTACTAACCGATGATGTCTCATTCGATGCATATCATCTTCATTTGCATTCTCTCTTTCTTCTTGTGGAGGTGCTGAACGTGTTTGTGATAAACCTCGCTCTGCGAGTTCTGCCATCACAATTGCTCCGTTTTATTGGCGACATTACAATGCAATTAAATTGTGCCAATTCAATTCAATTGTGTCTATTACGACACAATGTACGATGCGAATAATCACAATTCAACTGAAAATGGACATTGGTTCACTTTGTTGTTACTGTATAACCCTTTGTCGCTTTAAAACCCACCGTATTTTGTAGGTAAATCTGTAAATTTGTTTGAGATAAAACGACGAAACTTGATTCATTTCATGAAATCATTGCGATGGACTTACGACATAATCACAATTTAACTGAAAATAAACAACTGAATCAATTTTTCGTCACTATGTAACCCATTGGCTTGATTCACAATTTGAGAATCAACTGTCAAACGACTTTGCGCACGTAGCGAAATAAATTGAAATAGAAATAAAATAAGTACATTTGTTGAACAGATCGCGAAACAACACAAAAGTAAAAACAAATGTAATTTTATTTTAATTTAGAATGCGTTTTTTCAAATTTTTCTTCAAATCTTCTCCATTTTTTTTTAATTGAAAACACTCATAATTGAGTAATTTCCATCCCGGGTTTGTCCGAATTTTCCGACTTGCTTTTGTAGTTATCTCGCTTTTTTTTCCTGAATACTTTTCCAAGACTATAACGAACAAAACAGAAAAATAATTACGCATATCCGTCGTTCGAATCGTGAGCTATGGTTTTGAGCTTTGGTTCATACAAAAATCTCATGGAAAAAACATATTCAGTTTTTCCCGAATTATCCAATTTTCCAGGCAACTTTTCCAATTTTTCCTTTCATAAAAATCTTATTCGGGCTATTATAAACATTAGATATATATATATATATATATATATATATATATATATATATATATATATATATATATATATATATATATGATATATATATATATATATATATATATATATATATATATATATATATATATATATATATATATATATATATATATATCATTATCAGCCCGTGTCGATCCACTGCAGGATGAAGGCCTCGTCATCATGTTTACAACTTTTACGGTCCTGGGCTTTACACTGCCACTTTGGTCCAATATACTTAACGATGTCATCAATCCATCGTGTTTTCGGTCTTCTTCGCGGACGTTTGCGATCAAGCGGTATCCACTCCAGGATTGCCTTGGTCTATCTGTCATCCCATCGCCTTGCTATATGGCCTGCCCATCTCCATTTCAATCGCTTTACTCTTCCAATAATGTCACAGGCTTTTGTTTGTTCCCTGATCCATGCGCAAGACTTTCTCTGTCGTCTTGTAATATCAAGCATACATCTTTCCATTCCCCTCTGTGCTACCTGAAGTTTTTGAATTGATTGGAATGGTAGTGTCCAGGTTTCACTCCTGTATGTCATAACGAGTAGAACGTACTGATCGAAGACTTTTCTTTTCAGGCAAAGTGGGAGTCTGCTCTTATACACAATGTTGAGCCTGCCAAATGCCTGCCAACCACATTTAACACGCCGTTCCACTTCCCGGGCGGTATTCCCCTCCATTGAAATCCTCTGCCCAAGATATATAAAGCTGTCCACAATCTCCAAATTCCTTCCTAAAACTGAAATTCTTCTGTCCTGAGCGAAGTTATTGAACATAACCTGACTCTTTTCGTGGCCAGCCCTTTGCAGTTCTTGTATGCGCCTTTGCAGCTCCTCTGGGTCTTGTGAAAGGGGAACGATATCATCTGCAAATCTACGATGGTTTAAGTTTGCACCATTGATCTTTACACCATCGTGTTCCCAATCCAGTTTACGGAATACTTCTTCAAGGCCAGCCGAGAAAAGAATAGGCGATATTACGTCACCCTGCCATACACCTTGTTCTACATTAATTCCTACTTCAAGATCATCAAGGTGAATTGTGGAGGGAAGCTCCATCATATATCGATCCTAATAGGTTTACATATGCTTTAACTACCCCTTGGCTAAACAGTGCATCCATTATTGCATGCGTTAAGATGGAGTCAAATGCTTTTTCGTAGTCGATAAAAACCAAGCACAGTGGCATGGTGTATTCGTTGTGCCTTTCTGGGATGCTGTACAACCTATATATATATATATATATATATATATATATATATATATATATATATATATATATATATATATATATATATATATATATATATATGTATATATATATCCAACCTGTCTACAAGAATGCGTCGACATAAATGCATATAACCTCACTGTGTTATATATACTTTAATGGCGATATACCACTAATGTATAAAAGCAATAAATTTTGATATTCGTTTAAAAATAAGAATTTATCATTTTTTTCAGCCGTTATGGGAACCGTTATAATTTTAAAGTTATCAGCAAGCAAAAAAAAATATATTGGTAATTTAAAATGTAATTGTATTATGTTTCTTTTTTTATATCGTTTTTATGTTAAGACTATAAACTAGTTAAGTCAATCTGAAGATATGTCAGTTTCCTTCTAAATAAAAACACATAGAAACAGAGTTGGGAAACAGATAAAATTACTTGCAATGCTATTAAACGGTAATAAAAGCCAATGCGAAAAATAACATAAGGATTGATCTTTCCCCCTCTAAACCTCTAAATAAAACATTACGAGTATCATTTGTATGATTCACTTGATAGAACTGGCGCACAACATCGTTCAAAAACTTTCCGTGTAAACAAAATAAACTTAAAACTGAATTTCTTATCAATTTTTCGGTGATATAACATATTATACAAGCAAACTTTTCTAGACATTTTTGATAAGACATTTAAACATTACTATATCATGACAAAAGTCGATACACGGTTCATTCAAAAACTTCTCGAACTGACACAGAAATGCCGCAAATCGTTGTCAGTGCCAAACCTCGTATATCCATAATAATTTTTGCTTAGTGCTTTTTCTGGAAACAAAAAAAAATTGTTTCTCTTTTCCTTATTATGTCAGAATTAAGTTGTTTTCATTCCAATTTGAGGATAAATACCAACGTTTTAATAAATTTATGATAAATAGTTGTTTGGATATAGTAATATAATATTTTCATAAAAGATAAAAGATACGAATTTTCACTCCAAATGCGGCAATTTTGTTTATTAACGTAAACGTTTAGCCAAAAATGAGTTTGGTCACTGTAAAAAATGGTGTGGTTAAATGCTGGGTCAAGTTACAATTGATTTTGAACCCATACACCAAACGTACGACGCAAACGATGGTCTTGCGGCTTGAGTTCTTGGACAAAACTTTCCATGTAGTCGAGTACCAAAGCCCAATTGCATCCGAATGGCACGGAATGATAAAGTTGGATCTTCATCAACACTGCCAGCAACAGCAGCGATATTTGATCGTTTGACAGCGACCTCTATCAGAATTTTGGAAAAACTAAACAATCACCCTTCATTAATCAAGAATAATCCGCTAGATAACGTGCTTCAATTAACAAGCTTCAAGAAAGACCATTTAGTTGGAGATTTTCAGAAAAATTGATTTAAATAACTTTCATTTACAGAGTTTTAACTCTAATGAACTTAGCAAAAAAAGTTGGATTTGATTTTAAAGCACTTTTTGTGCCTTTTTTGCCGCCTTTATTTTTTGCGCACTCTTTGGACTACTACTTGATCACTGACATACACAGCGCGTCCATTAAGTATCAGTACTGGTCGGGAAAAATGTGATTAAAACGAAATATCTGACATTTTTATGAATTATTATTCGAAGTACTCTCCTCTCGCTTCAATACATTTGTTACATCGATTCAATAGTGATTCAAATGCGTGCTCCAGCTCATTTTGGGGAATAGGCTCCAAAGCATGCCTCGAAGCTGTTTGGATGGTCTGAATGCCTTAAAAAACCTTTCAACTTTAATATCAACTTTGGAAACAAGAAATAGTCATAAGGAGCTAAATTTGGTGAATACGGTGCGTGGTTGATCCCACAGACTTGGTTTCGGGCCAAAAATTGACGCATAATTGGGCTTTTGAAGATTTTTTTTGTCATAAATGGAAAGATCATATACAAGTTTTATAACAAAACTACTTTTATTTCTATTTCTTTCCTTATAATTAAAAAGTTATATCAAATTGAAAATAATTTTTTAAACCAAGTACCGATGACACGCCGACCATTCCCGAAAACAATCGGAGCAATTTGTGACCTCACACAATGTACCGAAGGCTAATCGGTTCGGCTCGCGGCAATTCGCTCTTTGAACAGACATTCCGAAACAATCGGAGTTTCGGTTAAATAAAACAATTTATCCATCTCAGTCATCGCTATATAGGTTTAACCTATATCTTTGACTGCTTTTGGTGGTTTGCGATCGATTTGAAAACATACTTGCTTTTAATTGTTATTTAGGCTTTCGGTGCTGTTTTCAACGTTATTCTCATATATCTTTACATAAGATATGGAGGCTCAAAGGTAAGTTCAGATTAGGGTTCCTTTTGTTGCAATCGTTTTTATAACTTTTATTTATATTATTTAATTCATGTATAGATAACAAATTAACGTGCCAAATTTATAAGAAGGAATATTCCTGTGTGTCCGCAAATAATTTAGATGTAGCAACACAACTGAGGATAGTAATAAAAAAAAATCCTACAGGATTGTCAATTATGTAGGATAAGAATAAAAATATTCAAGAATTAAACAAGAACAGACAAGAACAAAATTCGATTACCGATTTGAAGGTAATCGTATATGAAAAGTCTTATACTTATGAAAGTTTTACAGGATAATCTAATTTGTAGATAGTCGAAGAGTACTGAAATTTGTATGATTAGGTGGATTAACACCAACTAGTTAAATTAAGGGCTGGCAAAGCAGTTTTCAATGGAATCAAAACAAACATTTGAAGGAGTATGCAAAAAAGACAAATAAAAAACAACAACTCTCCAAACAAAAAGTATATTTATATGCTAAATAAAAACAAAACAGTTAAAATATTTAGTGTTTTTCAGGATTTTGGTACATTTAATTTATTGATTGAACATATTCATTTGATAGGGTATGTTTAAACCAAGGTTAGAAATTTATTATAGGCATTCACGACTGATAGTAAGCTGACAGTAGGTTTTCAAGTGCGTAGACTTTAACTTGAGAGTCCCACACTTTGACTAAAGTTTTCCACTAAAAATAAAATGGTTTAGGTGCCTTCTCTTATTTGGGTAATCTCTAGCTGGTCATACATTGCAGTTAGCAGCCAGATTTATTTATATTTGTAAATATTAAATCAAGAGTCTAATGTGGTGGTTTGTAAAACATGTAAGGTAAAAAATCGCCATTGTTTTAAAAGTAGTGAAAACCTTTATTAAAGCAATAATGTAGTATGGGTGGATTTTTTAAAAATATTCTTAATAGAGTTTAATGTGATGGTTTGAAGAATCTATGTGGTTTTAAAAGTATTGCAAACTTCAATGAAAATAATCAAACAAATATATATATATATATATATATATATATATATATATATATATATATATATATATATATATATATATATATATATATATATATATATATATATATATATATATATATATATATATATATATATATATATATATATATATATATATATATATATATATATATATATATATATATATTATATATTTGTGTGTGTGTGTTTTGTTTTTCTAATTATGATTTATATTGTTTTTTTTGTTCAAAAAAGAATTACAAAACTAGAAAATATCTTTTGGTTAGTCAATATTTAACATTTTTCTTCGGTAGGTGTTGGATCTTCACTTCTCCGATGTGTCCACATAAGTAGTGCTAATGCATGTTTACAACCACCTGTCATGAAATATATACAAAATATTACTGTTTATAATATATTATTTTTTTTGTTTGAGTATTTATTACCTGCTGAAGCTGCACAATCGTGAAATTTTGGGTTTCGTGGACTTTTCTTAATGTCTCATTAATAATCAAGGTAACTGTATAAGCTTTACTCCGAACTTTATGTTCTCAACATACACGTAGTTTTACCCTGCAAATACCATTTTTGCATTTAAGTTGAACACAGCCTATAGCCTTGTCACCGTAACTTTCTCGTGACACCCTACAAATAGTTTAATTATATTTAATAGAAATATTTTGTTTCTTATTTACATTTACATTATTATTATTTTTACTTACATCATATTTAATACATATTAAAACACATACATACTAAAAACATTTAACATACATTTAACAAATTTACATACATATTAAAAACTTACATCGATGCCTTAGCACCTCGAACTTCAGCTGAATTGAACCGAATGTCATTTTTTAGAAAATCTGTGACCATAAAAATATCCACAGCAGGTATATTATCAGAATTAACCTTTATGAACCCTTTGTCACACATTACTGAACTAAATTAGTAATCAATAATATTTTATTTTGTACTTAACCAACAATAATTTTGACAGTATATATACGAATAGAAGCCGTTGACAGTACTGATGTGAAAACTGTGATGTAAAAAGGACTTCTGAAGGAGTTTTTCGTGTTTTTTTGCCTGTGGTGAGTTTTTCGATTTCCATTCCACACTTTGGTAGTTAGTTTCTGGATAGTATTGAAAGCACCATGTTTCATCCCTTGTAATAATTGATTTCAGGAAGTTTTGATCATTTCTGGCGGCTGTGGTAACCTCTCTGGAAGATTGTTGACACGAAGTGATTTCTGCTCCTCCGTCAACGTGTGCGAAACAAACTTTACATACATCTTTGTTTTACCCAAATCCTTGTGAAGAATGAGTCGAATCGTTTCTTAGCGATATTCAAGGCCTCTTCCATCATTTTTGTGTAGCATTGCGGTTATTGTTACAAAATCGCGATCTTTTCCGATCTTTTCGTGAGTGCGAACTGAAATTGGTCTTCCGTCACGTTTGTCACCCTCTAGCGACACTTTGCCATCCAAAAAATGTTTATCCCACAGAAAAAAAATTGTTCTGCTTATACAATCATCGCCGTATACTTGTATAAACCGAAATGTTTCCGACGCAGTTTTTTTCCGAGTTTTGCGTTAAATTTCGTAACAGATCTTTGTTTCATGATTAAATTTGTTCATCGAACTTTTTTGGCATCGAACTTTAATGGAGGCACTGTGTATAATGATATATCCATATTTTAAAAATTATTATATGCTCTCCAACATACAAGTAGGCAAAATTGTTAGCAAAGAAATTGCTAATACCACTGATAAGGACTATCTTCATATATATGTAGAGTGGCCCTCGTATATATTTTTTTTTCTCTTGATTCAAGACGTCGCAATACGTTTTACGGCCAATTTACACGTCGCAACGTCCGGATTAACGAAAATAGTCGTCAGATCGCACCACTGTCGGCTCATAAACTAGCGAATCTGTGACATAAGGTTTCAGCCTTCGGTATTTTATGTCCGTCGACGACCGGAGATTCTCATCTTTTAAAATAGACACGATTTAAAAATACAACAGCAGATCGCACTAAATAAAAATAGTTGGTCGGAAAATCGAAAGAAAGGACAAACAAAGGTGGGAAACGAATACTTATTGGCTTTTTGTGGTTTTCCTTTTTTCGTATATTCTACCGAAAAATATGGTGTTATTCTGTTTCATTCAAAACAATCCTCTCCCACCATAATACACGGTTCACCTTTGGGAAAAACGAATTATCTTTCAGTTCTTTTTGAAGAAATTTACAAGAGATAATGGGTCATCCATCTGCTCCACTATGTCTATAAGATCATAGCATGACCAGCCCATTGTAGCTTCTTGAATTTTATGAGGGCCGACACTTCTGGATTTTCGAGGATGGCGTACAATTTTCTGTTATATCGTATTATCCAGATCGAATCTTCCCTCACAGGTCCGAGGATTCTTCGAAGAACCTTGCTTTCAAGGGCGTTAAGTAATTTTTCGGACACCTGTGTTAATGTCCACGTTTCGCTGCCATAGCACAGCACAGATCTTATAATCGTTTTTTGTTGTTTAAGTTTTATTTTGCTGTGCACGTTTTTGTTTTTAATTATTAGGAATACCGAATAATATCTCTTATTTGCCATCATTATTCTTCTTTTAATTTTCTTCGTTTCCATCCTTCGATAAGTTTGCCCCTAGGTATACTACGTTTTCTAGGTTCAAGCCTCCTACTGTCATATTTTATCTGATTAACGTCTTTTTCCTAGTTTGTGTCATAAATTTTGTTTTGTTTTTGTTATTTCGAAGTTCAACCTGCCTTGCTGCTGAGTCAAAGTTTACCAATATTTCTTTAACACATTCCAAAAATCTTGAAACTATATTTATGCAGTCGGCATACGTTACGAGTTAAGTGGATTTGAAGCATAGTGTTTCCTTGGTGTCAACGAGAAGTTTCCAGTCAAATTGAAAAACATTGCTGCCAGGTCATCATCTTGTTTAACGCCATTGTCAGTTTTAAAGCTGGAAATCAGATAATTTTTTACTCTGACTTATGACAAAGAATCGGTCATTGTCATTCTTGTAAGTCGAACCAGTTTCGATGGGACTCCAAACTCCAACATGTCAAAAATGACATACCTTATTGGATAGACCTGTTTAAATAATTTAAAATATTTAATGAAGTTAATTTACAATTTCAAGGTGATGAGTTGAATTTTTCTTAAAACAAAAAACGTCATAGCTGCTTTTGTGGGAAAACTTTTTCTGTTTGCACAAAATCTAAATAGAGATGATTACAGTCATTTTTCTACTTAATTAGCAATCTCTGCAAAACAGGAAGATTTACTTACTTACTGCCTTACACTTGGACGTTCTTCATGCTGATTTTACGAGCCAATTTACGGAGCAATTTAAATATATTTTAAACATGAATGTACCGAGTTGGGTTTTAGATCATTTCGCAAATGCAGATACAGCAGAATAATTAAATTTAGAAGGGGAACTGGTAAAACTAACGAAAAACTAAAAGTAACTTAGAAATGTATACCAACAATTCTGACTTTAAAAATCAATATCAGCTTTCTACCCTGGATTGTGCACAATAGTACAGAAATTTAATTGCATTTCCTGATTGGAATTGCATTCCAACATGATTGTAAACAACAGTCGCCTGTCGACACTGCCATATGCCTGTTTGAATTCAATAAATACCTGGTACATATCAGTGTTATATTCCCAGCACCTGTTTAACTGAGAATATCTGGTTTGTGGTCGATCGTCCGACTCTAAAAGCCAAGTTGTTCTTCACAAATTACTTTGTCAGCAAAGGCTTTAATTTTCTTTTCTAAAATTTTCGTCAAGATCTTATAAGACGTGCACAGCAAGGATATTCCTCGGTAGTTTTTGCAGCAGAGTTTGTCACCTTTCTTATAAATTGGACACATAATAAGTCTGCGTCAATCTTCAAGAAGTTTTTCGTGCGTCCATATGTCCGTGATTAATCTGCATAGAAGATATGCTATGCAGGTGTAGCCGGATTTCAGAAGCTCAGCTGGAATTGATCACTACTCGGCGCATTGTTATTTGGGTGGTTTCTCAGGGCTGTTTTTACTTCTTCGAGTGTGGGAGGAGGACTCAAAGAGGATCCTTCATCAGCTGTTATATCAGTACTTTCTAACGGCTATTCCATTAAGAGGTTTCGAATGTTGGTAACGAATAAAAGAAACGTTTCATAACATACCTGAAAGTTATTTATGGCAGTGCGAAGCTGGATAGTGTACAATTATACGTGGAATACAACATCTGTCAAATGACCACCACGACTTCTCTGGCAGCTCACAATTCTTTTGTTGAAATTCTCGATTTCTGCTGAACACATTTGCGGAGTTATGTCACGAATAATTCGCCTAATTTCTTCTTTCAACTGTTGAACGGTTTGCGGATTATTTTCGTAAGCTTTGCTCTTCACATAGCAACACAAAAAATAGTCTAGCGGCGACAAGTCGCATGACCTTGGTGGCCGATTTACGACCCCATTCCGGGAGATCAACCTCTCCTGTCCTTACAAAATTCAGCTAACACAGGAGCTAAAGCCAGCCAACCATGGGCAACGCCGTGCATTTGCCAATTGGACCCTACAGATGAAGGCAAATGACAATAATTTTTGCGATAAAATCATTTTCAGTGTCGAGGCTCATTTCCACTTAAACGGTTACGTAAATAAACAAAATTGTCGCATCTGGGGCAATGAAAATCCTAGAAAAATCCACGAAATCCCGATGCATGCTCAACGTGTCACAGTTTGGTGCGGTTTTTGGGCTGAGGGTATCATTGGACCGTATTTTTTTGAAGATGAAGATGAACGAGCTGTTACAGTAAACGGAGAACGATACCGAACAATGATTGATATTTTTTTATGGGATCAAATAATGGACATGGAGTTAGGGAATACGTGGTTCCAACAAGATGGTGCGACATGTCATACAGCACGTGAAACATTAACTTTACTGCGTACACAGTTTGGAGGGATCTCCCGGAATGGGGACGTAAATTGGCCACCAAGGTCATGCGACTTGACGCCGCTAGACTATTTTTTGTGGGGCTATGTGAAGAGCAAAGCTTACGAAAATAATCCGCAAACCGTTCAACAGTTGAAAGAAGAAATTAGGCGAATAATTCGTGACATAACTCCGCAAATGTGTTCAGCAGTAATCGACAATTTCAACAAAAGAATTGTGAGCTGCCAGAGAAGTCGTGGCGGTCATTTGACAGATGTTGTATTCCACATATAATTGTACACTATCCAGCTTCGCACAGCCATAAATAACTTTCAGGTATATTATGAAACGTTTCTTTTATTCGTTACCAACATTCGAAACCTCTTAATGGAATACCCTTTATTATGCCTGCTGCTGCTGTTCGTGCAGATGATGGGTTTGGATTGAGGAAGTATTCAAACTATTGCGCTCATCTTAATTTTATATCTTCCGCATAATCTTGCCTTCTGCATCCTTGTAGAAGGTCGTCTTCGGTTGGTATCCCTCTTTCGTCCTTTTAACCAGGGAATATGCGGTTCTTATGTTGGGCAATTTAAAATGCTCGTCCATATTTTTAATTTCGTCTTTATTGTACTTCCGTTTTTTCTGTCTGCAGATTTTGTTTGCAAATCGTCTAAGATCATTATATTGTCGAGAATGGTTTTCGGTTTCCTTCAAAACCTTTCTCTCCATCTACGATATACATTTCACGACCACCTTTCGTCCGATTATCGTAATGGATTATGGATATATCATTCAAATCTAAAACCAAATTACCTTTCTATTTTTGTTTAAAGATCGTGTAACATTTTTTAAGAGATATCACATATTTGTAATTCCATTAAGTCATACAATAACAATACAATCATGTAATTTAGAGCATAAAAGAGATCCATCTGAAAAAGAAGACGCCATTTAAGTCAGTTAAGTAGTTAAACAGCTGCTAAATTCGAGAATGTAATAATTTTAGTGTTACACATGAAAAACAATCTCATTACATCAGGTAGAATAATGTAAGCGATTAAGTGAAGTCTAAAAGAAATATGTTACTTTCATAGAACATTCACCTTAGCCGGTATTTTTAATTAAACATAATCAAACAGTTGTTTACAACCCACTGAAATCTATAGTAACATATTACGAAAAAATCAATAGAAAATAGACAAATTAAAAGGCGTGTTGATCTAAACGTCATAACTATGTCTAAAAGCTAAACAAAGGAAATACGTTTCTATGAAGGATTTGTTAGTTTCGTGACGTTGTTACTTTTATAACTGGTCTCCCCTAACCATCCAATTTCTAACACGGTTATTACAGAAAAATAAAAAAAATTGGGCGTGCAGCACCGTACACGTGATAGAAGCGAGATTTCTTAAGGACACAAACGAAAAAATATGTATTACTCAACGCGTACCTCAGTGATTTAGATATAACATCTCACCCGTACATCTACAACGCGCGCATGCGCGACTCTATCTTATTCTATCGCTTTGTATCGTTGTGTATACGTCGCTCTCTTTTGCTCCACTCCCGTGGCGTCGGAATATATAGCTCTCTTTCTCCTTCTCTCTGCGTTATATCTTTCTTCTCTCTCATGTAACGAAACGTGACGCGTCCTTGAAATTTCACTCTCAATCCAATTATCAATTATCAAATTGACGCCTAAGAAGTTTTACTTAAAAAAACATGTATCAACTGAGAGGAAATAAAGTTTACCGAAAGTACCATGTTGTCTTGGTCTCAGGTCGACATGATTTTTGACATTGATGAGAATGCTATTTTTGCGTTTCATTTAGGAAGAGTATCTGCTTACCCTTTAGATCATGCCATCATTGAATTTATCTGTATCTCTCTTTGGAGTACAAGGGTAAGAAGTACCTTGGTACAAAGTATTGCTGTTTTTTGTGTCTATTGGGACTGCAGAGCAACAAAAGAACATTACAGTAAGAGAGCCCATAAAGTATGCTCCCCTTCTTAAGCCAAAAAAGGTGCATTTCCCACCTCTCCATATTAAGTTTGGACTAATGAAAAACATTATCAAAACCATGGACAAATAAGGTACTGGTTTCAAGTTCCGAAAAGAAATATTTCCTTAACTAAGTTGTATAAGGCATATTTATTGGACCTCAAATAAGGAAGCTTCTAGGTGATTTGCGTTTTCAAGAAAAATTAAATCAAAAGGTATTGGCAGCTTGGAAGTGGTTTGTAAGTGTAGTGAAAGGATTTCTAGACAATAAGAAAGATGAAAACTGTAAAAACCGCATAGATGAACTTTTGAAAGCCTATGAAATACTAGGGTGTCGCATGTTCTTAAGAATGTACTTTTTAGACACCCATTTCGATTTTTTTCCGAAAAATTTGGGTACAGTAAGCGACGAACAAGGAAAGAGCTTTCGTCAGGACATCAGGGCGATCTTGAACCCATCTATGTTGGGCGAATACTGCTGGTTTTTAAAATGAGATGATGCTACAGAACACAAAAGGAAAAATTTAAAGTTTTCGTCACATAGGAAGGGTGAAAACTATAAAAACCGCATAGATAAACTTTTGAAAGCCTATGAAATACTAGGGTGCCGCATGTTCTTAAAAATGTATTTTTTACACACCCATTTCAATTTTTTCCGAAAAATTTGGGTACAGTAAGCGACGAACAAGGAACGAGGTTTCGTCAGGACATCAGGGCGATCTTGAACCCATCTATGTTGGGCGAATACTGCTGGTTTTTAAAATGAGATGATGCTACAGAACACGAAAGGAAAAATTTAAAGTTTTCGTCACATAGGAAGGATGAAAACTATAAAAACCGCATAGATAAACTTTTGAAAGCCTATGAAATACTAGGGTGCCGCATGTTCTTAAAAATGTATTTTTTACACACCCATTTCAATTTTTTCCGAAAAATTTGGGTACAGTAAGCGACGAACAAGGAACGAGGTTTCGTCAGGACATCAGGGCGATCTTGAACCCATCTATGTTGGGCGAATACTGCTGGTTTTTAAAATGAGATGATGCTACAGAACACAAAAGGAAAAATTTAAAGTTTTCGTCACATAGGAAGGATGAAAACTATAAAAACCGCATAGATAAACTTTTGAAAGCTTATGAAATACTAGGGTGTCGCATGTTCTTAAAAATGTATTTTTACACACCCATTTCGATTTTTTTCCGAAAAATTTGGGTACAGTAAGCGACGAACAAGGAAAGAGGTTTCGTCAGGACATCAGGGCGATCTTGAACCCATCTATGTTGGGCGAATAATGCTGGTTTTTAAAATGAGATGATGCTACAGGACACAAAAGGAAAAAGTTAAAGTTTTTGTCGCTGTCTGACATCTCATGTAATATATTTTTTATTCACATAATCCTCAGTAATCTCTGCATATATTTAATTCATTTTTGCATAAATTTTTTTTCCGCCACCGACCTCCTGTAACAAAAAAACTGTATGTGTTACAGTAATTTGCTTATCATTTTCTAATTTAGGACCACAAAATACTTCATATACACTAAATTTCATCACTGTTACCTTAAAAAGTTCAAATCTGTTGATCTGTAGTATTAGCAATAGAGTAGCAAAACTGGTAGCCTAATGAACTTGAAATACAAAAATTACAGGGACATCACACTGTCCATAAGATCATAGCAATTATCATATAAAGAGTTTTCCAATAAAAGTCTCAGAATTTTGAAACGTAATAACAGGAGTGATTTTCTAGTTAGTGATTTTAAACCTCTTGAAAAAAAAAAAGACAAGACGGTCCATATAAACGATGAAATGGGAATCCATTATCAAAAATGGATAATGAAGTCAGAGATAGATTGAATGATGATAGATTGATGATAGATGAATATGCTTTATCAAACATTCATATAATTCATTCGTTGGTCTAAATGCATTAAATTGCAAGATGACTACGTTGAAAAATTGTGTAAAATCTAAAAAACGAATTAATTATTTAGCATAAATTAATGTATTATCAATTAATTACAAAATGAATTAATTAATAATAATTTTTTATAACCGCCTAAGTAATTATTTGTAAACGCCAACGAGGCGACAATATACAAAATCAGAAATTTCAGATATTATTTTCTTGTCGAATGAGCATCAACACACTATGGATCGATACTTTTGATCGTGGCTGTACATGCGACTACCAAATAATTAAATGGCGATCGCCGTATATGCGTCGGCCCCATCGGAACGGAAACTCCGATCAGGGTAATTCGCAATCAATTTGCAACGGAAAGACAGCACGAATTTATGGAGTACCGGACAGAATGCGCCTGGGAGTGGACGAAAGGCACGAAAGAGTTTTAAACGGAACCGAACACATACACCAACCTACGTTCCGTACCCAGGCCGATATCAACATTATCTGGTTCATGTCTCGGGTAAATTTTACATAAATCAACTTGGTTTAAAAATAATACAGATTATCTTATATGGTACTAAAGATGTCTGTAAAAAAAATTAACATATATATAAATAGGGTATAACAACAATATTTGCGTTTTTGAGGTACTTACTTATTCACTGTTTAAAACATTTATACTTGGAGGTTATTGCTCGAAATAGAACCAATTTTCGTAGCACTTTTTCCGTTCCCATTAAGGTATCTTTAAAACATGCATTTTGAACAAAAAGACATATTATAGGCTGCCAAATCAGGTCTGTACAGCGGATGACCCATCAATTCGATGTTTTGACCGGTCAAATATTGAGTTGTTCGATCCGATTTGTGAGAGCCCGCGTTGTCATGGTAAAGAATGATTCTACGTCGCTGATTGTTTTCTCTTATTTTTTCAAAGACTTCTGCAAACAAATGGTTGTGTACTATTTAGAATTGACCATTCTACGATTTTCTAGTGGCACTATAGGCATATGCCCATTTATCCCAAAAAACAGGCCGCCATTTGCCTCGAAGTGCTTCTTGCCCAACAACTTTTGTTGGGTTTGGCTCATTTTGAAAGACCCATACAGTTGACTGCTGTTTACTCTCGGATTCATACGCATAGATCCAAGATTCGTCATCTGTGTAGATGTTATACACATCTTTTGACACGCCACGATTGTATTTTTTGAGCATTTCTTTGCACCAATCGACACAAGCCTTTTTTGAGCGATTGACAAATTATACGGAATCCAACGCGCACAAAACTTTTTCACGGCTAAATGTTCGTGTAAAATCTTATGTATCTTATATCTATCTTATGTATCTTATCTTGTCATACTAATGCCCAGGGATGCCGCGATATCACGGTATGTCACATGACGATCTTGGTTTATCAGATAGTATGCAGTATCGATGTTTTCTAGAACAACAGCCGATTTTGGACAACCTTCTTTAAATTCATCCGTGAGAGAACAATGATATACAGTGATTTTAGATGGTTCTTCATCACCAAAAGCCGAAGTCAGTTGATTGATACACTCTTGTTGAGATAATTTATGCCGAAAGTTGTAGTAAATCATCGATAACTTTCAGCAGCCGTTTTCTCCAAATGGAGAAGGCTATTAAAGTTCCTCGTAAATCGTCTTTTTCTGGTACATATGCAAAATTATGAACAACTATGCACTTTAAATCTTTCTATTCAAATTGAACTGAACTTTCAACTTTAATTGCAACTTTTTATTGAAACTGAGATAAAAAAATATGAAAAAGTTGTGTTTTTTTTTGCCAGGCTGAGAACTTTTCGAACGACACTTATACAGTCCCTAGATTCTCCGAACTTCAATAAATCCATAAAACAAGAACATTAGCCACAATGGAATTTCATTATAAAATCCATGTAGCATCCATCAATGAGAAAATATTTACTTCTCGTATTCTTTAAAATATGCCCCGCTGTATATGGTCAGTCTACAGGAAAAAATAAAACCATCGCGGCGATAACGGTACGAAAACTTGCGTACACTTGCGATTTAACTGGTCTCTCATACGATGCGGGTAGATGTACAGACCAGTTAGTTTTACGATCAAAATAATAAGAGAATTACGAAATGTAAAAATCTAAAAGATAGATATAGAAATTAATGTAAACAAAGTATTTACAGAAGGTGTTTCTACCAATGGCGGGGCGTAATTCATAAATTGTGGTATATCAAAAAGGAATAAAACAATTTTTTACTTTGTTATCTATCACTTTTATCAAAACTTTTATAAAAACTCACTTTTATAAAAATTGTTTTATTCCTTTTTAAAAAATTAAGTAACGGACAAATCAATCAATATGTTGTGGTATATCATTATGATGTTCTCTGGTAGTTCCATTTTACACAGCTTCAAAATTTCCATCGCTCTAATATACTCTCCATGTTAATTTTTTTTTCCATTTGAGAACGAGGATTGGAGAATTGAGAAGCAGAAAAGAAATTACAATGGCAATTGGAAGCATTTGATTGCAAATCAGTTGGTTCTCTCTCTGTCTCTCTCTCTGCAAGAAAGGAAAGTGCTTGGGGAGTTCCTTGGGGTAGTGTTCTGGGGCCGTTGCTGTTTTTGATATATGCCGACGATATTTCTACAATATTGGATAAGTGCTTAATTAATCTTTTTGCGCATGATACTCTCATATCTGTGTCTGAATATAATTTGAATATAATTGCATTGAAATGGTTGAAACATTAAATAGTGAACTGACAATACTATTTAAATGGCTATGTAAAAATACACTTAAACTCAACGAACTGAAAACAAAGTGCATGATGACAGGGTCTAAAGCGAACTGCAAAAGATTTAACGGGTTGTGGTTAAGAATAAATATAAACAATTGTACTTTGGAAGTACTTTTGGATCCTGAACTAACATTTTATAATCATGTCAGTTATCTATTTAGCAAGATTGAAAAAGATAGGTTTCTTTAGTCATATATCGTCACATTTATCACCCTGGTCGAAGAGGCTTGTATATAATACTATTGTTTCTCTCCATTTTACTTATTGTACGTCTGTACTGATATCATATAATAAGGAGAGTATTGGTATACTCCAAATACAACAGAACATAGCTATGCGTGTACTATTGAATTGTAATAAATATAGGTACACCGATAGAGGTAATATTGCGGTCATCGGACTGGTTTTCTGTTGGCCGGCCATTGAAGGGGCTAACCTGCGAGTGATATATAAAATGAAACATAATTTATTGCCACATTATTTGCATACTTTTTTGTTGCAAAGAGCAAACATGCATTCTTCCCTTCCGTTCTAAGAGCAAATGTGATGTAACAATTGTAAAAACTACCGGTCTTCAGAAGACATTGTTTTAGGAAGGTGTTTACCTCTTCAATGCTTTGCCGGTCCAAATAAACAGTGCTTCTAATGTACATATGTTTAATTGTTATTTAAATGAATAGTGTTTTCTCATTGAAATAGTGTTAATTACTGCCTTTTCATTTTATTTCCTTTTTTTCTGTCTTAATATTCTGGTAGAATTGTCTTGTCGTCTTGTCATATGTTTCTTATATCTCCTCTATTTCCCTTTTCAGAAACTCCCGTTTTTTTTCTTAAATATTTTGTACTCTTCTTTTTATCCTGTTGTGGGTTTTTGTATGCTCTTCAATCGAGCAGACTTTTTATTCTGCATTTTTGTATTCATGGTCATACCATTCGCTTCTTTTATTTTTCCTATCATTTCGAGCTCCAATTGTCTACTTTGTAACTTTTTCTATTACAGATTTTACTGTTGTCCATCCATCGTCTACTGACTCTGCTACTACTCTATAAGTCTCAGGTTCTTCTAACTCTTGCTTCATTCTATATTGACATTTCTTCCTAACGATTCCATCTGTTTCTAATATTTTATTGCCGTATTTTTTCGTCTTTGTTTCTGCTTTTTTGTTGGTGACAAGTGACGCTGAGCAGTGATCCGACTTTGATGATACTCCTCTATAACTTCTCACGTCAAACACACTATGATCTGCTATGATCTGCTATTATTATTAAATATTATTGTTAAGAATAGTTACAAAAGATACAAAAGAATGAATCAAATGAAAATAGTTTCGCAATCACATAATTGTTCACGAGAAAAAGTAGACAAAAGTAGTGACTGTTAATGAACATTCGGATGTTTGTCGTCACTATATATCGCTCGAAAAACGATGTGGGTGAAACGTATAGCCGTGGAATATTTTTAGACAGGCGCACACAAATGTTAGATATTAGCTGGGACAGTATTTGGCACGCCCCAAAAAACCAAACTCGAAAATATAAATTAGACATGTTGACTTTATGCGTCGCGTAATATTTTTGAAAAAAAAGCCGCTTTCCTCTTTGAAATTAATAAGTTGGAGAACGCAATGTTACGAAAGTGTCGTAGATTATTGAGAACAGAAATAGATCCAACATCCTTAGACTAGATGACATGTTAATGTATTTCTCTTTAGTTTTAACTGATAACATTCATTTTAAACTTAGCAATAAGTTTAAAAACATTTTTTTAATCGAGAATTGATTGATTAACTTATGAAATATCACCATCATTATTTCAACGTTGGACATATGTGTGTGAGCACGCTGCTCGTGCTAGGAAAGTGTAGATTAGAATCTAATTCATATCCATTCTGGTTGATTAGCATGTCCTTTAATTAGTGGGTTATTCAAATTATCGGTCTGACATAGAGATCTTACAATATATAACCAAATAACTATGATATTTATATAGTGCGTTTCAGATATATCGTTGACCCATTGGCTGCAATAAACTCTTAACAACCCCTGCCGTAACGAAACCCGGCAAAGTTGAAACGTAAACAGGGCCCGACCTAATAAAATAACAGGTAAAAAGATAAAATTACTCTTATACCTGGTTTAGTAGTTTCGAAATATTTTAGTTTAGTTCGCATTTTTTTCTTAAAATTTTTTTCGATCGTATTTTTTGTTATTCCAAACGTGCTAAAAATGTGACGTTCTTGGCAAGGTAATGATCATTGTGCCTCCCGTAGTTTTAGCAGAACTATCCACCGGAGAACATTATTTTAAATGGGTTTTGCATATCGGATCATTAATAAAAGACAAATATTAATGGAATCACAACGATTGCAACGATAGCGGTTTGACTATTTAAACTCTATAAAAAAAACCAGATTAAAAAATCGTCCCATTATCTACCTTGATGAAACATGGTTCGATACACATGAAACACCAGCGCAGGGATGGGTAGATATATCAAGAAAATGCCATACCAAAGCCCCAACGAACAAGGGAAAAAGAATTACAATTTTACATGCTGGTTCCAAAGATCGGTGGATTCCTAATTGTTTACGGTTGTCCTTCAAAAATATTAAACATTCATCTTTGGACTACCATGACAATACCACAGCAGAACTTTTTGAAGATTGGTTTATAAATAGCCTAAGGAAAGCGTAATTGTAATGGACAATGCTAGTTATCAAACCGCCAAAAAAAAATAGAATTTATAATGCAAATAACACTAAATTGGATATTCAGAACATGTTAAAAAACGATCTGTACTTCGACAATACATATAAAAAATGTGATCTTCTAGAAATATTAAAGACATTTAAAATGAAAAAGGAATATGTATGTGATACCACTGTAAAATCACCGCAGTAAAATACCACAGATAAAATCTAATGTTAAAACAGAAAACATTTCTCCGACTCTAAGTGCAAGTGCTGCAACATTAGTTAGGAAGGTTGTAGTGTTCCCAGAGAAAGTTGGATAAAGTCGATTAACCTTGTTATTAAAACAGAAGATTCCTATGTACTATAACTACAAACTAATAAACAATGTTTTAGTCATATATAATAGTAATAATCATAATAATAATTTAATCATAGTTTAACAATAATTTATTTTTTCCCGAATTAACCAGTTTGGTTTTACCTAGCCCTAAACCCTATGTCTACATTACTGAACAACAGTAATATAGGATTTAACTAAACATGAGGAATCCACGAAAGCTCTCGCACCTACTATATATGGATGACCTTAAACTCTATGGAGAAACTAGAGAAAAACTAAACTCCTTAATAAAAATGGTCGAAGAATTTAGTACGGATATCAAAATATCATTCGGACTTGATAAATGCTCTACCATTAGCATTCAGAAAGGAATAGTCAATAATCAACATTCAACACACTGTAATATACAACAACTGGCACCAGAAGAATCCTATAAATGTGTAGGTATACCTCAAAACGAGAAATTTAACCATAGCCAGTTAAAGAAAGACTTTTCTATGTACGAAAAGAGGCTTACAAAACTTTTAAATACCAAACTGAACAGTAGAAACCTGATTAGAGCAATCAATGGATGGGCAGTGCCAACTCTGACCTATTCTTTTGGTATTGTTAAATGGTCAGAAACAGACCTTGATGGGCTGGATAGATTAACACGTCGAACATTGACAAAATTCCGATGTCTGCATCCAAATTCATCTATAAAGCGACTGTACATTCCAAGAAAGTTGGAAGGCAGAGGCCTTGTGAACATTAAGAACTTTTGTCTGAACCAGGAGAGTAAGATGAGAGAAAGCTTCATTAATTCAAGCAGCACGCTAATGAAATTGATTGCTAAGGAGGACCGGGGTTTCACCCCGCTGAACCTAGATAAATTGAATCGTGTTGATAGTAGAACAACACTTACGGATTATGTCCGTGAATGGAAACAACAGACACTGCATGGATAGTATCCAACGTCACTCGAGGATGATACCTTTGATGGACCATCGTCTCTAAATTGGCTGACCGATGGGCTGTTGTACCCAGAAACAGATCGTTTTGCGACATCTATTCAAGATAAGGTAGTAAGAACACGGAACTATGAAAAGCATATGCTACACATGGATGTTGTCGACCGATGTAGGAAGTGCGGTATAGTGGGGGAAACGATTGAACACCTTACAGTGGGTGTGCAGTTCTGGCCCCTAATGCTTATTTAGGAAGACATAATTAGCTGGCGAATATTATACATCAGCAAATTGCATTAAAGTATTCGCTATTAGATAAAGCACCTGCTTCATATTATAAGTACTCACCTTCTCCCGTATTGGAATCATCTGATTCAATCCTATACTGGGACAGACCAATCACAACAGATCGAACGGTCGATTATAATAGACTAGACCTTGTTCTAATTAGTAAAAAGGAGCAAAGGGCTTTTATAAATGATATCGCAGTGCCACTCTCTCATAATATCAGGAAAACCGAGTTGGAGAAAACGACTAAGTATGAAAACCGTGCGTACGATTCGAAAAACCAGTGGAAACTGCATAAGGTAGAGATAGTGCCTTTCGTTATATCCGCCAAAGGTCTAATAAGTAAGAACTTTTCAAAAAATTTGAAGAACCTTGGTATCTCAAAATCGATTGCCATAGTAGGACAATGTGCAGTACTCTTGCAGACATGCCACATTGTTCGTAAAATTTTATGCTAAGTGAGAGGAGTTGAATTGCTTTCTCATTGTGGCATTCTAATATAGACCAGCTTAGGCTGAGATGCTGAGTTCAGAACGAGGATAATAATAATTTAATCATAGTTTAACAATAATTTATTTTTTCCCAAATTATTCAGAACTTAAACATCTCCGGCTCTGGCGCCTCTTAAGCCACTAGGAATATTTTTATTGAGATTTATTTAGGCAATTAACATTTTACCGAAGGGCAACGAAATATCTTGAAACGGACGATACTAGATGTATGACCAGGCTACAAGAATGTTTACCAATTGTGGCGGTTAATTTTTTTTTTTTACGAGATGGCGCTGGAAACAACGGTCGGTTCACAGACATCTCTTTTCTCAATTCGTTGCTATGACAGTACTTTTCAAAACGGAATTCATGTATAAACGATTTCGACTTAGCGTCATATTTTTTTCCATATGTTAAACATGTTGAGTTTCGAGACAAATAAAAAGCATTTGCGGCACGTACTGCTTTTCTAATCAAAAGAAAAACGCGAGTGAAAGCCGTCGTATATTGGTGGAAACTTACGATAGCAATCTCCCAACACAAAGCGCTTGTGGGCGTTGGTTTAAACGATTCAAAAGTGATGATTTCGCCCAGGTCAACCGGAAAAATGCCGATTGCAAGCAGTGTTTAAAGTAGACGATATACAAACTCAATGTCCCAGACGCAAGACACTTGTGAGCGTTGGTTTGGACGATTCAAAAGTGGTGATTTGGATTTGAAAGACAAAGAACGCCCAGGTCAGCCTAAAAATTTGTCGAACTGCAAGCATTGTTGGAAGAAAACGATATGCAAACTCAACAACAAATGGCAGAGCGGTAAATGTTGGTCGCCGAACCATTTGTGATTGTCTGCAAGGCATAGGAAAGATCTAGAAGGGAGGAAAATGATTTCCCCATCAGCTGAAAGACAAACAGATAGAAAATCGAAAAACGGTGTGCGAAAAATTGCTTTAGAAAGAAGACAAAGTGCATTTGGTGGGACCAGAAAGGTGTCGTTTGCCATGAGCTTCTGAAACCAGGTGAAATAGTTAATACCGTTCGCAACCATCAAAATATGATGTATTTCGCTTCTTTATATTATTTCCCCATATGTCTCCCCCCCCTAGATTTTTTATTTACTTTTGACGATTTTCTCTTTTAGTTCGTTTTTAATACGCTGTTATCTTTTTTTTTAAATGTTTCCCCAAATACTTTTACGATTTTTTTACTGACATAATGAGTAAATGTTTAATATTTCTTTTTTTTCTTTAAAATGACGAGGATTTTGCTTATTTAATTGTTGTTGTCCCGTGTAGTCGATATCGATCTGACATTATTTTTCCTGAGAGAAAATGTGGAAAAGACAATTAATAAACCCGAACTAAGGGCTTCTCAACTTTAAACATGTGTCTGCCGCTGACAACGAAGCCCCGACTACTCGTGTTCCTGAATCGATAACTGCCGCCCATTTCGCATCGATTACGTCGACAAAAGAAAATCATCGCTCGCGGATCCTACATCGTTATTTTCCATATGGGAAAAATCATCGGGTGGAATTTCTCTAATTGAAACGACAACTGCGCCTATTTTTAGACCTGTTAATGGTCAGGTTTTTATCATTTTTTCTGCCGTCTTGATGCTATTGTTCAGTCTATCGAACTGTTCACGTTGACGTTTCCGATTTAGTCTGAAATTGGTTAGTAAAAATATGTGTATGTAATTTTTGTCTGATTTTTGCATTAATATAAAACGATATTACTTTTGAAGGGACACCTATTTTTTGACTAATTTTATTTGACTGAAAAATCTATATATTTCAGCAAAAACATTTTTAATACAGGCTGGGGCCGTTAATCCCACATTTTTGAAAAATCTGTGAAAAAAGTATTGCATTTTTCATAACTTTATTGACATCAACTTATTATACATCAAATAGCGTTAAAGAAAAAAGTTCACTTTTTAAAAATAACATCAGTCAGATGGTGTCCATCGTGTTTGATGCATTCTTGCAAGTGCCTCCTGAAATTCTCCATCACGTCATGCAACATCTGTTGAGGAATGCTCTCAATTCCTTGCCGGACTGTTGTTTTGAGTTGTTAAAGTGTATGAGGTCGGATTCGTACTCTTTATTCTTGAGGTAACCCTACAAGAAATAATCACAAGCTGTAAAGTCCGATGATCGAGGAGGCTAATGAATGTCCCCATTCCGGGAGATCACCCGATTCACGAACACGTTGTTCAGAATGGCCATGCTTACCCGAGCAGAGTGGCTTGTCTCCCCAATTTGTTGAAATAACGTTTCATCGTTGACCTCATAATGCTGAAGCTGAGGAATGAATAACGAGCGCAACATTTCATTATGTTATATAATGTTATATAGATAGTATATATATATATATATATATATATATATATATATATATATATATATATATATATATATATATATATATATATATATATATACCCAATATACCCAATATAGTATATATATATATATGCCCAATATACTTAACGATGTCATCAATCCATCGTGCTTTCGGTTTTCTTCGCGGACGTTTGCGATCAAGCGGTAGCCAGGATCGTCTTGGTCCATCTGTCATCCCATCGCCTCGTTATATGGCCTGCCCACCGCCATTTCAATCGCTTTACTCTTCTAGTGATGTCATAGACTTTATAGCTACAAAAGAAAACGTTTTCTAGTATATATATTTCTTTCTATATATATATATATATATATATATATATATATATATATATATATATATATATATATATATATATATATATATATATATATAATTTTCAAGCCAAATGGTTCGCCAGCCCTTTGCAGGTCTTGTATGCGTCTTTGCAGCTCCTCTGGGTCTTGTGAAATGAGAATAATATCATCTGCAAATCTAAGATGGTTTAAGTTTGCACCATTGATCTTTACCCCATCCTGTTCCCAATCCAGTTTACGGAATACTTCTTCAAGGCCAGCCGAGAAAAGAATAGGCGATATTGCGTCACCCTGCCGTACACCTCGTTCTATATTAATTCCCACTTCAAGATCATCAAGGTGAATTGTGGCTGTAGCTCCATCATATATCGATTCTAATAGGTTTACATAGGCTCTCTCTACACCTTGGCTAAGCAGTGCATCCATTATCGCATGCTTTGAGATGGAATCAAATGCTTTTTCGTAGTCGATAAAAGCCAAGCACAGTGGCATGGTGTATTCGTTGTGCCTTTCTATGACCTGCTGTACAACCTGGATGTGATCCATTGTACTGAATCCACTTCTGAATCCTGCTTGTTCTCTTGGTTGTGCGTCATTCAGTTTTTTTAATATTCTTTTAGAAATTATCTTAGTGAAAACTTTGTACATCACTGATAGGAGGCTTATTGGACGGTAGTTCTTTAAATCTTCCTGTGCTCCTTTTTTATGTAAAAGGATCACTTCTGCATTTTTCCATAAGTCAGGTACTTTTTGTTCTTTGAGGCATTTTGAGTATAATTTTGCCAGTGTTTTATGTAACGTCCGACCACCAGCTTTTAGCATTTCGACAGTTACACTATCCTTTCCTGGAGCCTTGCCGTTCTTCATCAATTCTATAGCATTTGTTACTTCCTCCACTAGGATATCTGGTATTATATATTGTTCTTCCGTGGGTATCGCTGTCCCTGACTGGCTCTGATCTTCATATAACTGGGAATAAAACCTTCTGACAATCTCTAACATTTGGGTACGCGTCCTGCACACTGTGCCGTCCTCACGCTTTAAAGCATATATTTGCGTTCTTTTGTTTCTCAGCTTCTGTTTAGCTTTGTTAATTCCTTTGTTTTCTTCCAGGGTTTTTTGCACTAGCTGCATATTGAATCGGCGCGTGTCCTCTCTGATACGTTTTCTTATAGTTGCCATTTGGCCTGAAAATAAACCTGAAAAAGAGTCAGGTTATGTTCAATAACTTCGCTCAGGACAGAAGAATTTCAGTTTTAGGAAGGGATTTAGAGATTGTGGACAGCTTTGTATATCTTGGGCAGAGGATTTCCATGGAGGGGAATACCGCCCGGGAGGTGGAACGGTGTGTTAAATGTGGCTGGCAGGCATTTGGTAGGCTCAACATAGTGTTTAAGAGCAGACTCCCACTTTGCCTGAAAAGAAAAGTATTCGATCAGTGCGTTCTACCCGTTATGACATACGGAAGTGAAACCTGGACACTCACATCGCAATCAATTCAAAAACTTCGGGTGGTACAGAGGGGAATGGAACGATGTATGCTTGGCATTACAAGACGAGACAGAAAGTCCTGCGCATGGATCAGGGAACAAACAAAAGTCTGTGACATCATTGGAAGAGTAAAACAGTTGAAATGGAGATGGGCAGGCCATATAGCGAGGCGATGGGACGACAGATGGACCAAGGCAATCCTGGAGTGGATACCGCTTGATCGCAAACGTCCGCGAAGAAGACCGAAAGCACGATGGACTGATGACATCGTTAAGTATATTGGACCCGAGTGGCAGAGGAAAGCCCAGGACCGTGAAGGTTGGAAGCATGCTGAAGAGGCCTTCATCCTGCAGTGGATCGATACGGGCTGATGATGATATATATAATTACATTTATGTTATATAATGGATTAGTTCAGTGAATCAACAAAAAGGTTATATTAATATTGTTTTATAAAATTATTTATTCTTCTCTGTGCCTGTGTAGTAATATTAGTTACTTATATTAGTAATATTAGTTCTTATCTCTGTACCTGTGAAGTAATATTAGTTACAAAATAAACAATTATATTTGTGAATTTATTATATTGTTGAATTTTGCTCTGATTGAACTTCTTCATTGCTATTATATTCTAAAAATGAAATAATAGGCTTATGGAAGCTAAAATATGTTATAAATACTTTAGATTCAAGTTTATTTAAATATCAAAAATAAATGTTATACGCATATTATATTAAAATACTACACTGATTACATGCAAAACGTGGCTGATGACGTCTGGACTCGAGTATAGACGATTCAGTGCGCCACCGACCCGAGCGCGCTTGATGTATAACTGATGGTCCAAAAAAGTATTAACTTTTTGAAATTAAACAATTTAAAACAAGAAATTAAATAATTAAAACAACAAAATTAATGTTGCAACCAAAATTTTTCTTTTAGCCAACAGCGACGGCAGCCGTTCGCCGGAGGCACCTATGCGTAGGTCTCGGACGAGTTGATGCGGCACGTAAGAACGGCGCCACCCAGTTCGTTGAATTATTTAATTTGGTCTATTTTAGATAAAAACTCTCAAATGATTTTATATATTTAATGAACACCAGCGCAATCTCAAAAAAACAACACATAAAATAAAAGGTTAAATATAAAATAGTAAAAATCACAAGTGGATTTAGTAGTATGGTCCACTAATACCTTACTATAGTTGACATAAAAAAAAAGAAAGGAGAAACATCCTAATAAGTTCTCTTAACTTAAACGAGCTCGTGCCTAGTTCGAAATGATTTTAAATTAGGTTATACTAAATCTACTTAAACAATATTAATTAAAGGAAATTAGATCAAAGGTAATCAACTGGAATTAATTAAGATATACTAAACTAAACTAAAATAAATTCGATCGAACTGTATACCGTCTATTTTCTGATAGTTCAGAGAAGTAGGCAGTCGATGTAAAAGAATCGTGACATATTAAGTCAATAAAAAAAAAGGTAGGCAGTCATGAAGACTGCCGACAAAAGTGAAAACTTGAAACTTTGGAATAACTCTGAATTTTTTTGGATTTTTAAATGAATTATTCATTAAATGTACAATTTAAAAATGTATATTACTTTTCACGTAGGATCGAGGATCTAAGCAAATATAAAAAATGGACATTTAGAAAAACTAATTATATTACAATACTTTTTTGTAAAGTTCTTTCGGTAAAATTGAATGATAGAAGTTTATAAATAATCATTTTGTAAAAAATAACAAAACACCTATTATATTTCTGACAATTTAAACCAATAAACAATAATTTTAATAAATTAAATTTTTATAAAATTTTATAGAATGTTAAATTTTAAAATCCGCGACAAAAATACTATCGAACAACTAGAAATCTGTTTTACCACGTTAGTAAGATAACTCCTAAGCCACTATGAAATATTCATTGCGTGCAGAGATTAAATATTAGAAATATAAATAATATCAAATTGTTCAATGCAAATATTGATACAAATATTAAAAATATTCGAAAATAAATGTTTTGTTTTTATTATTCATTTTTTACATTAAAATATTAGCAAATTAAGTACTCACTATTGTACTGCACAGTGATTCTACAACTAAACAATTAATTGGCGTCGCTAGTCTGGCGCAACACGTCAATAGCATGTCGGTGACGCGAACGCATAAGTTTTGCCCCTACCGAAAATCGCTCAACGGAGCTAAAGAAGTTTTCACTTCAAGAATATAACAAAAGTTATTATATGGCTTTTTTTTCCTTTGTCGCGCCGCCTCTTTAATCAGCCACTGGGCTATCCAAATGCCAATAAGTTCACCTACTGGTAATTCTGTGTCCCTAATGCGGACGTCTCCAAAAGGTCTGGAATATGTATTGACCGAATACTGCACAAAGTGGCCCCAAAAACTCTGGTTTTAGTAATGGTTGGGCTCCGATATAACTAGTTCTATAAAGGCCTGGTCCCTAATTGATCGAGTTCTTTAATTACCGGGTCATAAAACACTCTACAAGAATACCACAAAAATAAGCCATACTCAGGCTTGAAAAAAAAACGTGCCGATTATTCCGGATGCGACATTGCAGTTCAAACTATGACCTTCGGGCTATGCAGAGACCTTTCATGTTTCTTTTTAGGGTTTTTTTCCATACTAGTAGCGACAATTTTAATTATTGGCATGGCCATTAAGGTGAAAATGAGCCTGGGAATTGTTGTTGTGGCAATACTCGCGCACACAAAACGAGCACTCCTCTGTCATGTAGTGCTGAGTGGTGATTAAATTTCCCCCCTTCTTCCAAATTTTCTACAGCGCAACAAAACATTAAAAACTACTTAAACCATCCTGTATACTGGGGAACAAATAAAGTACAGCCTTAGTATACAACCAGTATGCCAGGTGTAGCTTTTAATGATTCTTATTTTTTTTAACAGATAGCGCAAGGGTCGATTCATATTAAAAAAACAATTGATGTTTAAACGATTTCGAGTTAGCGTGATATTTTTTGCGTGTAATAAACATGTCGAGTTGTAAGCCAAATAAAGAGCATTTGCGCTTGTTAACGAAAACGCGAGTGAAAGCCATCGTATACTTGCGGAGACTTAGGTGATAATGTCCCAGGCGTAAGACACTTGTGGGCGTTGGTTTAGACGATTCAAAAGTGATGATTTCGATTTGTAAGACAATAAACGCCCAGATCAACCTAAAAATTTGTCGAACTGCAAGCATTGTTGGAAAAAAACGATATGCAAACTCAACAACAAATGGCAGAGAGGTAAATGTTAGTCGCCGAACCATTTGTGATCGTCTGCATGCTATAGGAAAGATCCAGAAGGCAAGAAACTGGGCACCACAGCATTTGGATAACGCAGCGAAAAACGCTGTGTGAAGTTTTGCTTTCTCGGCATGAAAGAAATGCTTTTTTGCATCGGATCGTAACTGGAGACGAAAAATGGATATATATCGAGAGCCCAAAACGCAGAAAATCTTGAGTTAATCCAGGACAACCACAAACATCGGCCGCAAGACCGAATCGCTTTGAAAAGAAGACAATGCTGTGCATTTGGTAGGACCAGAAAGGTGTCGTGCACCATGAGCTTCTGAAACTAGGTGAAACAGTTAATATCATTCGCTACCGTTAACAAATAATCAATTTCAACCATGCATTGATCGAAAAGTGACCAAAATGGGCCACAAGGCACGAAAAAGTGTTTTTCCAGCAGGATAAGGTCCCATCACACACAGCAAAAGCGATCCGAGACACCATTTCTACACTAAGGTGGGAACTTTTACCCCACCCACCGTACATTCCAGACTGGGCTTCTTCCGTCTACTACTTGTTTTCATCGATATCTTACGCACTTTCCTTGGAATACTTTAACAATTGCGGAGATATCGAAAAATGGCTTGAAGGCTGGACCACCTCAAAAGTTGTACTGTTTTTTCTGCAAAATTGCCAGATAAATGGGAAAAACGTACAGCTGCAATAGCGCCTACTTTGAATAAACCATTTTTGTTACCTTTCTCCCAAATTAAAGTTGATTTTTAAGCCGCCACATCTGGTACATCGAAGCCAGCATCACGAACCACTCTCTCAAGGACCAGATTAAACTGTAGGCAACCACATCACCCTGTACTAATCATTTTTAGGTATTAAATGAAGACGAAGACACATGTCTCTGCTTTTATTGATAGTCTGACATCGATATTGCTATTTTAATCAGGTCGATAAGTTTAATTTTTAAGAGACAATTTTCGGCTAATTTTCTTAAATATGTTACATAGTCATTCAGATGCATCGGAAAATCAGTTTAAGAACGAAGCCGCACTAGGTTTTTTCCAGCGAGCAGTTAATCGCTATAACCGCGAACCATTCGAGATGCACACACTGCGATTAAAAACAACGAAACTGCGATTTTCACGGTTTGAAGATGGATTTCAAGAAAGCATAGTGTATTGTTGCTCTAATACTAAAAAATAGAAAAAGAAAACAACACAAATAGCTAACTAGGTTGTACTGGTTACAAATTGTGACGCGGTTTTTACCCGCGAGCCATATTCACAGAATGAACGTATCAACACCCAGAATGATTTAAAAACATTATCTACCATCCGTGAAAATATTTTTACGGAAAACAATCCACTTTCATTAAATATTTACAGCCTTAATACATATCAATAAATTTAAATTTGTTGATTATAATATGTAGCTGTAACAAAAAAAAAACTGGGGGTGGCTAAAAAAAACATTGTTTTTGAGAGTAGATAAGTATAATCAAATATCATTACAAAATGTGTGTGACAAAAACAGTATTTATCATTGTAATAGACGAATAAATATGAGAAAAAAAGTTGCATGCGTCTAAAAATATCCAAGAATATACTGCAATTTTTACAAGTCACTTTAATGGTTCAAAGATTCTATAAAAGAAAACAAATGATTCACCAACCGCATGAACATATCCCCCCAGTTTCCTTTCACTCTCTTTTTTTTTGTCAATTTCGACCTCTATTTTTGCCTAATTGACTCAGTGAGAAGTCACTATCAGTCAGTCAAAAACCACATGGCAGTTAATATCTTGAAAATATTCGTATGTATCCGGTCTGATATCATTGCAGTTTATATGATGATTGAGTACATCTAGAACAGTCATCTTGGGAAATTTCGTAATAATATAATATGGTTAGCCCCCATAATCTGCAATAAAAATATTAGATGTTAAATTACCTCTTTCTAAATCATTTTATTGCTTAGAAAAGTATATAAAAAATTCAGAAATAGATAGCGCTAGTTGTTTTTCCAAACATTTATTAGTGTTTAGTCAGGTCATTCAGTGAAAATATTATATTAATCTGATAACTATTTTAACGCTTATAAACATAATTGTATGTTGGATTAGTAATGTATTAGTAGAAGATTACTCAGAAAACATTCCGAGTCACCTAGTTATGAGCTAACGTGACTGGGACGTGAGTCCTTGTCAGATTTTCCACTGTTGTCATTTGAAATACACTACACAAGTCTAGCCTTTTATTGGTGGGTTACCTATCGAAATCCTAACCGCAACAACTGACGCTGCATTGCGAGCTTCAAGTCACCAGATTATAAAAGATGCCAACCCTCAGTCATGCAAAATACAGTAACCATTTTCATAAATTTTCGAAAATTAACAGAAAATCGACACACAAAGATATACGCTGTACCTGATGATGATGCAGTGTAGTCTGTTGGTAGAGGGACTATTGGGTAGAGGGATAATTGATTTGGTAAATTTAGTTTTGGAATTTTTTCTGTTAAAAATTTATCATGAGATGAGGTGTACAGTGGATCTTGAATTTTTTAGTTGACATACAATGAGAATATCCAGGAACTCCTGGCCTGGATCGTCCAACTATCATAACATCTGAAAAACCACTTAAAAATTTCTGTGGTACTTTTAGTCGACTTATGTTTAGACAACTTTTGTGGTTGTTCTTTGGACATTTAATATTATTACATATGAATAAGAGAAAGCAAATGAAATGTCTGATGATGAAGCGTAAATAAATCGTTACATAACGCATGCTTTCAGTCAAAAATGTCTTTTTTGTGCCTGGGAAATAAAGAGATTTGTTTTCCAGACAAATATACGATTCAATATTGTATTTTCTGTGAACTTTGTTAATGCGATTGTTGTTTATAGATCCTTTGCTGAGAATCTTTTTCGTTTTTGCTGTTTGGCTACATCATTGTGAACAAAAACAACTATTAACCATTTGGTGACCAACACCAACCAGTTTTTACGGTCATAAACTTAGCTACACTGTTAACTTTCTTTGCCATCTTATGTTTTCGCCCAAAACCCCTGCAACAATTTAAATGCTACGTATATTAAGTTGCATAACAAATTACTTTAACAACTTGCGTGACAGCCGTTCTATTTATTTTCTGCATCTTTCATACGAGTATCATTTAAGGCTTTTTGACAATTTTTATAGTGATTATTAGGACTTTTAACATTTTACATCGTTCACAAGAATTGGTAATATGTTATAGTAATGAATGGAATATTTGACCTAGAAATATAAATGTATACTATCTAGACTATTGTAAATATTTATACTATTTTATAAAAATTACATGCTGGGTATATTAAGTTGCATAACTAATTACGTTAACAACTTGAATGGTAGCCACTTCATTTACTTCTTTCTATCTTTCCCATGACATGAACATGTTTAAAAACAATCATACAAGTACCATTGAAGGCCTTTGACAATTCTGAGAGTGATTAAAATGACATTTTAACGTTAATTTTACGTCGTTCGCAAGTACTGAAAATATTTTATGGCTTTTTATGGAATATTTTACATAAACATATGTCTTTATTCTGATACTATTATTTTTCCACAGAGATTATTTGCAACATCGTAAGTTTTCTGCTTAGGTTATTGAACAAAGATCCATTTAAGGATTATTACCAAGAGCAGTTTTGTTCAATACAAGCAAAATTGTCGAAAAAAGGTCTCATCTCATTCATCAGAATTGTTTACACTTACAAAAAAATCTATTTAGTCTTCATTTTTGACATTTGGAAATTTTGTTTCATTTTTCTTCGAAGATTATGTTGAAAATAAAAATGCTGTTACTGTGTAAACTAAGCGATATCAACCAGATCGGGAGATTGGCATCGTCTGTAATGGGGCGACTCAGAGATCGAAGTGCACTGTGACTTGATATGGTTAGTACTTGGATCATCCGAGGAGAAACCGGGCTTGTGTACTGCATTTCAACAGACAAGGTAAGTAAAGTCCGACTAAAAATTTCCCTTCAGAAATGCGAGGGCGAGGCTGAATAAAGTCGGATGTCTTTTGATACGTATTCTACGTCGGTCAGTCGCCAGTCGGTAGGCTTCTCGATATGTTTAAGCACAAATCTTAGGTTTGATAACTGACGACCATGGTTCGAAACCCACGACTGTAGGTCCAGTTGCTAAATAGTCTTAGTTGCTAATGCGCCTCTAACCCTAAAACTTTTGATACCAACCAATATTGAGAGACTTGGGCAAAATCCAATGGCCAAATTTGAAGCACGTTGACATGTCTGATGTCATTTTCCATCAAATGGTGCTACACAAGGGTCATTCGAAAAGTCATCAGCATCAGCAGTCATAAGCATAAAAATTGAGATTTTTAAAAATTTGTCAACGTAGTCACAACACAGTTTTCAACTTTTTAATACACACAGTATAATGAGTTTTGTCTAATTTCTTAAAATAAGCTGCTGTGTTAGCTTTAACATCATCATTTGAAAAGAAACTTCGTTCATTTAACCATTTCTTCCGATTTGAGAAGAGAAACTAATCATAGAGAATCAAATGTGGCAAACACGATGCATGTGGAAAAACTTCGAAGCATAAGTCATGGAGTTTTGCAGTAACAACTCGAGACGTGTGTGTAGGCGCATTATAGTGGAGGAAGAACAGAAAACTTTGCAATATCAAAAAATGTTTGCAATATCAACAGGTTAATTCTTCTGTTGGAAACACTATTGGAAACACTAAACTCGAAGAGACTTACCTCTAAATATCAAATCACCTTATTTAGCTTCTCGACGCAGATTGAATCATCTCCTGGCAATGCTAATATGGTTAGCGAAACGCGCATCGATAAGTTAAACAAAGTAATTTGCTTTTTAGTGGGAAATATCTTTGAGTTTAATGTCAACAGCGTTCATAATAATGGGTATGGTAAAACTAAGTACTTTATAAAAGCTCGAACTTCAATTTATCAATTTTGAAAAAATATCAAGGCTTATTTGATTTACTCGATCGTTACAAATAAGCAACTAAACGTACGTGACTGAAACCCCGCAGCACGCCATCTAACGAGTCACACTTGAAAATATATCAGTCATTTGGTCGTACTTGTCCCATTTCTGTGTCAGATCGAGAAATTCTCGATCTATCCTCGTATGAAATACAACACAAGAAAACATGCGATTTAAAACCGACTTATGTAGCCAGAAGCGACCAAAAAGATGACATGCGAGAAAAGTAAGAGAAAAATAATACAATAGGAAAAAGGCTCTCGTTATGGCTTTAAGCCAGTGGGTCCAGCTATAAATAATTAACTCTTAATAACTTAACTCTAAATTAACTATTAATAATTAACTTTAAAAAATGCAAATAATTTTTGTTTTATTAAAAAAAAAGTGTATACGTCAATTTTGGACACATTAGATTTTAACCCTAACCTAAGGAAGATCCTAACCTTTCACCTATTCATTTACCTTCTATATGTTTCGATAGTCTAACGTTTGTATAATATTTCAATTTGAGTACATTTCACTTATCGAATTACGTTGTGGTTAGAAACGTTAACTACACAAAAAACACATTTTCCAACATGTTTTTTTCTCTGTTTCTCCGAGAGATTACAATACAGAACGTAATGGCAATTACACGTGAATAACATAATACAACGTTTAACCTCAATTGTACGATACCATTTTTTCTATAACTGGTTATTTTGGAACTATATATTAAGAATAATTAAATAGAAAGGGTTAATTATGTTAGATAAATATCTCTAAAGAAAAGGAATACGATATATTCAAATACAAATATGTTGAGAATAATTTATTTGAACAAACCCTTTTTATTACGTCAAAGAGTATTGAGCTGGTTTTATATTGACAGAACTGCATGTCATCTGTTAAAAATATCAGGTTAAAACTTATTCGAAGTTTTCGAAAATGCCTGTTCAAGTGTTTGTGCGATGAGTAAATGTTAAGTCCAAAGATTTTTGTATAATACAAGAATAAAAATACACTGGGGTGGAATACCGACCAACTGGAACAACAATTATTGGTAGACGCTGAATAGCCGGTACAAAACTAAAACAGTTCCACGTCATTGATGACGCTATTGAAGAACAGCAGTAATACCACTACATAAATTAAATCGTAAAATAATCAAATGGAATGTATTTAATAAATTTCAAATTGAGAGCTGGATTCGATTGGCAACATATGCGACGTTGTCGAGTTTCAAATTTTTCTTGTTGATATTTATTGACACGTTTGGAGGTTATCCCATTTGTATCTGAACATTTTCTTTCATTTGTTACCTTACGATCGAAAACAGTTCTTTTAAGAACTATCACAGTGTTATAATTTGCATATACGGAGTTTTCGTTTAATCCTGTAATTCACATGACTAGCGATTGATTTATCTTCGGAACATTAACTTTTTAGGTTCAATTATTCTGTCATTGAGATATGTTCTGTAAAATCTACGTTTCCTGAGCAACATAAAATATTTTTTAAAAGGGCTTCTGAAATACATTTGAACTACAACATTGATCAATAAATCTACGACATACCTTTATCTTCTTCTTTTTTCGTTCCTTGACAACTGTTCCATTGGAGTTATTTTAGCATTGTTTTTACTGTAAGTTCAAAAATGTAGAGCTGGTCAAATGTTATGTTTATTTTCATTGTCAATGTTAAACTGTATATATAATTCAAAGAAAAAGATTATGTATAAAAGCTGAAAAATACCAATAAACGTATGTCGAAGTTTAAGAAAATTGTTGATTTCGTGTTATCATTATCAACTTGTAGAATTCATGTGGGTTTCGGAATCAAATAAATGCTCTCTACATAAACTACATAAAATCATCTATAACCTATCACCAACTTAAGAAGAACAATCGCATAATACTAACATAAATATAATAGGAAGGGCGCCTAATTTAAATAGACGTAAATAACCTACTATTCGACCAACATAGATACTTGATCGCCTCCATAAATTATTCGGAACATAATTGTAATACAGACAGCCCATAACGTACATATAAAAATTAACATAATTGCTACATAAACATACATAAGGTCATAATATGCACGTGTCATAAAACTTCATAATAAGTATACAAAAAGGTTACATGACATAAAGCTTTATAATATAATTTTACATAGTTATTCAGTAGAAAAAAAGAAAAAGAACTTTGACACATTGGTTAAATTAAAATAAACACAACTAAATCACTGTACCATGTCATAGTTTAACAAAATTAGTGTTCAACACTTGTTGTGTTGATTGTCCACATATATTAGTCACGTTTGTTTTAAGATTAAATGAAGGCACTGTATGACATTTGACTTGACACTTGACAATAGATTTCTTCAAATGCAACTACTAGTTTTTTAGGTTATTTTAGCTGAAATTTTAATAAAATTAAAATTGTCAACAGCAAATACATGGAAATAATTAATTTTTAGAATCAAATTGACATATTCAATTGATATAATTGACTTATAAAAAGAAAATAAAATAAAACTTAATTTTGAACTTGACAAATAGTAACCTCGCATGTCATTCTCAGTAATCATCGGTATATGTTTTAAATACATCAAAGTAAGTATACATTTTAAATAATCATGATTTATAAATTACTAAACCCCCGTACATTATTATTTTTAAACTTACTGAATTCTTTATAGCATTATATTATAATTTTCTATTCTTATTGTGGGTGGAAACATTCTGTTTTGTTAGTGTTTAAAAATGAATTAGATAAAATAGATAATGCAAAAAAAATTGTGGGTGTCTATAGAATTCCTGTACAGATTAGTATTATGTATGAAATATAAGACTAGCCTAACTGTTTGGAAAACGTATAGATACTTTTACAGAGAACGTGCACATTTTTTTTTACACTGGCTTTATAAAAAATGTTGCAAGGGAAAAAATGGTGCATAATCTTGTCATTAATTTCTTCATGGCGACTTTAAGACAAGTGAAAATGCATTGTGTATGAGTCACTGTTATTATTTGTAGATGTGGTATGATATACTACCTTCCTTTACTATCATAGTGGCTGCTTTAGCTGCACCTCATGGTATTGTTTACGTTTTGAATAAGCTTGTAGCTGGCAATGCGTATCGACGAGATGTGACCAGTTTAGAGCAACGTCTACAATATCTCAGAGATAGAAGATTGACAGGATGCATACGTACTGACAGGTTAGTTAATGTTTAATATTTATAAAAACTATTTAGCACTTTGAATTTGTGCAGAGATATTTATAATCAGTAAACTTAAATACATTTTAAGATTTGCGATTGTCTATAGAAAGTCTGAATTAAGTTCTTTAAAGCGTCTTGAGTAAAAAGTAGGGGTTTTGACGACGTGGTTTCAAAATTATCACTTTCTTCGCTAATACCAGTTCTATCTTGTGACGCACTACATTCTGTATTGAAAGACAGACCACGAAAAGTTGGAACAGGGACATCTTCTGAATGAGAAACAGGTCTTTTAGCACATTCCAGATCGAGAGAGGTCTTTGTTTTTCGGTTAATACCATGTACCTTGACTATGCAAAAATAACAGTCATCGTAGTGATTTTTCCATTGCCATGTTTACTACATATTTTACAAACATTGTTGGGAATCCATAATTTATCAAGGTCTTTGATTTTCAAGTTAATGTAAGCGAAATATGCATTTTGCACAAATTCAGATATAGGTTTTCAAAACTTTTTCACCGTATACTCGCCACAAATGTAACAAAAAGTGTTCGAGTCGTTTGAACACAATCGTTTTGACGATGATATCTTCCAGGTTTTATTTACTAACTTTTTTAATTAACCACACAACAAAAATAAACAAGGTAAATGGCTACCGAAAAGAAAATATTATCAATCTGGGTAGATTAAAAACTTTATGTACCTATTTGATGATTTAATGTTACTGAGAGTGTACTAGACACTTTTTAGAATTACATTTAAGTCTCGGTGGCATTTTTTTTTTATTTTATAGACCTGTATTATCTCTGAAGCCTAGGAAATTAAGTTTCATTTGTTTTTCTTATTGCTAATTATGTAAATAATTGTGTGTAAAATATATATTTTTAAATGAATTAGAAATATACTTTTGTTAACAAAGTGTTAACAAACAAGTGTACAAGTTTTACTTTTATTACATGAATATATATATATATATATATATATATATATATATATATATATATATATATATATATATATATATATATATATATATATATATATATATATATATATATGACCTATATATATGATATATATATGATATTTTATATGACCTCTGCCTCTATTCCATATATTCTTCTTTTCTACGGCTTAACAGGTCGTCAAGTGGCTTTGCCTCGCCCTATGAGTATCCCAGAATATATAATACTACTATATTGCTAGCAAGATCTGGAGATCGGAGAAATCATTACGGTGCAAACATATATGCGTCTGTTTCTCTCACTACTACTTTGAGCCTTATGCGCATGTCCGAAAATTGAGTATGCTTATAGTACTTGCGTCAGTTTACATATTTTTATGTTTTTGTGTCACCTTAATTTATCGCAACATTTGCGCCCAACGGGCCAAGTAGTAGCAGAGACATAGCAGTAGACGTTTGCTGCCTTACAGATATTAGCAATATAGTAGTATTATTTATATGGAGTATCCAGTTGTATGTTTTTTTGCACGGAGCGATACGCACCCGTTTCCATAATTTCTATAATCTGCTCATGAAGGGGCTTTTATCAATGTTATCCCTTTATATCAATGCTTTCTTGCCTCTTCCGTTATACTTACCCACTCTTTCGATCTCTCCCTTCCCATTTTGTTATTTCCGTCACTTGCAGATCCTTCCTCACTCCCTCTCTCCAACTCGTCCTTGGTCTTCCCTTCGATCTTGATACCTCTATTCTATTTTACAATATTGTCTTCGCCGATCTTTCGCTGGCCATTTTCTCGATGTGGCCCCACCAACGTAGTCGTTTATTCCTGATTTCTTTCACTATATCTGGACTATTTGTGAACTTAATTTGTTGAATATCTGAGGTTTTGATTGAAATATATTTTTTTCTTATATATCAAACTTTTTTCGGCATATTTATGTTGTTTGTTCTTGTACTCTTTTTTTTCTTCCTGTGGTTCTACAGCCGGTTAGTGAACCTTGAACTTCTTCAAGTTTCGCTTTCATCTGTATCGAATTCCAACAACCTCTTGTTGGTTTTTGAAATGTAGTAGTTCTTCAGCAGTTCTTCATACACTCTTTGCCATATTTTCTTTGGTCTACGTTTCCTTCTGTCCCTCCATAATTCTACTTGGTATTCGGCTTTCTGGCTTTCTCGTCTCATGTTCCGCTCATCTGAATCCCTGATCCCTCACTTCGTCTACGATATCCTGATCTTTGTATAAGCCATAAGTGACTAATGGTCGAATATGACCTTTGATCTTAATTTTCATGTTCCCTTGTATAAATTTAGATCTTAGGACGGTAGTTCACTATTTCAATGTTCTGCTCCAGTTCTGTTCTCTTCTTTGTTTAGTTTTATATTATATCACCTTTGTTTTATGTATTTTTTTCTAGACCGGCTCTTTTAACTTTGACCTTTATTTCATCATAAATCTCTCTTATTGATCTTCTCGATAGGGTTAATCTATTTTGGTCATCTGCATATCCTACGATATGTTTATTTGATTTATCACTGTTTCATTTACCAATCTGGGTAAGTTCTAGTTCTGGGTCGTATTAATATTATTGTTATTTATTAGTAATTCGACTGTTTTCTCCATTATTTCACGAACTTAGACTACGAACAGCTAAATAACATTATTATAAGGGAAATTTACCCAGGTTAATTTATATCAGTTCTTTCAATAAAAATAAACGAGCACCTCTATGTTACAGGTTTAGAAAACATTCCAGAAGAAGAAGATCAATGTGAATTTAAAGAAGAGCGTAATGATAACGGTAATAATTGTGATGACGATACTAATAATGCTGATGATGAATGATGATATAGATAATACGTTTTCGTTATTGTATTAGTTAAATAAAATAGTTACTTTTTATTTTTTTTTATTAAGACAGTTTTTTCTATCCCGCCTCAATCTAATAGACTTTAAAACCCTTATCACATTTTCTTTGGTGTTTCCGGTGCATGATCACCGACGGAATTGATCAAGCTATTTCGCACAGTTTCCCCTTTGCAGGACATTGAGAAACAAAGAGGGACGTTAGCGTCGAATGAACTTAAGTCTACTTAGACTTGTACTAATTAGCTTGTAGTTATGTGTATCTAGTTCTACTAATAGGTGTTTCGATTAATAATGTCGATTTTGTTAAGAGATGGCGTTACTAATACATTTGTTGGTAAAAACTAATGACGTCTAGGACGTTTTGGAGGGTAAACATACGCCATCAGAATGTAACAACTGTAGATCAATTGGCTTGGAAGCGTTTGCTTTCAAGGTATACCAAGGTGTACTTGTAGACAATAAAATGGAAGAAGAACAAACAATCTTCAGAAAGGGAAGACAGACAATATATTTATAATAAATAACATTATAGAAAGAAGAAAGGAAACTGGAGAGGAAATGTTTATTACCTTCATCGACCTGAAAGCGACGTTTGATTCCGTACACATCAAGATATCTGGAAATACCACGAGACCTTATAGAATCAATCAAAGTGCGTACAAAAGAGTGAGAGTTCAAGTTCAATTAAGATGAACGCCAACAAAAGCTAGTTCGTTATTAATTGGCATTGTGCAAAAAACATATTTTTTCATAACTTTGACGTTTGTTTGAGGAAAATTGCTACTGAAAGTTATCGGTTGTTGGTTGAAGCTTATGGTAAACATGCTCTAACCCAAAAAACTTGTGAACTATGGTTTAAACACTTTGGTGTGTGGTGATTTTGATATAAAAGACAAGGAGCGCCCTAGACAGCCGAAAAAATTAGCAGAAGCATTGTATGTTGGCTAATGCACCATTTCCGAACGTTTACACGCATTGGAAAAGATACAGAAAGAAGGAAAATGGGTGGTTCCATATGAACTGAAGGAAAGAGACATTGAAATGTGAATAATCACTTGTGAAATTTTGCTTGACAGACAGAATAGAAAAAGTTTTTTCCATCGAGTTGTAACAGGTGATGAAAAGTGGATCTATTTTGCGCCCAGACCAGCCTTAAACATCACAACCAGTGCTCAATATACATGGAAAGAAGGCTTTGCTGTTTATTTAGTGGGATAGTAGGACTACACATAGTAAGGGAGCACACAGCTGAGTATTACGAACTGCTGAAACCTGGTGAAACTATTACTGGCGATCGATTCCAACAATTGATAAAATTGAACCGAGCCTTAAAGGAAAAACTACCAGAATATGCCCAAAGTCACGATAAAGTCTCATTTTTCAACATGACAATACTCAATGGGACGTCCTACCTCATCCGCCATATTCACCGGACTTAGCCCCTCCAGATTACCACTTATTTTGAACGATGCAGCACGGACTTTCAGAACAACACTGATATTGTTACAAAGAAGTAAAAATTTGGTTTGATGGATGGTTGGCCTCAAAAAATCAAAAGTTCTTTTGGCGCGGAATCCATTCTTTGACAGAAAGATGGGAAAAAATAAATCCCAAAACATAGTATTTACGCATGAACTCGAAAACAACGATACTTTAGCATTTCTGGATGTTTTAGTCAGTAGAAACAATAAAAATAGGTTAAATTTTGCAATTTTTAGAAAAAACACCACCACTTCGAGATACATTCCTAACGATTCGAATCACAGCTTCCAAAATAAGATAGGTAGCTTAAATTTTATAGTAAATAGGTTAATCAATTTTCCTTTAAACAAAGATTTAATAATAATTTTGTAAATAAATTAATTAGAAAATAGAAATTTAGAAAAGTATTGAAAGAATCTTCGACTTTTTAAAAGGATCAGAACAAAAATAAATTCATGGTAATACCGTTTGATACCCAATTAACACGTGGGGCTAGACAAAATTTTGAAATAAGTGGACATTGAGATTATGTCCAAACCATATAATAAATTAAGAGAAGTAAAAGTAAAGTTTTGGAGTTAGAGACGCATCAGCAACTGAAAAGGCTATTTAGCGACTGGACCTACAGCTTAAGGTGAGTTCCGAACTACGGACGGTCATCAGCTACCGAAAACCCCGGTCAGCACCCCCCTCGGGGTATCAACCCTTGGTTTTGTGCTTAACCGAAAGAATCTCGAGAAGCCTACCGACTGGCGAGTGACCAACGTAGAAAACCTCTCAGAAGGCATCCGGCCTTACCCAGCCGTCGAACTGGCGTAACTGAGGGGTGATTCCTTGTCAGATTTTACACTCTTACCTAGAAACATTCACAAGAATTTTAGAAAAACTTTTTTGCCTAGTACGGGATTCGAACCCGCTCCACATTAACTGACGTAACGTAAGGCTGACGCCACAGCTAATGTGGTTCCTATTAAGAGAAGTCCTGGGTACTCCAAAGGATAAAATAGATCAATATAAAAAGTCGGGGATAATTTAAGACTAGTTTAGTGGCCGCTCGTGGTGGGAGGACCTAGAAGAAAATAGTGCAGCTGAAACTTTTCTTTTTTTGCTTCCATCTTCCTTATTTTTTACTTTTCGTGCTATTGAAACTCTATACAGGAGGTAAACCAGGAAAATTAGTTAAAGGAAAGAAACTGAACGGAAATAACGGAATAAATAATAAGAGTAAATTACAACCGGGATAAAGGACTTATTCCGTTCAGTGAACTTTTTCAATTATTAATGTAAAGTTCAGTAAACTTCACGGTTCATGACTTTTACACGCTTCATTAGGTAGGGTTATCACATAAATAGAAGATAGTTTATATTTAGAACTAGATTAAATCGTCTCCTGATGATGCTAACATGGTTAGCGAAACGTGCGTCGAGAAGTTTAAAAAGGCGTTTTGGTGTTTAGTAGTAAATCTCTTCGAGTTTAGCTGAAGCATTCTAAGTTGTATCTCATTCGCCTTAGGATACTTCGTCTGTCTAATACCACAACTACTTACGACTACTTTCTTTACACACTTTAACTTCATTCTTCGAGCTCCAGGCCGTGCATAGTAGAAAACATCTGATTTCTCCTGTTTCCCTCTGAACACACAAATAAAATGAGATGTTTATAGCTACAAGTTCCACGAGGTATAGAAAAATTTTTTAAGAGCATATTTTTTACCAATGAAAAATATCATTTTGAAACAATTTACGTTAAGACGGTCATTCTATATTATTTAGGTTATAATAACCAGTTAGGAAATGCTGGAACCATTTTTTACAGGTACTGTACAAAACATCAATATCTCCGAGCCTCACAAATAGTATCCTGAGTTTCTGCAGCACTTCGGTCGAACGGCAAAAAGAAAACAGTGCAGCAAATGTTATTTTCGGACTTATAACTCATTTTGAAGCTAAAAGATCCCGCTAAAAATCGCTTTACAGAGGGAAAATATTCTGATTCGAATAGGTTTTGAAGTCGATGAGCATTCGAGGGACTTAATACAAATTGTTCGAGGGGGATGGTTTAACATCAGCAAGCTCCGCCTATTTTGATCCAGGGCAGAATGGGATGCTGCGAATCTTTTACGAGCAAGCGTAAATACTAACTCTTACCCTCTTTAGCTTTAGCAGGAGATTGGTCGTGAACTGGTAAAGGGAAGTTTAATATCCTCCGAAAGAAAATGGCGTGCAGCAAAGAAGTAAATCGAAAAATAGTTTTAAGTAAATAGTAAAATTTTTCCAGACAATTCAATATATATATATTTTTTTAATATTAATTTGAGCCATTGAATCTCGATAACGCATACACGATCCAGTGTTACCGTCCATTTTAATGCTTATAGAACTAATTACATTTGCATAGCAATGAGGCAATAAATCGTTATAAAAGGGGCAAGTTTTTACTGTTTTTTAGGGGTTTCGTGCTACAGGCCGATGGCATGTCTACGACTATTAGTTGCTGCTTGACCCCTGATATGCAAATCCGCGAACTATATGGCCTAGATCGATTTTTTCCACCTCCTGTAGTCGAGAAAATTCTTTTTCGTGGCGTTAATACAGAAAAAAATCTAATAAAAATTATGTAAGTCTAAATGTTTTTGTTTCTAACGCTTTTTTTGTTTCTATACATTTAGAAAAAACATTGTATATATACATAATAAATTATAAGATTTATTTACTCTGAAACATACATAACAGTTGTTACGTAGAAAGACCGGAAAGGTGGGAAAGATCATTGTGGGATAAATTTACGAGGGTTGTCCACGAATTATAGCTCCTAACTTAAAAGAAGATATCTGGCCATCTAGAATAATCTTATTTTTTAACATACGATGTATGGCTATTAAATAACGAGACTGACATTGCTACAGAAGGAGTACGCATGCGCCAAACGCCAGCGACCAACAGCTGTTTAGCATGAAGCCTTCTCCTTCGAATACAGTACCTCTGGCTTCTATAAACAATTCCTTAAAACCGTAGCCTTCATTCGCATTCGAGTTTTTTTTTGTAGCGCCGGAAAAATGTTAAGTGCAATAATAGAGCAACGAATTGTTGTGAATATGCATTTCAATATAATTTATTGAAAGAAGTGCATGGCAATGAATGTTTTGAGTGGTTTAAGTGTATTCAAGATGACTAAGAAGTCGTTGAAGATGATCCACACCAGGGTCGCCCTTTCACGTTAAAAAGGATGACAATATTGAAAAAAATTGGAAATCCGGTTCGATCTGACCGTCGGCTAAGTATTCATGCAATTGCTGAAACTGTAGGAATTGACAAAAAATGCGTAGGACAAATTTTACATAATAATTTTAACATGCAAAAAGTGTGTGCCGAAATGAGGCCTAAAATTCTCACGTTTAAAAAAGAAGCTCCCAAAAATGTTTGTACTGACACTTTGAATGCCATTGAAAATGACCCAAACTTATTGGAAAGGATAATAACATGTGACGAATCGTGGTTTTTTACTTATGATCCTGAAACGAAGCGTCAATCCATGCACTGAAAAAGCGAAAAGAGCTCAAATGAACAAATCAAAATTCAAAGCAATGATGATTTTTTTTTCGATATTCATGTGATTGTGTACCTTCACTGGGTTGATGAAGGTCAAATTATTGATCAACATTACTGCCTTCGCGTTCTTGCTGAACTCCGTAAAAGAATAAGGAAACAACGACCCGAATTGTGGAAGGACAAGTCATGAGTTCTCCACCATGATAATGCGCCGCCTTATTCCGCCTTATTCACCGGATCTTGTGCCGTCTTTTATCTGTCTCCTAAGGTGAAATCTATATTAAAAGGAACAAGATTTGAATCCGTTGAAGCTGTGAAAGAGAACGCGGCAGGAAGGTTCTAAAGGAACTGACAAGAAGACTTCCATCACTGCTTCGAACAATGGAAGATTCACATGGAGCGTTGTAGGGATAGAGGAGGGGTGCATATTGAAGATGATAATAAGTATATAATGATCATAATAAGTAAACTTTTGAATATTCCTAATACTGCTGAAGCCTACGTTCCACAAGCCTGGAACATCACTGCTGGATATTTTTCTGTTTTGTGCATTTTAAACATTGCATTAACCAGATTGAAGAAAATTTTAAAATATACCAGTCCTTTATGCCAATACTTTTTACCTTCATAATTCATACCTTTTCTTCCTTTTCCTCGTCATCAAACATTACAGAACAGTTATTACTATAATGCAATTTCGTTGTATACCAGGGTTGCTATTTATGTAACCAGAATTGGCGACAATGGTATTGCTAGGCACCTTGGATCATATACATCGTAAAGTTTGACATTGTTGACTGTATACGAACACAGAACGTTTTGTCATACGGGCGTTATTCTATTTGTGTTTAGTGACTTTCAGTGAAAAAATAGAATTAACTCGTGAGGATGGATTAGCTCTACACCAGTGCATCGACCAACTCACTTCGACTTTTGGTGATAAAGCACCATCTGAAACCACTGTATGTCACTGGTTTAGTGAATCCAATCGTGGCCGTCGTTCGCTCACGGACGTACGACTGTCCAAAATCAGTTGTTATGTCACAAACATAGATACTGTGCGCGAATCGATAACGCAAGATCGCCATGTGACATACCGTGAGATTGACGCATTTCCGGACGCATTAATTTGGCAATTTGGATTTGACAATCACTCAAAAAAAGGCTGGCGTCGATAGATGCAATGAAATGCTCAAAAAATACAATCGTGGTGCGTCAAAAGCAAAAGTTGTATAACATCTACATAGGTGACGAATCTTGGATCTATGCGTATGATCCCGAAAGTAAACAGCAGTCGACTGTATGGATCTTTCAAAATAGCCAAACCCAAGAAAATTTACTCGACAACGCGAGCTCTAGCACATCGGACCGAAAAAATCAGCATTTGACCGGTCAAAACATTGAATTGATGGGTCATCCGCCGTACAGTCCTGATTTGGCGCCCAATGATTTTTTGTCCCCGTCCGTGAAGCATTAACTATGTGGTCAACGATTTTCGACGCTAGAAACATGAATTTTGAACGCATCAACCCGTTCAAAATGCATGTTTTGGAGATAGCTCAATCGGAATGGAAAAAGTACTATGAAAATTAGTTCAAACGTATGGAAAAAGTGTATCGATCATCGCGGAGAATATTTTGAAAAACAATAAAACCATTTTCAATGATAAATATTTTAAAAAGGAATAAAACTTTTTTTTACTTTGTTATCTATCACTTTTATTTTTAAACAAAATTTGACTATACTTTCGTAAAACGATTTTACATTCTCAAACACTACTTTAAAACTACGAAATTATAGTCAAATTTTGTTTAAAAATAAAAGTGATAGATAACAATGTAAAAAATTGTTTTATTCTTTTTTAAAAACTATCACAAAGTAACGGACAAATCAATCAATAAGATAAATATTTTATTTATTACTCCGGACTACATAAATAGCAACCCTCGTAAATTTATTTATTTTAGCCTTAGGCCGCACTACGGCTAAACCGCCGTGGTTTTACCCGCGACATTTTAAAACCGCAAATTGTTTCAAAATGGCTCGCGGGTAAAAACCGCGCCGCAATTTGTAACCAATAGAACTTATTTGCGAAATTTGTGTTGATCTCTTCTTTTTCTATTTCTTAGTATTATAGCAACAAATACATACTGCTCCTACAAATACATACTCTGAAAATTGCGGGCAGTTTCGCGGTTTTTAATCGCAGTGTATGCGTCTCGAGCGATTTCACGGTTATAGCGGTTAACCACCATATGGAAAATACCGTAGTACGGCCTAAGCCTTACTATTTGAAGATTTTTAGAGCTTTTATAATAAAATTGAAACTGCTTCTAGATAAAGCAGATATTCCACATCATTCTTTTTTTTTTGTTTCTGCTTACATTACAGTATTTTTTTACAAAATACCTTTAAACTTTATTAATAAATGTTAAATGTGAAACTACGTTTAACCCATGTTAATATACCTGTAGGTAATTTCGAAAGTACATCCAGATCAATCCTTTAAACGGTAGGTTTATCTATTTTTCTTTCACGGGAGCAGCTCATAAAATGTCTGATGCTCCGCCAGCGCCGCGACGCCACTCTCGGCGTCTTGGCCCCGGGCCAACCAAAACACAGCAGTGCCGCCAGACAAAATATTAGGCCTGTATTCTCTGTCGCCTTCTGTCATACGGCAAACTAAATTATGAGATGTCATTACTTAGGCCTATCAATTTAATTACAGGCCAGAGTGCAACTATTACATATCTCGCACCGGTGTTCCTTATAATATATACTAAGTTAAGAAATACTTTACTAAGTTATCTGTTTGAAAAAACTTCTTCAGTATAATAACGAAGACGAATCTCTTGAAGAACGAATAATGCCATTATGTTATTATGTATTATTGTTTTATCCCTATTAAATTTCCCAGATGACAACGAACCCCTTTAAAAAAATCTAGCTATCAAACTAAGGTTTTTTATTTAAATAAAAGATAATACAGTCACAGAAAACAATAATATGTTGTTAATTAATGTGATGGGTGGGCCTGTCTCTTGTCGGAAATTAAATCTATTTTAGGAGCAAGTTTGATCAATTCTAACCTTAATTCTGATTCAGGATCAAGTCGATTTCTGTATTTCGTTTTTATAACCAGGTGTGAAAACCCACTCTCACATAAGTAAGTTTTCACGAAGGGCAAACGGAAATTTACCGCTTTGCGTGAGAGTTCGAAATATTCTTCCTGTCATGCTGCCCAAAAATCAATTAAAAACATCTTTTTAAAATCAGCTTAAAGAGTTTGATTTGTGGACATTTCCAGCAATGATTCCTATTGCTTAATGCTCCAGCATTTATGCTTTCGGTTGTGACTAAAAATGGATCGGTTTGGAATCCAGCCTTCAGCATTACCGATATCTGGAAAGTATCATGTATTTTTAATAATTTCATATTTAATTTGTGCATAAGGTGTTCGTTGAAACAAATTCATGCAGAAGTGTAAAACAATCAACGATGGATGTTTGATCTGAAGCCAGGTTTTCATAACTGAATTGAGGTTGAAATCACTGTTCTTAAAAAATAAATATGTTTCGTAACGAAGTTCCACAAACCGAGCTAATAGCCTGCCTCCTGACAACCAGTATACTTCACAGTGTAACAGTAATGAAACATCTTCACTACCCATATATCGGCGTAATAATGCAAAAAGTCTCGAATTGAGCGGAGGTGCTTTTCAATTTATTTCAATTTTTTATAACGTCTGACAATGCTGTTTTCAAATCCTCAGGCATTTTTTGCACGCCAGTGCTTCTCTGTGACAATGAGTACGTTTGGCCTCAGGAGCGACATTTTTAATCTTGGTAATCTTGATTAGTCCAGATATCATTCCTACCATGGCCTTGACACCATCATCAACTTGAATTGCGTAATAATTGTCTTACAATCATTATGCGAGTTGATTTTCAACATCGCGTGCCATTGTTCGTGAATGCCCCGTATAACTGTTTAATTCGAAAGAATTATTTTATTCAACTATTTGGACGAATTATCTCCCAGTACGCAACTGACCATATCTTTATTTATATTCAGCAATATTATATTCTGGTCTTTGCGATTTTATATGCTACAAATAAAGGCGCACGTAAATATTCAGAGTTAGTAGCCCCGGTGATTTTTATAGTTTTTTTTTTGAAGAATTCAACCACCTGTTTTTTCGAAAAGAAAAAAATTTAAAGGCTTGTCTACGTACTGCTGATGTTTTGTCTCCAATTGTCTTCGCAGTAATGATGGCTTCATCGCGCTATTTGCTTACTTCTGAGCATGTTACACACTGTGACTCTGGATATTGAAATTCTTCTTTGCACCTAAATCCAATGTTCAAATAATCTTTGTCATATTTCCATTTAAGCTTTGTTTGAAATTGAACTTTCAGCAAAAGTAGACGCAATTTGAGTCGATATACTTTTCAGAGTTTGCGAATTGGATGATAACGTTTGAGTATTTACACTTATTCCGAGTAATGATCCCGTTTTTAACTATTGATTCATTTTTATAACTATTATTCCTTCAAAATTGCTTGATTACTTTATTGTCGGTCATCCGAAATAGGTGCAAGTGATCCTTTTGTTTTGATAAATATGTCATGGAGAGAATCGCCGCCCTCACCGCACAAACCGTGTCGCAGCCGCACGTGAGTGAGCACCACATTAGCGATTAGCATCGTAAGTAGTTGCGCGCGCCATCATGAGTCACCATAAGGTAAATCTTATCGCGAACTCCCGACACTCAACTGATGAACCCCTAGGGGTTCGCGTATCCCACTTTGAGAAACCCTGATCTGGTGGTATACATTCTGGAGACCCAATTTTTGGTTACTCTTTCACACTTATCAAGTGATATATTTTCAATGGTGGTAACCCTATTGTGTGATGTTTTTGTTGTGAAATTGCCAGCTAGATCGATATCATACGAGGTTGAAAAATTTTGTTTTTATCATCTGTCAAATTGATTGTTGTCAAATTGGAAATCAAGGCTAAAGCTGGCTTCCCTATGAGTGTTGTGTAAATTATAACATGAATTTAGTACACTGGATGAAAGAAAAGCAAAGTGTAATTTGTAGTTTTTGGTTTATACACAACTCAATAAACCATTTTGGTCAAATTTCTCATCTCTCTGGCAATTTGTGAATGCCCTCCCAGAAAAACCGTACATTTTTTGTTGTACATCATTGGATTGTTGAACTATCCAATTTTTATCTCCAGTCACGATCCGATGAAAAAAGTATTTCTTTCATGTCGAGAAAGCACTTCACTATAATGTAATAGTGATTTACTATCACAAATAGCAAAAATTCACTATAATGAATAGCAAAAATTCACTATAAAGTAATACCACCATTTGCAAACTTTTTTTTGCTTAATTTTGTTGTCTGATTATTTCTATTTATTTGTATATTATGTCCCAGATATATGATTATTTCAGTAAGTCGTTTATGTTCGCCTGTAATTTATATCAAGTCACTCAGAACTAAGTTAGTTTTTGGCCCATCTCTTTCAATATTTATAAATTTTTCGTCCCAATTCATCATCATCACTGTTGGTTGTCTAGATAATTCTAATTCTACATAATGCATTAGCATTGTCTAGAAGTGTTATGAAAAGTGTTAATTTACCGCCTCTCCATGACCACCATTCTCCATTTACCGCCTCTCATTTGGTACGATTTTTTCTAGTCATACCATGTAGTTTTATTATAGTTGTGGTATTTATGTGCTCTATTCTGTATTCTTCTAAAGTTTTTAGTATGGAGGGTCGTTCAACTGTCTCAAAGACATTTTGGAAATCAATGAAGATAAGATAATACTATGAAGGTTTTTCCATTTGTGATTTTAAAACCATTAGAAAAACCTGCTCCAAAAAAGTAGACGCTTCCATTTGCCGGAAAGATCCAGGCCAGTATCCTCTGAGACTCACAAGGTATTATCTTCATCATCTGCTTGAGAAAAAGAAAGCCGATCATAAAAGAGTTTATGCTGCACTGCGGTCAAATTTCATAGAGTTGATAAAAAATACCCTAATTCACATCGAACAAGCAAATCAATAGCGAATTGATGCACCTGCACTCTATTCTCCGGATCTCCCTCCCTCTTTATATTTTCAAAAATCTACTGTGGCTACATGTAAGCATTATCTTCATTTACTGTTTGGTAAAGGGAAAGACGATCACACGAGAATACTATGGTGCATTACCGGTCAACTTTTACGAAGAGTTAATAAAAGAACGCCCTTATTTAGTGAAAAAGTGCTGCATCACCACGAAAATTCACCCGCCCGTTCGCCTACCATTGCAACATCGAAATTAGTCAATTTGCCCTGCAAACTGATGCTGCATCAATCTTATTTTCCGGACTAGGCCCCCTCCGCCTTATGTATCTGTACAAACATTAAAAAAATGGCTGACTGGAAAGAAATACGCATAAAATGGAGAGATCATCGCCAAAACAGATAAATATTTTGCACACAAACACACAAATATTTGATGTTTGTTTTTTGATCTGTCAGTAATATGTATCATAAAAAATAAGGTACTAAGGACTTTTGCTCGCTAAATCCGAAATAAATCTGAAAAATGGCCTGTAGATCGACATCGTGGGCCTCTCAGTTAGTAAGATAGAAATCTAAATCTACAAACCTCCCGCATCCAGTTGTACTTCTATTCTACAATGTTCTATTTAACGCTCTATATTAAAAATAAACCGTCCAAAAATATACATCTATTAAGGTGATTGTAACATTTATTTATATATTTTTTTTATATTTTATTTATTTAGTGCGACGGTCCGGATTATTTTTCGCGTAATAAATCTCAAATTATAGCTCGTTATATAACCAAATTATGTATAATTAACTACAGAGAAATGTTACAGATATGACATCTGAAATCTTGCAAATAAATCATAGGCGTTCCGAAATAATTTTAATCTGGACTTATTAAACTCAGCTTTTTTTGTCACTACCACCTTTAACCTTTTACGGGAATTAGAAAAAAACCCTGGGGAGTTAGATTCGAGTTCCACTCGTAAATGCCACTCTGATTTAAATTTATGAGCTGTCTTAAGAATTTATTAAATAGCAAGATAAGCATGAAAAGTACGAAAAAAGCGATAAGGGTATAACTTGCCACGAAGGCTTTCAGGCCTAAAATAACTACTAACAATAGACTTTAAAAATAGTTAAAAACCATCTGAAATTTTCATTTGAACTAGTAAGTTACATTTCCATTTAAAAATTCATTACAAGAATATATATTCGATTCTTAAAAAGAAATATCAGAAATATCAAAGTTTATAATCCTGAAAAAAAAGGAAAAATACCAATGACAGGCAACCACTTATACCTGGGGTTATATAGGCAGTTGCCTCGAAAAATTAAAGAAATTATTTATTATAAATGCCTGTAGAGAATTATGTAGTTACCTATAATAATTATACACTACCCCCTAAATTATTTATTATAAACATTTCTTGAATTATCTAATATTAATTACAAAGCTTCCAAGATTATATTTTTTGTTAAACATGCATTGATTTTCTTATTTTTTCACAAATTCCATTCAAAACTAAACTGGACACACGCCTCTTTTTTATAAAAGTAGATGCTCATGATTCTTGACGTCAATATTGATGTATTATACAAATTAATCAAAACAATTAAATAGTTTTCTTAACTAATATGTATTCTTGTATACAGTTAGATATGTGAATATAATATAAAATTAAACTCTTCGTTGAAAATTCCGTATGTTTTCCTTCTGTTTGTTAAGAATGTCTGGATTGGCTCTTGGTGGTCTTATTGATAGAATACCAGCAGCTTTTGGCAATTTTAATTCTGATTTGAAAATGCTTTACGAAAGTAATTAAAAGATATATAAAAATAAATATTATAACATAATTATCTGAGGTAGCCAATATTTAATGGAAATTCATTTTAAATAAACAAAGACTTTTATTTAAATTTTCACTTTGTATGTATTAAAATTGTTTTGGACCCACAGTGCCTTTTTCAGTTTAATATAGTTCGTATTTGAAATAAGCACTACTGCACAACAATTGTAATACATTTAAGTTATAATTATAGTTGAAATTTAAATATACATCTTGAATTTGTTTATTTATTAGTTTTATAGTATTATTTATAGTTCATAAAATATTTAGAAATAGATATCTAATACAGGCAACTATTTATACCTATATAGATATATGTAGTTGCCTAAAATAATTATGTATTATCTCTAAATTACTTATTCAAAATATCTCTGATCTAAAATTTTTTAATTCTATATCTATATATATATATAGATATAGAATTATATTCTATAATTAAGTAAAAGAAACAAGCTGGACAAACGCTTTATTTTTACAAAGGTAGAGGCAGATGATTTTTTGACGTTAACATTGATGTATGACACATAAAATATTCAAAACAATAAAATATTTTTCTTAAATATATGTATGTATCTCGTACAGTTAGTTATGTGATTGATAGGTACAATGAAATTTACCTGGAAAATTCTGTCTGTTTTCCTGCTCCTGTTTGTCATCAATGTCTGGAGTAGTGACATTACCCATTTAGCTTTTGGTGGATTTACTGATGGAATGCCAGCAGCTTTTGGCGATTTTAATTCTGACGAGCTCACTGACGTTTTTGTAGTTTTAGGTAGTATTTTACATATCTGATTTGTTTGCAATAATGTATTCTGTTTTTTGAAGAAAATGGAAAATCAGTTGAAATTTTACTTGCCCATGAAGAAGAACCTTTACTTAGGCCAGCAAAACCGCGTTTACGATGTGCTTTTAATAAATCTCTCATTACCAGTGTAGTCCCTGGAGATTTTGATGGTGATGCCCTTATGGATGTAATGGTAACAACAATTTCAACAGGTATGATAATCAGTTTTATCCTGTCATATGTTATCGTGCTCCATTTTACTTCCAGAATCTGATTTACCAGAGCATTCTCTTACTAATGTTCATATAATATGGGGTGGAGCAAATCATATGAACTGCAGTCAGGAAAACAATCCAGTAATCCGTATGATTGGGCAACCATTAGCAATGGACTACAATCAGGACATGATTATAGATTTGTTTGGTCAAGATAAAGAAAAGCGTCGAATGTTTTGGGTTTTTAACAAGGACCGGACACCTCCAAAGGCCATTTTTATGGAGGACAATAACAGTCGAGAAGAACTGAGAAGGCCACATGCCAATGCTTTCTTAGGTTAGTGTACTCTACTGCAGTCCAAATTGTATTTACATATTTGATTTTTAGATCTGAACCATGATTCTATGGCAGACCTGTTTATAACTACTCCACATCACTTTGAAATTTGGCTGGGAAGCCAGAACAACCCAAAATTTGTGTATAAAAACACAATTAAGCATCCTGATAATGCAGTGGTTATTGGACAGTCACTTTTCATTGATGTAGAATTGAGAGGTTCCATGGATTTGGTAACACCAGTTTGTTTTGATGAAGAATGTAAAATGAGTGCCTTGATGGTGAATATCATGTTAGGTAAGCTTTATGTCAATTGTAAAAAATATCTTTTCCAGGTATATTCAGAAGGTGAATGGATCAATCTTCAAGTTAACTTTAAGGATGATTCTGGAAATTCATGGATGTTCCACTTAAAGCCAGGTATTGTTTAAAAATAATTTATTTGGGTTAAGCTGTAAAATAAAATAGAATATTTTAATAGGTAGCAAATATACTAATGTTATTACTCTAAGAAGTGGAGATTTTAATATGGATGGTTATCCAGATATACTCGCTACTTTATCTCTGGATGGGAAACATCCTCAAGCATTTTTACTGGAAAATGTCGCTTGTCAGTCTGGTTGTGGCAAATTTAAAAGGTACTTTTGATTAATAAAAAAAATGACTGTAGATAAAAGTATTTTATAGAGATGTTATGGTTTGGAGACCATTCCGTTTCAAAGAGGCTTTACCATTAATCTGAAAAATATGTTCAATGCTCGTTCCTGTCACTAAAAATTATTTTGACAGAATCCACTTCCACATCATAGCAGAAATGTCTCAGAAAACAAAAATGGTGATTTGGTGTTTAGTGGGTCACTCTCTTGGTCTATTATTATTATTATTCAATGCCATATATAATACTATTATATTGCTAATATCTGTAAGTGGAGGTGTCACGGAGTAAGTGAGACAGCAACCGTCTACTTCTATTTCTTTTTCTACTACTCGACCCGTTGTGCGCAAATGTCGCAATAAATAAACATGACACAAAAACATAAAAATATGCAAACTGACGCACGTCTATAAGCAAACTCAATTCTCGGACATGCGCATAAGACTCAAGTAGTAATGAGATAAACAGACGCATATATGTCTGCACCGTAATGATTTCACCGATCTCTAGACCTTGCTATCAATATAGTAGTATTATATATATGTTCAATGCTACAAGCCCGTGGATTTTGATATGCCTATACAGCTAAGTCGGTTTATTGGGTTGTCTATATTACACTTGGGGCTCTTTGATTTTACTAACAGTTATTTAAGAGGCTCTGAATAGTTATAATATTTTCCAGATCTTATGCTGTCAAATGGAATGCACTAAACCCTTTCCGAAATGGTACAGCAATGGCTGCTTTCTTTGACTTTTATCAAGATGGAATTTTAGACTGTATTTTGGTAACATACAACGGAAACAAATATCAAGCTGCTGCTTTTAAAAACAGTCTGGATTATGACGCAAACTTTATTAAAGTAATGGTGCTAACTGGATTAACGAATAACAACAATCAGATGATCATGGGAAGAGTGGGAAAGAAAAGGAGAACATATGGAACTAACTTACCCGGTGCGAATCTGGACATCAGCCAAGGAAACAATTTATTTTTGTTAATTTTTCTAGGTCCTTCAATTTCCTACAAGACAACCACCCAAGAAGGCAACTTAAGGCATGGGGTATCAGCTCAGCTGCCTCAATCAGCTCATTTCAGCTTGAATCTACCTTACACCATTTTCGGTCTTGGAAGGACACCGAATTTCGTGGATTATCTTACAGTGGGTCTGTCAAATAACTCAAAAAGCTGGACACAGATCATACCAAATTCACAAATGGTGAGTCCTGTTGTTATCCACTTGTAAAGCATTTCTGAATCAACATTTTCTCTTTCCCAGGTTGTAATTCCTTGGCCTGTAGATCAACCTGGAAGATGGAAAGCTCAACTGTTTGTAACACCCAGTAAACTTATCTTGATGTCAGTGGCAGCTCTAACTGCTGTCTGTGGAATGATAACTGTGATAATTGGGGTATTGCATTGGAAAGAAAGACAAGAAGATAAAAAGGAACGTTTGTCGGAGAGTCACAGATTTCATTTTGATGCAATGTAGAAAAACAAGTTTCCAGTGTGATTTTTTTTTGCATGTTTCCATGTGATATGAAATATTTTGTAGGTGATATAAACCAAGTACTAACAAATGATAAGGTGTATTTCAATTAGAATAGAAAGAAAAAGCAAACTACTTTTATTAATTTCTTTTTTTAAGTTATTCATATATGTTAATAAACAAAAACTTTAATATGTTAAAAAACTAAAAGTTGTTTTATTTCCTCTTGGCTTCATAGATTTGATTTGTCTTTTTAACTTTCAAAACCTGTATAACTTTATACTTGGGTTTGTCCTAGGTTGTTTACTTCTTTGTTTTGTACAATAATCAGTAATTATTTGCAGTTTACTCATTCTCAATCAAATATTAACCCAATGTCTTAATTTTCTTTATTATATCAATTATTTTGTATGAAGATGGGTCAAGTAGTTTCTGATCTCCAAGGTGTTGATACAAGTTACCTATTAACAAATCTTCATATAAAATCTTAATTAAAATGACCCAAACATTACTGAGAATTTTGCATGCAAATCTTTTTCTGTCCCACTATACTATTTTTAATTCAGTTTTTCCCTACATTACCTTACAGAAAACTATCTCTGTTGCTGTGCAAAACCCTCAACAACATAATACTAAATATTTATGGTGTTGTGAAACTTTCAGTAAGTGAAATGTTTCCTGTTACATACAATGACATAAACATACAGCATATTGCACAATGTTGCTCCCTTAACTTGATAAACCATCCACAAGAAAATAAATAATATGTGGAAATACATTAGGTGTTCACTTTTCTATTGGCCAGAATATAACTCTTTCAACCCCTAAAACTACATAAAAACATTACCAACTATTTATTTTGTATTAGGATTTTCGACAATTGATAATGAATACAAGTGTAATTCTTTTTCTAGAATTTCTTTAATAGACCTTGTTTATTGATTTAATTACGATGTTAAAATATTAAAATGAAATAAACATATTTATTACAAATATTTATATTAAATATATCTACAAAAGGAAGACCTTTATGTAATTAAATCGTATTGTTACTTAATGTATGACTACATAATAGACATTCTATGTATAAAATCAAATAATGTAACAGAAAATTCTTAAATTATACTGTTGATACTGCTATATATGAATCCAAAAATGTATTACAGAAATACGTATGTATTTAATGATTTGAGGTTGTTGTAAAATAAAATCCCTAGATTCTGTCACCCTACTGTCATAAATTCACATCGACTGGCTGTCGGTTTCCCCAAAGAAATCATTTCTCGTCGCCATTACAGTGGCGAGATCGTGTGTTTTCTCCGGCAAATTATCGTCGGTTCCGACGAACGGGGAGTCATCCGTACCTCCCCCGCGACATTTTCCACAGCGTTTTTTACCCCAATCTATTCAGCGCTCGCTAAATCGTATATATATAGGTCTTTCGACAGTTTTTCTTGTTGCTGATTGTAAACATGGCTTTTTAAAATGTCTGCCTGTAAGTGCTGGGTCGCCACTCCTTTTGGAGGTGCACAACAACAACAAATCATAGTTTTTAAGTCTGGACGAGATGGAGAAAAAGGGGAATCGCAACGGGTCAAGTTCATCCAGAGGGTCTTTGGGGGCTGATTCAAAAAAGAATCAAGGTAGGGTATATCTGTCTTCGATTTAGAGAGCATATAACTGTATTGCGCATATGCGAATTAAAACAATGTTAAATATTATATAGGTTAATTCAAGGAGTTTATTTCTTGGATTGAATTTTTTTATCACTTCGTTCAAAAGTTAAGTGATTGCCACTTATGTTTAGAAAATAATATAACTTGAACAGTGGCTTCTTGCTATTTTAAAAATGGTTGCCCACTTAAATTTGATGGCGGCGTTGCCAACCTCGCCTTCGAAAAAAGTACAAAATACCTTCAAATTATAAGCCACACCTAGAACTCATTTTTTGTGGTTGTGTAATGATAGTTCGAGGATTTCTTGGATTTTCTTCATTCCAAATTATTGCAATTTTGCTTATTTACGCATCCATTCAAGTGAATGGATTGTCTTTTTATCCCTAAGCAAATATTCATATTATGTGCTATTTCCAAACGTCAAAACAAAATAACTAGACTGGACTAGTTATAAGATAAGGTAACTTTTGGTAGGCCCCTGTAACATGACATTGGATAATTGGAATTTATATTTTATTTACATCCTATGTAATGCCTCCAGTTTGAAAAACAAAATTATAATAATTGAATAACTTAACGTGTAATCAGAAATATTTGCGATCTTTTTGAAGATAAAGGTTGATTATTATGACACGTTTTAAAACGATATATTTAATTACATATTTTTGGAGTAAGATTCCTGTTATTTTCAATACCTTTCGTTGTCTGGATTTCTAGAAACTAACTCTGCCAAACACTTCTATTCTATCTCTGCCAAACACTTTCCACGAATTCAATAGCGTTACGAGCTCTTCATTTATGTTAACTATTAGCCACAAATTTTCACTTGCAAGCGAATATTTTAATTTAATTAATTTTTATTATATGCTTATAGGGAGACAATGCGAATGAGTCATAGCTTGTATTATGGATGTATGTTTTAATAGGTAATTTGATGCAAAAAGAACCTACTTTTAATGAAAATAATATTTGTAAACTATTTTCCTTAGATACCCTGAGAATAATGGGTTTAATACTTCGTCATAAAAATGTTTCATCACACACTCCCATAGTAAAGGTGAACTTTTTGAAAGAAAATGACAGGTTTATCGAACACGCATCATCTTTACCTAATCTCCCAATATTAGACTTCTTCTTTCAAAACGGAATTAAGTATTCGCCGTTCTAATGAAGATTAGTCGTCACGAGGATCTATAACAGAGGGTAAATGGGCGAGGGAAGTAGTTTATTTTCTATTTAATGGCCGTAATATAGGTGGAGCATTATAGTGTATGCAGGTAACTATTTTTTACTTGATTCGTTTAATTATAATCACTCAAACTCTTCAGTGTGTTCTCCAAAATTTAGGGTGTTAGGTTCTCGCACTTTCGCCACCTTTTAGCTAACTATGGAATCCCAGATCGAAAAAGACTTTTAGACTTTCTCAGCAGATTTAAAACAGCTAACAATCAGATGATGTTGCAGGGATTGAAACATGATAATATAGACCAAGAAGAAAAAAAAAAGAAAATCCAACATTATGACTAATTGACAATATTATTTACAGATGGCACCACTGGGAAAGCATGGCCTCGCGGCGTTCCAAGACGTCGCGAGCCACCCTGTGGATTCTCCAAAACTAACGAACCATCGCGCAAACCACAACCGCAACGGAACAGTAAGGCCTCCGATAAACGACCCAAACCACGAGGATTCTACTACTCAGGTATACGATTTTGATTAACTATTTACCAGTTTTTTTTGTAACATTGAATTTATTTTATACGAGGTATGTAACTAAGGTAATTATTGATTATTAATACATTTTTATTCAATTGCAATTCTACATTGTCTCCAATATAATGCCTTGGGAAGCTATACAACGCTGGACACGGTTTGGCGTCTACTCTTCATAGCAATGCTGGCACGGCGTTTTCCATGTTCTCCAATGTCCCAAAATGGTGCCCTTTGAGGTAAATTTTTAAAAGGAACAAATCTGGTAAATAAGGAGCTTGCGGAGCCACAATGATGTTTTTACTCGCCAAAAATTCATTAATTGATTTCACTGTGTGGCTCGAAGTTGTCACAAAAATAATTCCTACGGATCACCAAGCGACTGTAGGAAGGTAAAGCTGCACTGAAGACGCATCAGATGTTGGTATAAATCCCTTCCAAAGCGGAATCCAACAGCGTTGCCAGATCGAACGCTACGTCAGTACTACTTTATTTGTATACCTCGTATATCAAGCTTTTGTTATATTTATTTATTACTTTGTATGCACCGTTCATGTTTATTTTTTTACTGTCATTGGATTAAACTAGTCGGGACACATTGATATCCAAGATGTGTCAAAAACACTTAGCATATCAATCCTTTTTTTAATACTAGTAGAAATCATTTGCGTTTCTAATCTATATTTTTTGTCATTTCTCGGACTATTTGCAGGACATGGCTCAGCCATTGTTAAATCTCCGCAATATTCAATTGAACTTGGCGCCCAGGTATATCTGGCTACAAGCTTAACTGCAAACTTGATAAGTATAAGTGAACAGTTTTTGTGCAAGTTTACATGAGTGTTTTTGCGATAATATAGCAGATGTATTTTGCACGTATAAGCTACGTGACTTTCTATAATGTTAAATTGTTTAAGTTGCATTTGTGTATGTCTAAATGAGAGAAATGTGTCTATTACCCTTCGTATTTTACACATGTGTCAGGAATTATGTAACTAAATATTTTTGGTGATATACTTTCGAATCTTAATAGTTTAATGCATATATAGGACATACCGCATTATTTTTTTCCTATTCTGGTCTTGCACTATGGTTTCCGAAACGGTTAAACGGACACTGGTTAAATATTATTATATGCAGTCCTGCTATAAGTTCTCTCCCTTGTTCATAGTGCGCAGTTTATAGTAAAACAAATAAAGAAGAATTAAGTGTATGTGATTCAAAAGGTTTTGAAGCTGATACTTTCCCCAAATTAGCTTTTAAGATCTCAATACCTGGGTGAGAATTAAAAGCAGGACTTCTCTTCGAAAACGTCCTCGAGGCCATCTCCTCGAAGTCGTTAGCAGCGGTTAACTCCGACAAATTAGCTGGAGTCAGCAACCTCCATGTGTAGGTCTCGCCTTGTGCTCACCAAACTAACACTGAAACCGGACGATGACAGCTTTCCACCATTCCAGTTTTTTCGGCAGCTTCTCGAGAGCTATGAATCTAAACTCTGCTGAATTTCTTTTCAACAGTAAAAATCTTCATCTGCGAAAAGGATTTGGCTGTGCCCTCTGTTCGCAACCTGTTAAAGTAGCGCATTAGCTCTAATGACTTTTATGTTACTTATGAATGTGTTATCTTAAAAAATGGCAATATGTACTTGTTATGATTGCAGTAACTTTTGTAACGGGCTCAAAACATGAAGCAATATAAAGGCGTCAATTTTGGAGAGTAATTGTTAGTGGGGGTACACTCAATCCTAACAACAGAATCGTCTCTTGTGTTAGTGTAGCGTGATCTTACGTCTCATATGCCAGGAAATGTAAAAGAATATTTTTTTCTAAGATTATTCAGTCTGGTGTTAAGGTAAATGGCATAAAAGGTTCATCCATGTATACCAATATCCTAGGTGATCAAATTTTTTTCATCTGTAGCAATATGCCCCAAAGAATCTTCAACGGTGCTTTGAAAGTAGTAGTAGCACCCATTTTTCAAGTTCCTGGATGTTCCGAATTTCGTGCAACTACTTAGAACCGACTCTATAATCAACTACAACTTATTCTGGATTTTTTTTATGCGTCTGCGCAACATTGTTACCCAGTAGCGCTTCCAAGGCACCAATCAATTTAGTTTAGCTCAGTACCAGAACATAATCAATCATTTTCGTTAATCTGAAATTAGTACCGAAATTTTGTGTTCTACCTAATAAGTCGATTGAACTTCCAATATTATGCTAAATATCTTTTTTAAAGGTGCTGTTTCTAGAAACGAGGAAGCCGGCCTAGAAGAATTTGATGACCCTGAATTGGGATCAGTTTTTTCACCAGGTACACTGTTAATTTTTAAGCTTAAATGTCCTATTTTGATTTTGAAATTGATGCAGGTAGTAATAGGCAAAGCCTGAATCATCTGTTGAACTTTTCATTCGCTCCCAGAGAGGTTTATCAACAAGAGAGCAGAGGAGGGGACAAGTCAGTGGGAAAGTTGTTGGTAACCAGGAAGCACAAGTATAATAAGGAGCATTTCTTACAAGCAAAGTAAAGTTTTTCCCGCATTGTACCGTAAAAAATTAAAATGTTTTCTTTATTTGTTTATAGTTGTCAATTCATTGTGAACGAAAAGGGAGATTATAGACAATACATGAATAACCCAGATGCCTTGGTTGATTGGGACTTCATAGAACAAGTGGTGAGTCTATCATTGCATGTTTTTTTCTGTTCTGTTTCCAAAGTGTTGAGTACACATTGTCTGTTTATTCAGCCTTGTGAAATTTGAACTTTGGTAAAGGATATAGATTTTATTATGGTGTTTTTTTACAAATAGAATGTTGTAAAAATGAATAAAAATTCTAACAAGTCCTGCTAGTTTTTTCCAGATTTTTCTTTTAAATAAATATCACTTAAATCAAAAAACTAAAATTAATAATGTTTAATTGTAAATATCTTGTAATTTTAACGACGTTTTACTTGAAACATTTCTGCTATACGTTTTTTTGAGTTTTATTGTGGGGGTCTCGGAAAAATTTGCTATTTTGATCCCAGTACATTTAGACTTGAACTGTATATACTGAAATCTAATTATTTTTTTTCCTTTGTCAGAATGTCCAAGTCAATGAGCAACCATCTTGCCCTATCTGTTTGTATCCACCTGTGGCAGCTAAAATGACAAAATGCGGCCACGTTTATTGTTGGTCCTGCATCTTGCATTATTTAGCTCTGTCAGATAAGCAATGGCGCAAATGCCCAATCTGTTATGATGTGATCAAAAAGAGTGATCTTAAAAGGTGAAAACTTCAACAAAGTTCACTAACTTACCTAACTATGTATTTCTTTTCTTTAGCGTAACGATAATTGCTCACAAAACTTTCAACATTGATAACATCATCACTTTTAAACTAATGAAAAGACGTCGCGGTAGTCTCGTCGCCTACCCGGCAAACAGTGAAGTATATCAGGAGAACATCATCTTCAATATGACCGACACTAACATTACCGGATGTTACTCCAAGTTATTGCTCGCCAACACAAAAAACATTCTTGATATCATCGACAAGGAAGCCACCGAGTTGGAAGTGCAAATGGCTCAAGACGAAAATTGTCCAGAGAAATGCTTTATTGAGGAAGCTGTTCAACTATTAGAGACGAGGAGAACGAAAGTCTTGTCAGATAACGATCAGATAATTACGGAGAAATCTTTGAATCAATTAAGACAGAATTCTGAAGCAAGAGATGCGTGTGGTGGTGTCAAAATTAAGGAAGTTGAACTTAATTCGGACAAAAGTTTGGCAGAAGCAGAAGTTGGCGAACCAGCTACAAAATTTCATTATTTTTACCAAGGTAATGTTAGGAATCTTCAGTTATTTTGAGATGTGGAGTGACTGATATTTTTGTTATAGCTGCTGATGGTCAACACTTATACCTTCACGCTATCAATGCCAGAATGCTGGAACATACCTATGGGTCTCTGGAATATGGTCCAAAAACTGTCACTGGTGAGTATGTTAAAACAGTGTTTTGTAAAAGGAACCAAATAGAAGGTTAGGTGAGATCCCTTTCCCATATTTGAGTCTTGCTTTTCATATTCTTTCAACATTTCTTGAATCTTAATACTTGACCACATCTTTGGTTATTCGCCAAAAATTCCTTGAAAAGGATCAGAAGATTTTCGAAAATGATGAAAGTGACAAAACATGGAATACAGTCAATTTGTCTATTGAAACTTTTTGTGGGAAACATTTAAACATAGAGGTTCACCTCAAAACACAAAATCACCTGTTTTTAACTTTTCGGCGTACGCCTCGCTAATATTGTCCACATCATCAGGATATGATTCAATCCAGATGGATACATTGAATCATCTGATGATTTGGTGTTTAGTGCCAAAGCTTTTTTAGTTTTATAGAATAAAATGTTCAAGCATTACAGTAATCTTTAATTATATAGTACACTGATGAATCAATGATAGATAAAAAAATCCGATATACCTATCTCATTTCTGAATCGACATTTACATTCTACATTTCTCTTTAGGAAAAATTTTGGAAAAAGAAGGAGGTTCTATGACAGAAGAGCTCCGCAAAAGACTGAGGTATTTACAACACTTACCAGTCACATGCCAATTTGAAGTCGCCGAAATCCGTTTACGGGAACCCATCGTCAACAAAGAAACTTTAATTCATTTCAGAGGTGAGGAATATCACTCAATGTCCAAAGCAATCCCATTTTCTTGACCTTTCGTTTATCCAGAACAAATCGACACCAGAATGAAACGACGCCAGCGCAGGGCCAGAGAAGAAAAACGACGCGAAATCCGGATAGAAGTTGAGGAAAATCGCAAACTTGGAAAATATGAAACTCCAGAGCTGCATCTGGATAATCGTTTCCAGTTTCCGGACGTCAAAGAGGCTCACTGTATGTTTCCGGATTTTATCTCCGCATCGAGACCAAGAACAGAGTCTGAAAGTACCTTGAATATGCCCAGTGAGAGGAGCGACTCACCTGAAATGACTCCGGACACTTCGTCGTTGGCCAGCATGTCTTTGGAGAGTGGTTATGCTGGTCCATCTTTTGCATCAGTAAGTACACTTTTCAATTAATGTCTTTAGGTCATTAAAAAGTTCATATTAAGGAGATAAAAATTAATTTATAAGCACGGAACTTTATTTTTGAAAATTGTGGTTGTTGATCCAAATTTTTGTTTATGTCAAGTGCTAAATTATTGAAAGGTCAATTATCCTTAATATATGTTGTATTAAGGCCAGTCCCCTTACCACATCTACTCTTATTTTTTCTGCTTGGTAAGCAAGAGAAAAATGATTCGGTATTATAGGACAACTTGTAAACTTTGAAACGTAAAAGCGGCAGCACTGTTTAAAATTTTAAGTGTTACTCGTAGATTGCTATGTTCAGTACATTCTGTCAAATCACACATGGAAAGATAGTCGGTTCAACAATTGAACTCTAGCGCAGTTTTAATGGTTTAATGGGTTTGCGAACAAACATAACTGCAGGATTTCGGCCGTTGAAAATTCTCAAGTGACTCTGCATTCCTTCTTCATCCTCAGAAAGTCACTGTTTGGTGCGGTTTTTTAGCTGAAGGAGTGATAGGACTTTTTTTTTTGATGATGGAAATCATACCAACTGAATATCTTTAGCTTGAACTAATAAATGTGGATGTATTTTTTTCAACAAGACTATGCGACTCTGGCCAGGCAGAAGATTTATCGCAAGAAAAGTTTGCTGGACGCGTTAGTGAACTAATAAACAATCTGGCCACCAACATTACGCGGTCTCCGCCGTTGATTTTTTTTTTGTGGGGTTATGTCGAATTTTTGGTTTATAGAAATAAACCCTGAACAATTCTTCGACCTTAAAACGAAACATTCAGGCCACCGTTGGAAATATACCATGCGATATGTGCAAAAAAGTTTTGTGCATCAAATCATCAAAAACTAATTGAAAATTGTATCGCTACGCAATGGAAACATATCAGTTCTTCTATTGGAAACTTCGGTGTGAAACACTAAACTCGAACAGAATTTTCTACTAAACACCAAATAACTTTTTTAAACTTCTCAGCGCACGTTTCGTTAACCATGTTAGCATCAGGCGATTTAGCAACCGAAACTATGTTATATTTATATGACAGCCGTACCCAATGAAATGTGTAAAAATCATGAACCGTGAAGTTTACTGAGCGTTACATTAATAATTAAAAAAGTTTTTTCAAAAGAATTAGATTAAATTATCTCTTGATAATGCTAACATGGTTAGCGAAACATGTGTCGAGAAGTTTAAAAAAGTGATTTGGTATTTAATGGTAAATCTCTTCAAGTTTAACGGAAACATACTTCCTTCAGTACCTGTAACCCATAGTTCAAATATCAAAGACACCTATGAAAATGTGAAATGCCTTCTGGAAAAGTTAGAATACTCCTGGAAAATTTGTGGAGATTTAAAGTCATTGCTCTTTTGCTTGGACTGCAGCTTCGTTACACAAAACATTCCTATTTTATTTGCGAATTGGACAATAGAGATGGAAAAATTACTATATAAAGAAAGAGTGACCCAAGCATAAGTCACTTTCCCCAAGGCACGAATATTAAAAGTACACCTCTACCGAATTCGGCCTCTTAAGAAATTTTGTAAAAGCAATGGACAAAAATGGTAGCGGATTTTTATATCTGAAAGAGAAATTCCCTAAAATTAGCGACGCAAAAATTAAACGAGGTCTTCAAGTAGTCCTTCCAAAAACTGAATTATCTTGAGTATCATGGACTCACATTTGGATTTTTCCCCTGAAAACTTAGGTGCCGTGAGTGACTTATCGGAAGCTAAAGGAAGTGAAAGTGTTTTTTCGTACATTTTTTATAAAAATATATATTTGAATGTCACAAAGAAACCTGAGGTATTAATTTTTTTATGAATATATTCTTGTTAGGTGGTTATAGTACTATCTAAATTAGAGAAACGTTTTCGTGTGATTGATTATCATTGTGTCGCCTCATTTTAAAGTTCCAACACTCTCATTAGACAACCCATTACATTATATCACTGGTATCAAAATATTTATGGTCGGTGTTATCTTTAGATGTTGGCCAGCGAGAAGAAAACATCTTGGCCAGCTTTGAAGTCCTCGCAATCATCCTCCACGCCTATCAAACTGATCAACGTAACTGTTTCGAAAATTACCAATTCTGCCAACAAAGTGTCCTCCAAACATCTGGACGACGATCCTGAACCAGAAGACTACGAACCAGTTCCCGATTTTAACCGCAGCTTCGGTGATGCTCTTGCCCAGGCGTTGGCGTCTGTTAGTGTAGGGGATAGTGGCGAAACTAACGGTAATATTCTTAGTTTATCGTATTTCTTACTTTAATTTTAGATTTTGTAAATTAACATGGATGAATGATTTTTCTTAAAACTTTTGATAAAACTACGAGGGAAATATATTACTCAATTTTCGGAATCTGAATTTGGAGCCATTTAATTATAGCAATTTTAATTAATTAATAATTTTAATTAATTAAATTAAACATATATATTTATATTTTATTTTTATTTTTTTTAACAGAAAGAGAAAACCAAATAGTTTTTACAAAAATTTATTCAGTCTATTATGTTTTTTTTTGTTTGAACGACGTTCTTGCGCTCTTTTTGAAATAAAAAAGAATACGAAGTGTGGCGATTAAATAACGAGACTGACGCTGTTACAGAAGTATTGCATGCGCCAAACGCCAGCGACCAACAGCTGTTTAGCGTGAAACCTTCTCTTTCGAATGCAGTACCTCTTGCTTCTGTAAACAAATCCCTACAACCGTAGCCTTCGTTCGCGTTAGAGTAGTTTTTTTGTTTCGCCGGATAAATGTTACGTGACAATAGAGCAACGAATTGATGTGAAATTTCTCTTGAAGCTTGGAAAAACCGCTACTGAAACTTATAATTTATTGAAAGAAGTGTATGGCAATGAATGTTTTGAGTGGTTTAAGTGTCTTCAAGATGACCGAGAAGACGTTGAAAGTCACACCCAGGTCGCCAATGTTGAAAAAATCGGTAATCTGGTTCGATCTGAACGTCGGTTAAGTATTCGTGTAATTACTGAAACTGTAGGAATTGACAAAAAATGCATACTGCAAATTTTACATAACAATTTTAACAAGCAAAATGTGTGTGCCAAAATGGTGCGTAAAATTCTCACATTTAAACAACAAGAAGCTCGCAAAAATAACAATGAATGAAATGAAATATACAATGAAAAATAGTGACAGTTTGAATGCCATTGAAAATGACCCAAACTTATTGGAAAGGATAATAATATGTGACGAATCGTGGTTTTTTACATATGATCCTGAAACGAAGCGTCAAACCATGCACTGGAAGGGCCCAAATTCACCGAGAACCAAAAAAGCACGAATGAGCAAATCAAAATTCAAAGCAATGATGATTGTTTTTTCGATATTCATGGGATTGTGTACCTTCACGTTCTTGCTGAACTCCATAAAAGAATAAGGAAAAAACGACCGGAATTGTGGAAGTCATGGGTTCTCTATCAAGACAATATGCTGGCTCATTTCGCATTGCCTGTCAAGAGGGTTCAAGCCAAGTACAGCATCCCAGTGTTAGACCATTCACCTTATTCATCGGATCTTGTGCCATCTTCTATCTGTTTCCTAAGGTAAAATCTGCATTAAAAGGAACAAGATTTGAATGCATTGAAGCTGTGAAAAAGAAAGCGACACGCGTTCTGGAGGAACTGACAGAAGACTTCCAGCATTGTTTCGAACAATGGATGGAAGATTCACATGCAACGTTGAAGGGATAGAGGAGGGGTGCATATTGAAGATGATAATAAGTAAATATGTATGAAATCAAAATAAAATGTTTTAGAACGTCAGTCTCGTTAGTTAATAGTTACACCTCGTATTATGACGTAAATGCAATGTTTTTCCAGAGTTTTACAACTTTTGAATATTTCTAATACTGGAACATCATCATCATCACAAGTCTGGAACATCATTGCTGACCTGTTTTGTGCATTTTAAACATTGTATTAACCAGATTGAAGAAAATTTTAAAATATACCAGTCCTTATATATGCCAATACTGTTTACCTTCTGTTCTTAATTCATTCTTTTCATTCCTTTTCCTCATTACCAAAAATTACAGAAAACAGTTTTTGCTATAATGCAATTTCCTTCTATACGAGGGTTACTATTTATGTATCCAGAATTGGCAACAATGGTGTTGCTAGGCGCTATGTGACACATACATCCTGAAGTTTGACATTGTTGACTATATACATACTCAGAACGTTTTGTCATACGGGCTTTATTCTATTTGTGTTTAGTAACTTGTAAATTTCATCTCAGTCAAAAAATTTAATCAACTTGCGACTTTCGACGTAGATTTTCTCAACACCAGTGCATCGATCAACTCACTTCGACTTTTGTCGATGAAGCATCATTTAAAAACACTGTTGTATCACTGGTTTAGTGAATTCAGTCGTGGCCGTCGTTCGCTCACGGATAAATTTAAAGAAGGTCGTTCAAAATGGTTGTGCCAGAAAACATCGATGGTGCACGCAAACTGATAAAGCAAGATCGTCATGTGACATAACGTGAGATTGAGGGGCATCCCTGGGCATTAGTATGACAAGCATACACAAAATGTTTCATAAACATTTAGCCGTGAAAAAATTTGTCCGCGTTTAATTCCGCATAATTTGACAATCGCTCAGAAAATGGCTCGTATCGATTGGTGTAAAGAAATGCTCTAAAGATACAATTGTGATGCGTCAAAAGCCGTGTATAACATCTACACAGATGACGAATCTTTGATTTATGCATATGAGGCTAAAAGTAAATAGCATTAGACTGTATGGGTCTTTCAAAATGAACCTAGGGTTTGGCTCGTAGAAGTTAAAATAAAAGATGTTCGCGCAAGAAGCACTAATCAAATGGTCGCCTGTTTTTTTCAGATAAATGGCCATGTGGCTACAGTGCCACTGGAGAATCGTAGAACGATCAATTCTGAATTATACACAACCATTTGTTTGCCAGGAGTCTTTGAAGAAATATGAAAACACCAGCGACGAAGTATCATTCTTCACCATGATAACGCGATCTCTTACACATCGGACCGAACAATTCAATATTTGACCAGTCATCGAATTGATGGGTCATACGCCATACAATCGTAATTTGGCATCCAACGATTTCTTTTTGTTCCCGTTCGTAAAGAATAAAAAGTGTCATGAAAATTGGTTCAAATGTATGCAAAAGTATATCGATCATGGCGGAGAAGATTTTGAAAAACAATAAAACCATTTTCAATGATAAATATTTGTTTATATTTATTATTCCGGATACATAAATAGCAACCCTTGTATTACAGAAGAATTTTAGTTCATCAATGTTAATTTATATGGTGTTAGAGTAGTTTTCTAATTCATCAGCATTGTACTTCGCTAACAAACATGGTAGTAATGCTATTCTTGTTGAAGTTAGATGCAAAACTATAGTAAGGTTAATTAACCTTGGTGTAAAGTTAAGTTACTTCGAGGTCAGTCCCCTTGCAACAATAATGATTAATATATTTCGTGTAAATTTAACACTTAAATATATTAACATAGAAATGTAGACACCCACTAAATTTGAACTAAAACTTTTTTCCAGCCTCTTCAACTTCTGGCAAGAAAAAGAAGAAAAAATCCAAACAAAAAATATTGTTCTCAACCCACATGGCTTTATCAGGAAACTAGATGTTATCTTTATCTTGTCTTCATAAAATGTTTCATTGTTTCAAAAACACACCTCATGGTTAACCACCTATAAAATATTTCTAACACCAACAAAGTTATTTTCAATTTAAAAACTTTAATCTTTGTGATTGTCTTTATTTTTTTAATTAAGATGTTATATTTAAAAAGAGTTTTTGTTTTAAATAAATAAAGCTACAAGTTAAACTGTTAGTTTTTGTCGTTTTATTTTGTTATACATTAATCACAATATGAGTATGTCAACCTTAAAACAATTAAGTTGGACCGGCGGGGTTTAAAAGATTCTTTTGTTATACAGAGAGAAGACAAAGGGATTGGGTTATGATTATTGGTTAAATTACACCCTTTTAAAATGGCGAATTGCTTCTTTTCCAGATGTTTCGTGTTTGTAGGTCTGAAATAGAAATAGATAAATCACCTTAAGAATATACCTGCTTTATTACTGTGCAAATAACTAAAAAACGTTTAGCTAATGTCGGCAATGTAAAATGGTTTAATTTTAAATAGCTTGTTTTTTAAACCCCAAGAGATTTGCCACTTACCAGATGCGGCGGTTAATAATTCTTATTTATTAATTTTTTTAAACCACGTTTAATTCCCTGTCCAATTTGTGGATGTCCTCCCAGAAAAACTGTCTATCATTGTGGTGGTCAAGTCATCAAACAATTTTTCGACATCTCCGTAATTGCTAAAGTGTTTAGTGGAAAGTGCGTGAGATATCGATGAAAACAAAAGGTAGTCGGAAGAGGCCAAGCCTGGTGAGTACAGCGGGTGGGACAAAAGTTCCCACCCAAGTGCAGAAATGGTGTCTCTGATCGGATTCGCTGTGGGTGATGGTTGTTGAGTTGCAAAATCACTTTTCTGTGTCTTGTAGCCCATTCTGTTCTCTGATCGATCAATACATTCAGACAATTCAAATTGATCATTTGTTGACGGTGACATATTAACTGTTTCACCCGATTTCAGAAGCTTAGGTGGTTCACGACACCCTTCTGATTCCACCAAAATGCACAGCATTCTTGTCTTTCTAAAGCGATCTGGTCTTGCGGTCGATGTTGATAGTTGTCCTGGATCAACTCATGATTTTTTGCGATTTGGGTTCTCGAAATATATCCATTTTTCGTATTCAGCCACGATCGGAGGTAAAAAGTATTTGTTTTATGCCGAGAAAGCAAAACTTGCATACCATTTTTCGCTTTTCCATCTGTATATCGTTCAGCTGATGTGATACTTTATGGTGGTATTTTCCTGCCTTTTGGGTTATTCTCATGACATACAGATCACTACAAATTGTTGGGCTACCAACATTTAACCTTTCTGTCATTTGTTGTTGAGTTTACACATCGTGTTCTTCCAATGAATGTTCGAATTTTACTCAATGGATGACGTATTCCCGCTAACATGGTCCGCCCACCATGCGCAATATCTTAGTATTTATTATACCGTGCATCTTTCAGGCAGTATTGGAATCCCGCGTTTGAAAAAACTGGCCATCTTTTGAAGCGATCCACGAATCGATCCAATTTTTGACTTCTTCATAAGACTGGAAGTGCTGGTCAGCCAGGCCGTGTGCCATCGATCCACACAGGTAATAGTTAGAGGGAGCAACGTCTGGAGAATACGGCGGGTGGGGTAGGACTTCCCATTTCAACGTTTCCAAGTATGGTTTGACCACTTTCGCAACATGAGGCCGAGCAATGTCATGATGCAAAATTGCTTTTACCGTATCTTTCGCTGTATTGCGAGAATTTGTCTTTCAATATTGGTGCTATGGGGTTATGATTACAAGATGCCGAAAGGTATTGCATGCCGTCTATGATGTATTTATTACTCCATGCCTAAAGGACGGCAGCTAAAACCCTTCGAACAAGCGACATTGTCGTGACGTCCGAAAAAATTCAGTGAATACAAGTCAGGGCCTTCGGGTCAACTTAACCTCCAGGACAAGAAGAAGAATTTATTACTATTTACCGCTAACGCCATCTATAGAAAAACAGCGGGAGCAAAGTTGTATACCTTTTAGATTGTGAAAATTAGATTAATTCGTGAACCATATCTGTAACCTGTAATGTTCTGAATTTTACCTTTTCTAACTAGATGGCGCATTGAGTAAAATTTGTAGACAAAAGTACGGTTTCTTTTTAAATAAACCTTGTACGTACTTAATACACCCTGTGTGGCGATTATTAATTCCTATTTTTTTTAAGAGATGGCATTGGAAACAACGGTCGGTTCATAGTCTAATATTTTATGCCATTTTTATGTAACAACAGTACCTTTCAAAACGCCATGGATATTTAAACGAATTCGACTTAACGTCATATTTTTTTCGTGTGGTAAAAAGGTCTAGTTTTGAGCCAAATAAAAAGTTTTGTTTTGTTCGATTAAAAGAAAAACGGAGTGAAAGTCATCGTATACTTGTGGAAACTTTCGGTGACAACCATCAACATCGACCGTAAGACCGAATCGCTTTGGAACAAAGACAATGCTGTGCATTTAATGGGATCAGAAGGGTGTCGTGTACCATGAGATTATGAAACCAAGTGAAACAGTTAATGCATTTCGCTACCGTCAACAAACGATCAATTTGAACCATGCATTGATCGAAAAGCGACCAGAATTGACTACAAGACGCGGAAAAGTGCACGACAACGCCCCATCGCAAACATCGAAAACGAAGAACTTGGGAACTCTTGCCCCCACCCGCCGTACTCACCAGACGTGGCCTTTTCTGACTACCACTTGTTTTCATCGATGTCGCAGACACTTTAGACGAAACACTTCAATCATTACGGAGATGCCGAAAAATGGCTCGATGACTGGACCACCTCAACAGATGTATGGTTTTTCTGGGAGAACATCCACAAATTGTCAGAGATTTGGGAAAATTGTGCAGCTAGCTATGACGCATACTTTGAATAAATCGTGTATTACCTTTCTACCAAATTAAGTGTTTTTTTTAAGAATTATTAATCACCATACCTGGTAATAAGTACAGGCAAAGAAAATTAAAAGTATATATATATATATATATATATATATATATATATATATATATATATATATATATATATATATATATATATATATATATATATATATATATATATTCTCTTGACCGTTTATTATTATTTTTTTATTTATTGGGTTTTTCAGTCAGTAATTTAATTTTTAATTTTAATTTTTTTTATTAACGTTTCGGTTCAAACAAAGAACCATCCTCAGAATAATTCTACAATACATATAACTTTTATAAAAAACACAAACTTACATTTAAAAACATACCAGTATTAAAACAAACAATTAATTTTTAAATTTTTGTAAATAATATGTGATAATTTTTTAAATTTTTTTTTAAATGACATGTTTGACTTTTACATAATTAACAATTCTTTCACCTTTAAATTTTTGTTTTTTATTATAACCTAATAATGTTTTGAATTTGTTATGTGGATGTGGATATTAGATGCAAAAATAAAAAATTATGAAAATTTATTATTTAATAATGTTATTATATCTATAACTTAAATTATCTGTATCATTTCTGAAATTAATGGTATTATGTGTTTTTTTTATATAAATCATTTCTTTTATATTTCTTTTTTTATATTGTTTTTCAAAATCTAGGATTTTTATGTCGTTAAAATTAAAGTTGTGTTCATTAACTATAGCATGCCTTGAAAGGGCAAAAAAAGCATTATATTATATAATATAATATATATATATATATATATATATATATATATATATATATATATATATATATATATATATATATATATATATATATATATCCATGTTTTTTAAAATTTTTAATCAACATTTATTTTCATATAGCTAGTGATTTTGTTTTAATCAAATTTTGAAAAATGTAAAAATTAGTGGCCTCTCCCACATCAGTATACTTACTCAGTTATCCCCACATCAGTTATACTTAGTTTATACTTACTATAGTTAATCCATCTTCTGTACTTTCGTAAATTCGTACTACTTTTGTGTTATCAGGACTGACGCACTCAGTTACCAAGTTGTCATCTTTCAGGACAGCGGTACACTAAAAAAATAATTTGTATTTGTCGGATGCAGGAATACTAGCAGATTGTTTAACATTTCAATTATTTTCAAATTATTTGCAACTGCAGATCAGGCTAATCAAGCGAGAGCCTACATACATCCGACAATAATTCACAATCCCCTCCTATATACCTGAACATAGTGGTACTACGTTGTATTCATCACGGGTGCAATTCTTAGTGCAATTTTCTCTGCAAAAGCCCAAACAATCAATTCTGAGATTTTACAGGAAATGGGATGGAAAACCTACCTCACCTTCGATAGTTTCTCGATGTTTTACTATGAACGTATATAAATTCTTCTATTGGAACCTTTGGTGTGAAACACTAAACTTGAAGAGATTTACCACTAAACACCAAAACGCTTTTTTGAACTGCTCGACGCACGTTTCGCTAACCATGTTAGCATCATCAGGAGATGATTTAATCTTAGATTAAATTAATTAAATTAAATTAATTCATTAAAAATGAAATAAAATCATCTCCTGATGAAGCTAACATGGTTAGCGAAACGTGCGTCGAGCAGTTCAAAAAAGCGTTTTGGTGTTTAGTGGTAAATCTCTTCAAGTTTATGAACGTATACTTTAAACTTTGAAATTGCAACACTCTGAAGGGCATAACGATTCACGTAATGGTCATAACGGAGATTTTTAAAATTTTGGAACAAATACGGGATTTATGTAGAAACATATATCATATAACATATCACTGGAATGTCAAGGATCACGGTTAATTCAACTGCTTTGCGAGTACATGCCAAAAACACGGTAAATTCTTTTTTCGAACCCGCCCAACTGTACTTCCCTCTAAATTCTGATAGTAGTCAGAACAACCCGTAGTAGTAAATTCTGATAATCAAAATCATAGTAATCCTTCCATCAATTAGTATGTAGTAATTCTATTTCAACAGTGTAATGTTTTCTACAAGAATCTCTATCGGAGATTATCAGTTAGCCATTATGCCAGGTGTCCCATTAAGGGTGAATCGCGGCCGTATCTTGAAAACTATTTATCCCACAGCTTTGGGGAAAAAAAATTGTACTCAAAATGATCATGAGAAATTCACCAAAAATATTTTTAAGCTTCTAAAACGACCGCAAGAGGGCGTGACGAGCTAAACATTTTTAAAAATCTTTTTTTTTGTGTATTTTCAAGTGTTAACCGAGTAAGAAAAATTCTCAGTTATAATTAGCAAACTGTCTCCCACAACTTTGTTTTATGACATTTTGTAGTAATTTCACGAATAGAGGGGGGGGGGGGAGTTTTACCTATTGAGATAAAAAGTCGTCTAATGTCCGTTTACCTTAACCGATTTTCCTCAATTTAGATTCATTTATAAGGCAATTGATGGGACAATCAGATAATCTGGGAGATAAATTACTTAGTTTATAAATGAAACCGCGAGGTGGCGTTACATTCGACAATAGTTTTTTTGAAGTTTTGTTCAGTTTTTTCAAATGGAATGGTACAGCTTTTACTACATGTCAAGAAAGGTAATTTAAAGAGGAATCGTCCAGTGAAAACCCGAAATCGATATCTCTGACATGTCAAGAGATATTTCGATTTTTCTGAAAAAAAAAACAGTTCGTTTTAATTTTTACCGTAATATTAAGTTAAAAATTGGTCTTAATATTTAGGTCGCAATCGCAACCGCGACAATTTTATTTAAAAAATAAAATTATCTATTCAGTATCAATCATCATAAATGTTCTAATCCTGACCTTGATAATATTTTCTAATTTAATTACATAAGCGGAAAAAATGCCTCTCCCCAATTGTTGCATTTTCTCTTTTGTGATGCTTAAATACTACTTGACAGAATATTGAAATCAGTCATTAATAAATATACCTACTCTTTCTTTTAAACTAAAACTTTTCTTTTAAAGCTAATCCACAATGGATGTTAGAAATCAACCACCAAAACAGATGGAGTGTGAACGTATGGTGTGGTGTTTTGGGAGACAAAATTATTAGTCCCTTTATTTTTAATGGACATTTGAACTATTGAAACATATTTAAATTTTTTACAAAATGGACTGCCAGAACTAATGGAAGATGTTTCGTTGGAAATAAGAAGACAAATGTGGTACCAGCATGATGGATACCCTGCCCACTTCTCGCAGGTGGTTTGAAACTTCTTGGATGCTTCGTTTCCAAATCGTTGGATAGGACGGGGTAGTTTATTTTCGTGGCCGTCGCGCTCATCGGATTTGACAGTCCTCGATTTTTACTTGTGGGGAAGACTAAAAGACCTTGTTTTTCAAACTCGTCCTACCACACGAGAAAACATGATTGAAAGAATTCAAAATTCAATAACCAGCATTTCAAGAGCGGAAATTGAAGCTGCCGTTTTTAGTACTCGTCGAAAAATAAATCTTTGCATTTCTAAGGATGGAAGGCATTTTGAACATTTAGAAAGGCGTTAAAGTTCAGATTCTGTTAATTATTAGACTGTTGTGCTGTTAATTTTATTTGACTGTTGTTATTATTATTATCTTCGTTGTTTGCCCGTTGGCCTTTAAACACGCTCCAAATTAATATGGCACGAAGAATTTGGACCAGTCCTAAGCCTGGGTAAAGTGTGAAGGAAGGCAAACATTAGGTTAATATTTTTTTTTAACTTAATGCAGGTAGTAGTGAAATAATAACTGATTTTTCAGAAAAATCGAAATATCTCTTGACATGTCAGATATCGATTTCGGGTTTTCACCGGATGATTCCTCTTTAAATTATCTTTCTTGCCATGTAATAAAAGCTGTACCATTCCATTTGAAAAACTGAACAAAACTTCAAAAAAACTATTGTTGAATGTAACGCCACCTCGCGGTTTCATTTATACACTAAATAATTTATCTCCCAGATTATCTGATTGTCCCAGCAATTGCCTTTTAAATGAATCCAAATTGAGGAAAATCGGTTTAGGCAAACGGACATTAGCAACGGGGCAAACCCCCCCACTTCTTTATTCGCGAAGTTACGACAAAATGTCACAAAGCGAAGTTGTAGGAGACAGTTTGCTAATTATAACTGAGAATTTTTCTTACTCGGTTAACACTTGAAAATACACACAAAAAAAGATTTTTTAAAATGTTTAGCTCGTCACGCCCTCTTGCGGTCATTTTCACATGATCATTTCTCATGATCATTTTTAGTACAATTTTTTTTTTCCCCAAAGCTGTGGGATAAATAGTTTTCAAGATACGGCCGCGATCCATCCTTAATGGGACACCTGGTATAGACAAGCGCGTTACTCCATCGGTTACCAGACGTGCTACTATAATCACTTGGTTATAAGACCCTTTTCACACTATCCACTCCACGCCATGCCACTTCACACCACATGTCGTCAACATATTGGTCCCTATCACACTTGTCCACGCCACGTCACGCCACACCACACCTCATTTCACACTTATAAACGTTCCATCAACACCTTATCCACTTGAAAAGTGAGACTTTTCTGTTCAGTCTATTTTTGCCATCGTCATGGACTATTCGACTGCAGAGTTGTCTGGCATGAGTTTAGTTGTCCTTCGAAAGTTAAAAAGGCGCAGGAAAAAAAAAGACAATTTTGGATACACCCATATATTTCGACCAGACAAAAAAGCAGCGCTTTTGACTATTTTGAGGAGCTCCTTGATAATCCCATGAAGTTTGTCACATTCTTTCTTATGAATGTGGAATCCTTTCAAGAACTGTCTGCAGTTTTAGAAGAAAGTTTGCGCAGATAAGACACAGTCTTGAGGAAGTCTATTACTCCCCAGCAGATGCTGATAGTAACATTGGGTCATTTCTGCATACTCAGAAAAAAATGCATTTGCAACTTCAGACCAAGCAAACTGTTTCTTTTCTTTATTTGAATAATCACCGAGTTGTACGTTCCATAAACAGTCATTTTTCTTTACTTCATCTATTAACTTTTCAGAATCAAAAAACTCCATATAATCAAAATTACAAAAAAAAAAGATACAAAATTACAAAAAAAAGTAATCAAAATGAAAAAAAAAACAAAGAACAAACTTGGGGTCAAATAAGCACTGATAACTGATATGATTAACCCCGCGTATATTGTAATTGTGTTGGTTCTTGGTTCTTTCAGGCCTACTGTTGACAAAAGGTGGTGTGGCGTAGATGAGAGTTGCGTGCATGTGGCGCCCGCCTGCTGTTGATCTCGAGTGGAACCTTTGTGGCTGAGTATAATTGTGTGGCGTGGCATGAAAAGGTGTGTAAAGCCCAATCTACTCCTGTATACTTGGTGTGGCGTGGCGTGACGTGGAGTGGCATGGAGTGGATAGTGTGAAAGGGGAGAGTTTACTAGCGCCAAAAAGAAAATCAAAATTTAAAATTAAGATGGGTTTACCACATGCAAAGATTTATGGCGTCCAAAGTCAATCAAGATTTAATATTACTGGCGCCAATCGATTTAACATATTTCCACATGTAAAAAATAGCGTCATTCATTTTTGCGTGTGAAAAACTCAGTTTAAAGCTGTAGGGCACGATCCCAGGGCCCTCAGACGTTACTTATTTTCTCAGAGATAAAATGACTGGGATAAAGTGGTGTTAGTATGTGCTTTGAGTGTATGCATACCTGCTAGCTTGGGCCTACGGCCAATTTACACGCTAAAGTACACGCAATTTATGTGCTAAAGGTACGTAAAAGCACTACTCACTTTTCTTAACGTCTCAGTGCTGATTTTTGTTTGTTACAAAGAATATTGTTAAAAATTAATAATCAATATTGCCAGACACTTCCCGTCGGTGGTAATTTGTGCCAGACGCTTTAACGCTCCCAAAAAAAATAATGTAATGTTACTTACGGTCGGTTACATCTATTATTTTCAGGACGGAAAATACCAAATTGCTTCATATGAGCATTATTCCAGAGACTAGCGATATAATTAGCTCGCCGAAACAGCTGCAAAAGCTCACTCTTGCACGGTGGAAAGTTGCTCGCATCAAAGTTTTTAACATTTTTGCGATTGAACTCTTCATTAACGACGGAAACCATGTAAGTGTTGATGAATAGTGGAAGTTTGGCAGCATCTACGTCAATTATTCCGACCACGTTGTAGACTTGACAAATACATTTTTGTATTGTGTTGAATACATCATAGATGGCCGAATCTCATAAATGCTTCCGATACTCTTCATTTATTTTCAGTTTATAGAATGGCCTTTGCTTGCCTTTTCTGAAAAAAGCAGGATTGTAATCGCATCCAGTGATTGCATGGAATCCTGGCAAGCAACGGCTTAACGAAGGTCCTAAATGTTCATAAACCTTAGTTACATCAACATATCTTACTTTATTTCCGATGTCAGTCAATATGGGTATGAGTGGGAGTCATCATTTTTTAAATGATGCATATTTCCCAGCATGATTGTTGCAATATCGGTATCGGAACATCGAATAACAAAATTAGCTTGAGCATTAAAACTGCAGATATGATAAATAATTTCAGCGTCACCTTCCTCATGATCAGGACACGTTAAATTTTCATCAATATCAGACACTACTGTATTGTTAATGAGGGTAAAAGAGTGGCATTTCCTGAAATTAACAAGTCTTTTTGTTGCCAATAAATTAAAATACCATCTCGCACACACACATAGAATAGGCTAGAGTAGGCAGTGAATATAGGAGAAAGATGGATGCGCATAGACCTCTCGCTCACGCTCAACATGACGTTCAACATCTCGCGCTCATACTCATAGCGACACTTTATGTGTGTCTGGAGGATGTTTAGCCCCTTACGATTGGTCTGGCTGCTTACAGAAGGTACTGAAATAGTTCCCTGAGTATCATATATAAAAATCAAGACTGAGATTGTAACATTACATTTTTTTTTTTGGGAGCTTTAAAGCGTCTGGCACAAGTTACCGCCGACTGGAGGTGTCTGGCAATTTTGATTATTAATTTTTAATAATATTCTTTGTAACAAACATAAAAAATCAGCACTGAGACTTTAGGAAAAATGAGTAGTGTTTTTACGTATCTTTAGCACTAAGTACCTCTAAATTGGCCGTCGGCCAAAGCTAGAAGGTATGCATACACTCAAAGCACATACTAACACTACTTTTATCTCTGAGAAAATAAGTAACGTCTGTGGGCCCTGGGATCTTGGACTACTGGGTTTCATTTGTGCAACTCGAAGAACTGAACGAGTATCGTCGCTCTTCGATTATATTCCATACTAAAACTTAACAGTTCAGTCAATTTGATGTTATATTCTGTACTACATGCTTTCGGCTTACCAAAATAACAAAAACGTCCCAGCCCTAGGACTCAATACGGCGCGAAATTTAAATTACGAATTATCCGGATTTTGGTGTCGCGCCTTGTTTTATATTTGAAAGAGGAACATGTGAAAATTTTAACATTTTTTCGCCTTTATCTCGATTGATAACTCGTAATGGCGATTATAAAATAATTATATCTTAAATGAAAATATTTTTTTAACTTTTTGCCCTTGTTAAAGGTCTAATATTTTTACCTGATATGATTTTTGGACGATTTTACTTTACCTTTAAAACGATACCCGGCATCGTTTCATCATATTCCTCACCTAATTTAAATGTATAGGTGGAATTTCTAAACATGGTTACTATATTGATAGACCAATGCTCATCATCCTGCTTGGAAATTTCAATAGTGGGATTCGACATACACATCATTTTCCTTGGTATATATGGTACCCCTTAAAAGAATAATTACCTTGTTTTATAATCAAACTTTGTTATTTCATTTATTCGTGCGGTATGCATTGGACATAATCGGAAAAGCTGATATTTTCCACCATGTTAATACTAAACTCCATACATCACAGGTTACCTCGCTAAACTTATTCAGGCTTTGCTGGAAACTACTGCTCCATCAAACAAATTGACTAGACATTGTATCTATATAATATGTCGGAAAAATATCGAAACTTTTTAAATTGAAAGAAAACTACTAGCGTCATCTTCCAAAACAATATATAACATGTAACCTGTATATCTCCTCTAGAAAACGAGACTAGGGATCAACGGATTGTCAAGTTATGGCGCTTAAAGTAATGGCAAAACCTTTTGTCACCTCGTCACAAAAACACGATGGAACAAAGAGTTATTATTAAATTTTGTTTCAAGCTGGGTAAAACTTTTATAGAAACATTTCAATTGACGAAAAAAAATTATGGTGATGATTGCTTATTCAGGACAGTTGTGTTACTGTGGAAGAGAGTACCGTCGCTGTTCGTGAATTTTTGGATAAAAAACAAGCCTGTACGCTTCAACATCCACATTTGCTTGATTTATCAACATCTGATTATTTCCCGTTCCCGAAACTCAAACTGGCCATGAAAGTGTCGTGTTACACAAGTCCAAGAAGCCGTGACGAGGCCCATTGAGGTGATTCCGAAAAATGACATAAAAAAATATTTTCTCGCATTGAGTGAACGTGCCCAGCGGTGTATTGATGCAGAAGGGATTTATTTTCAATAAAAATAAATAATGTTGGTAAAATAACTAATGGTTTGCTTTTTATTTAAAAAGTTCCGTTATTTTTCCGACATACTTGCGTACATACTACATACTGCGTATTACAAGTTTGCTTGAACGGTAAATACTTTGAAGAATTAAAAGGACATCAAAACGCAATATCAATGCATACTATAAATAGTCCACTAATATTTTTATTAATTTAATATTAAATCTTACCCACTGCTTTAAAATATTCATCTAAATTCTCGCTTCTAACGTGGCTGTATCTTCCTACTAATTTAGACATTGTTCAGTAATGTCTCTTTCAAAGACGTACTGAAATTGTCTTTGTTTTTCTAGAACTAAGAGAAAAATCATTATTAAATTTGTGATAACGCAGGGCACGTATTTATCTTATCAGAGACATGTGTTTTTCAGATATTTATTAATGTAAGACTAAGGAATCTGTTAGATTATCGAAAAAAAGATAAAATCTAAATTAATCCCACAATCATCCAGAATTTTTGTATTGCGCATGTAGAGTTGCATACTGCAACTATGACAATGATCCAAAATACTATAAAAGAAGAAATGCCGGCAGTTTCAAAACGAAGAGTTAAAATACAAGGGAACCTTATTTTTTAGAAGATAGGTTTTAAATAATTTTATTATTTTATGTAACTATTAAATTAAAATGGGAGTGGATAAAAATGAAATTGACAAAACTGAAATTAAAGATGAATGGATGGTATGTTATAACCAAAGCTTTAATACAGGAACACATATTTTTTTCTTGTATAGATACGAAAATGTGTAGTTTATGATGAAGAATACAAGGATTGTAAGAGTATTAAGGCACGATTCAACCAACTTTTTATATTTGGTAAACCACTGGATTGTTCTCCGTGGAAAAAAGACTCAAATAATTGTTACAAGTGGGTGAATGAAAAGGATGTTAATGCTGCTGTATGGTCATTAACAATTTGTGATTTAATATGTCAAAATGAAACTGTTTCATTCATTTTAGCAAGAGCTGATAAATAGCGAAAATAAAAAACGGTTGGAGAGGCTTTTACCTCATTATCAAAATGATGTATGGACTAAAAGGAAAGAACCCCCAAAGAACTGGAATACTCCTTTACCAGAATACATGCAAAAAGAATATGAGGGTTCTTATTTGTATGTTAAGTCTAAAGAAATGAAAGGAGAAATACCAGCTCAGTTTGATGCATCTTTTCGATATTGTACTATATTGTGATATAAAGTAGACATTTTAGAAGCGAAGTAAATTAAAAAAAAAATTACTATAATGTATTTATTGTTTATATATTATATGACATTAATATGTTTTATTTAAAAAAAACCATATTACTTTAGTATAATTTTACACAGTATGTTGGAAAAATAATGAAACTTTTGAGTTTCGGGAACAAGAAATAGTCACACGGAGATAAATCAGGCGAATACGGAGGATGTTGAAGCTCACAGATTTGCTTTTTCACCAAAAATTCATGAACAGTGACGATCCTCATTTAAGGCATGAGAAACAAATCGAGTACAGACTTTCCATTTGTTTAAATCAAAATTGTCAAAAGTTCGTGAATTATGTCTTTGGCAATGTTTAATTCCTCCGCTATCCATTTCACAGTCGAATTCGTATCGTAGGCGATCATTTCATGCTCTTTTTCGATTAAGTCGTTGCGATTTTTGTTGTTTGGCCAGCCTGACTTTGGGCCATTTTCAAAAGCATAATGATTGTACTGGAATCGCTTATACCGCTATAACAACTGTGTATGAGATCTTTTTTCATCAATTCAAATATTTCTGTAAAAGTTTTACCGAGTTTGAAACAAAATTTAATATTAACTCTTTGTGACGAGGTGACAAAAGGTATTCGTCACTATAAGCCCTACAACTTGATAATCCGTTGATTGATTCTATTAATCGCGATTTGACAGCCTGTTACAGGTACTATTAGTTTTCTTTAAATTAAAAAAAGTTCCGTTATTTTTCGGACATACTGGCAGAATTATTAGAGGTATGAGAAATTTTTAATAGTCCTGTTTATTAACAATTATTACAACTTTATATAAAAATTACTTAATATGGTCGATGCTCTTGAATTCTGCAATTTCTTTCCCTATATTGAACAGAAAATCTTTGGATGTATCAGTGCAGTTAATGTCAATAATTCTCGAACATCTTTCAACATAACTATCTAGATATTTTTCATTATTGTCCTTAAAATTTTTCTCAGACATGATATATTTGTTGGTGTACTGTGCCAACTTTGAAAATATAGAACTAAAAGCCTCGTCGAGGTCAAAAAGTTCCAGGCAGGGTGGAGGTAATTCACGAAAACACGGAGGAAACACAGCAGCTTGCAGTGCTGGATATGGTGCTTCAAATTTTGGAGTAATAATTTTTAATGGTACATGTTTTACTCCTAGGTCACCATACAACTTCAATGTTTCTGGAACCAGAATGGTATTCATCGAATAAATTTTGTGGTCAAATAACTTTGTATAGTCTATAATTGATGTGTTGCTAACAATATCAGTCAGACACAATTTTGGTTTTTCCGCAAGCTCTGCTGTTTCTGGAACTATATTCCTATCTGTTACTTCAATATCATCATGATCTGTAGGTAAAAAATGAACTTTTTCATTTTCATTTAAAAAATCCCACAATATTTCTCGAAATTTGTCATTATCTTCTTGATCTAAGTATTTATCAGCAAACATATAACCTGAGCCGATTGCTACAAGCTTTCCTCCACCCATTTCATTGAAATATAATGCTCCCAGGGGACAATCAACAGGAAATGATGCAAAGCCACTTTTAAAACATATCACACTGGGTTTCATAACATTTAGTGTACACCCAAAGGGGTAAACAACTTTAATATCATGTTTATTCTTATTTAAAGTAGAATTTACCTGACCATCAGCTATATAACACTCTTTAGGATGAAAATACTTGTAGTAATGTGTTCGAATTAGACAATCAAGGTTTGGTATCACACCAAAATACTCCAACAGTATATTTATATTGCATGGATCATCCCCTTTTCCCTCTGTAAGTAAAATCAACATTTTTCCACCATTCTCCACATAATTCTGCATGGTTTTCAATTCATTTTCCTCGAAAATCATCTGCGAGCCAGGTAAAATGAATACCTTGCAATTCTTTAAGAGCTCAGAAGTAATTTCCTCCCTGTTTATAATCACTTTAGACACGAACTTTAATTTTCGATAAAAACTTTTGTAATTTTCGTTAACTTTGAATTGTTCTTGTTTGGATGCGTTAAAAATAACTAAGTTTCTATTAGAATCCATGGAAAAATCTTCAGTTATTGGTGCCATTTTTCCAGAAACTTGTTTGAATTGTAATTTGAGAATTCGTTGCTAAGCAACCCCAAAGATACACTATAGAGGATTATTAATTCTTAGAGAAGTAATTAAGATTAACATAATAAAATTGTTTACTTTTGTTGTGTATTTTTGTAAGTTGCCACAAAGAATGCATAACGATTAATTTAAATTTTTACAGATTATAAAATAAATACTAATTAAGAATAATTAATAAAATTGATAAAATTTAAAGTAATTCGGTATCTATTATATTTGATAGTCTGATAAGATTTGTTTGGGAATCTCTGATAGTTTCTTTTAATTTATTTTGTTGACGCCCTGATTGTTAAAAAAGGCTAACTTCATTATACCAAACCCAGCAAAAACATTCTGACATATGAGTTTTTATGTGAGTCACTTAACCCATTTAATCAGTAAATGTTAAGTAAATAAAAGTGTCGTTATATCTGCCTAATACATGCATTTAATAGTACAAAATAACATATCAACGTTCTGAAGTTTGCCGATTGTGTAATAGTGCGCGGTGTATTCTTGCGTGTTGTGTTTGGATCTTAATAAGTTAAACCGGTTCTTTTGAGAACGATTTCTAGTATTGTTTTGAATTAAAATGGCGAATAAAGACGATTATTTGACCACTTATAGGAAGTTTTTCGAACATTTCGCCCAAACCGTTAATCCCAACGATCAACTACCTGTCAAGTTAGCCAGCTACAAATTGTTGAATGTCGAAGTAGTAGGAGCAATAATAGATTGGACCACCCAATATTTAACGCAAAAGTAAGTTTAATAGAACTAAATCACGATACATCGCAAAATAAACAAGCCAATCTCACCTGAATCCTCCCTTGTTTACGAATTGAAGTACTCTGATAACAACACTTGGAAAAACAAATGGAACGCGACTGCGCCAGAGTCGTATTTGTAAACAATTGCCGGGTGAATTAAAATGCCTCAATTATCAAAGATATTTTCTTCTGTTTGTTTTATTTACAATATTTAACGTAATTCCCGTTGTGACAGAATCCAGAGTTGGCTTGGAAAATTGACCTACTTGATTTTTAAAAATCAAGGACTTAGGGTGTGAATTATATATTTTTTTTGTCGTGAATAAATGTTGGATTATTAGAATCGAACAATAATTAGTAATATTTCTTGCCATGTGACAAGTCTACCTTACAGTTGCCTAAAAAGAAAAATACAAAAATAAGCGTTATCAAAGAAAATCAGTTTTACATCAAATTTCATTTTGTTCAATCCATCTCTCAAAATGGGTACAATGCTTATAGTTGTTGGCACTTATAGTAGGAAACTACATAGGACAAATTAAATATAATAAATGTTTACTTTGTTACTTATTACTTATTTTACTTACTACTTAAATAAGTGATAAATAACAAAGTAAAAATTTGTTTTATTTAATTTTAAAAATGAACTATCACAAAGTAATGGAAAATTCAATCAATTATTTACATAGGAACACTGTCCTTTTCTGTGTTTCTAGTTGTATAATATCTACTTTTCATCCAGTTTACAGACTAAAATCTACATTTTAAATTCTATGATATCATTTATATGTTTTATGTATTGCAGCATATTTCACCAGGGTGCATATATAATTTCATATTATTTTGGGGCATTTTTCTTTAATTTTATATGAATAAAAAATATTGTGACTATAGTTGCTTTTATATGGGAATGGACTATTAAATTGTCCATGAGAAAAGGTTTATTATATTTCAAAAGGTTCACTCTTAGGTTAGATATCTTCTTAATTTTCACAAATTATCTTCAAATCAAGGTTTGTGTAGAGAGTATTTTTCTTTTTATGTTCACATGAGTGATAATATATTGAGACTCAATATTTACCTAGTAACATCTGTACATAGAACACGACCAGATAATAACATACTTAGTTTAGTGGTCTGGGAGGCAAGCTAGAAGAAAATATAACAGGAAGTATCAGAAATTGTATTGGGAAGGGTAACAAATCTACTTGCTGCAATCTGTCCTAAGATCTAAACTTATTCAAAAGAATACAAAACTTAAGATCTCTAAAACACCTATTCAGGCAGTAGTCATTTATGGCTGCCAGACGTGGACCCTGAGAGAGAAAACAGAAAATGTGCTTGCAGTATTTGAAAGAAGTGTACCTGGAAAAATTTTTGGTGTTGTGAATGATCATAGAAATTGGAGTATCAGATATAACTTCCAATTCAAGAAATTATTCATCGGTCTGGATATTGCAGTCTAGGTGAAGCTTCAGCGACTCGGATGGGCAGAACACATGGTGATAGTATGAAGCGATGAATAAGGGGTGACAGAAAGAGGGTAGCAAGACAATATAAGAAATGCTGAAGAGCTTCAGCACATCAAAACCTGGCAAGGATCTGCTGGATGTCGATACGAAAGGTTCACCGACGGGCTATAATACCACAGCCAGAAGAAGAAGTAGTTTAGTTTAGGGCCAAGAAAACAGTATGAATCCAAAATTGATAGTGATATTTTTCAAGAATATTTGTACTGTATCCTGTAAGATTGAAAAATTGTAACATTATTTGGAGATGAAAATAATATTAGCCGGTTGAAAACTGATTCTAAAGAAAGTGTTCCTGATCAATGATCAAGCTTGAGAAATAATTTTTAACTTAGAAATATAAATTGTGGTTTTGATGTGATGAAGTCATTGAGCCTTTGACTTTCCTTCTTCCTTCGCAAGTGTAATGCCTTTTTTCGTTCATTTTTACAATACAGGAAGTTCTTTTTCTTGAATTTCGACAGCAATGACACAACATTAAGTACTCTTATTTTCGGCTGTGCGTTCAAATGAGATCCACCAAGTACTCCTTTTGAACTTTCTCTAGCTTTTTAAACCTTTAGAAATGACTTGCAGTATTACTTCGTTCCTTTCAGAACTCCTCTAGCAGTGTACAACAAGCATTTTCTTCCAGCATTTCTGTTGCGGATGTTCTGCGTTTTATATATATATATATATATATATATATATATATATATATATATATATATATATATATATATATATATATATATATATATATATATATATATATATATATATTTATCTAATATATATGTTTCTAAATAAATAAATATATGTTTCTAAATCATTCCGGGTGTCGATCCGTTGATTCTGTGACGACGTTTCGCCAAAATCTCATTTGGCAATTTGAAGTGTTGTCCGCTTCGACTGACCAATTGGTCACTAATTTTACACCAAAAAAAAACCTTAATCTTTAACAAACATGTTATAAAATTACTAGAAATGAATACATATCTTTATTTTTATTTAATACTATCATAAAATGCGTTTATCTTTAATGTCTAATTTTTTTTTCAAAAAATGATCACCTAATATGTACTTTATGTACTTATAATTGTTCATGTGTCATATTACACCAAAAAAAAACCTTAACTTTAACCAGTATGTTATAAAATTACTGCGTTTATCTTTAATGTTTTTAATTTTTTTTTTTTTAAATTATCACCCAATATGTACTTTATGTACCTATATTTGTTCATGTGTCATATTACACAATATTGGTGGGTGGAAAGGCCATTCCGGTGATAAATAATTATTTAATTACGGTCCTGTTGCGAAATGTACGTCAGATTAGAAATGTCATCGGTAGCCTTAGTAACTCCATTGATTCATTTTGCAGGTTGGCGTCTGCGTATCTCGCGTGCGAATTAAAATTCGGATAACAAGGTTCTGCTGTCAAAATATATTTTATTTTAGTTGAATTTGGTTCGTTTTGTTCATTTCTACGGTAAGTTTTTTAATTATTTCGATGAAATACTTCGTAAATAATTGTTTTCTGGCTCTAACCAGTTCAAGGCGTTATATTTTTGGCCTTAACCTAACCTTTTGTTTGAAATATTGTAGATAATTGGAAAAAACTAGAAAAATGAACTGGAACCAGTGGCACCCACAAGAAAATTATCTGTCCTCAGTGAAAGAATTACTCCAAGAAGCTTTAATTCCCGACAGCAGTATACAAAAAAATGTACAAGAAAAAATTAATGTTGTTCAAAATATGCCTGACTTCACTTTCTATTTATTCTACATCTTGGGAAACCCCACGTTTTCCGAAGACATTCGTTCGCTCAGTGGTATTTTAGTGAAAAACAACATCCTCACTGTATACCAGACCCTCTCAGATGACAGCATTTCAAGCATCAAGCAAGATTGTCTTGCTTTATTAACTGATCCTTCGAAAGAAGTAAGAATAAGCATATCAAACCTTATAGTCATCATTGCCAGGGAAAATTTGAAGAACTGGCCGGAACTGGTACCGTCTCTCCTGAAAATGTTGGCTGCACAAAATGAATATGGCGAAGTTGCTTTAATAACCCTGTTCAAAATATGTGAAGATCTCATAAACAGTCAGAAAACTCAAGAAGAAATTTACCGAATCACCAAGGAAGTATTCCCGGAATTTGTGGAATATCTTTTGAAAGAAAATTGCGTTATACAACAGGATATTATCAGATTAACCAATCAGTTTCTCCAGGATCACTACCACATTATGAAACAGTCTTTAGACCTGTCTGTTTATCTACGTAATGTTATCCGACTGGCAAACACTGAAGATGTCGAATTACAAAAGTATATTTGTCATACTTTTGTTATTTACGTCGATAAACAAGAAGAATCTTTGTTGCCTCATTTGCATGATGTGATTATGTACTTGATGGAGAAAAATAACCATGAAGATGTGGAAATAGCCCTACAAGCTTGTGAGTTTTGGTTGGCGACAACAAAACTGCCCACTTGCAAGGACATCTTGAGTCCTTACATTGAAAAACTTTTACCTATATTGTTAAAAAACATGCGGTATTCCCAGACTGAGTTGAACATATTGAAAGATTGTTTGGGATCTGACTCGAACCACAAAGACTTGGCTAAGGATATTTCTCCTTTTCACATGAGAGACAGAAACAGTCAGCCTGATGACGAGTATTTCAGTGATGGAGACGACGACACTGAAGGTCAAGGGGATGATTTTGATGATTTCTACATGGGCTGGACTTTGAGAAAATGCAGTGCAGCATCGTTGGATTCTCTGGCTGTCAAGTTTGGAGGTGAACTGTTACCGTTCTTGATACCGTTTCTCAGCGAGATGCTTAAGAGTTCTGATTATTTGGTGAAGGAAAGTGCCATTCTTGCTCTAGGTGCTATAGCTGAGGGTTGTATGAATAGTTTAAAGACCCAACTACCAGAACTAGTGAGTTTTCTTCAAACGTCCATGATGAACGAACATTCGGTGGTGCGAGTCATAACTTGCTGGACATTAAGTCGTTACGTGACGTGGATTATAAATGTCAAATTTGATGCTCCTCACATTTATTTTGTTCCAGTCATGCTGTTGCTTCTCAAGCATTTTATTGACGACAACAAGAGAGTGCAAAGGGCCGCCATATCGGCCTTTTGCATCTTTCAGGAAGAAGCTCAGATCAAGCTGGTGCCATACATCAGTATTATCATCGAGGGATTCTTGCTTGGTTTTGAACGATTGCAGTGTAGGAGCTTGTATTTGCTGTACGACGCGATCGGGGCTTTGGCTCAGTCGGTAGGGAATAATTTGAGTGATCAACAGTATGTTTCCAAGCTGCTTCCGCCGTTGATGCAGAAATTCACCGAAAGCGACAGTTATTACGATGATCACTTCATCGCGGTGCTCGAGTGTCTGGCCAATGTGATTCCGGCCTTGGAAGTGTCGTTTTTGCCGTATGCCGAGATTGTTTTCTGTCATTGTTTGCAATTAATCAACGATACTTTGGTTTCCTGCATCAATTATCAGGATAATCCCAACGAGTATGATCCTCCGGATAAAGAATCGATGAGCGTAGCTCATGACGTGTTGTATAGTATGGCCCTTGGGTTGAAATCACATTTCGTCAAGTTTGTAACCAACAGTAATTTGGTGTTTTTGCTGTATACAACGATCCAGGATAGCTCTAATTTGATACGACAAACATCCATAGCTTTATATGGGGAGCTGGTAACACTTTGTTACCCGTTCATTTCGGGAAATATCGGCCAATACATACCGTTAATCATCAAGAACTTGGACGAACATTCCGACGTAGTGTGTAATAACGCGGCTTGGGTCATAGGGAGAATGTGTTCAGTGATGGGTTCCAATATCCAGCCCTACGTCCCTGATATTGTCCGGAACTTCGTACACATCCTCCGAGATCCCGCCGTAGCCAGGACAATGCATCAGAGCGTCGCTATCTCATTGTGTTCAATATTTTTCGTAGCCCCAGATGTTTCTGTTCCCGACTTGGACGTGGTGCTGAAAAACTGTTGCATGCTTATCAGGAACGTTCGGGATTCCGACGAGAAAGACCTGGCGTTCCGCGGACTATGCCAGATCGTGATCCGACGCCCCGAATTCACCAAAAACTATTTCATCTACTTTTGCGATGCGGCAGCGTCGTGGTTCAACATTCGGATGGACCTCAAGGACACCATCCGAAGTGTTCTGATGTCGTTCAAGCACCAGTGCGGCGAAGAGAACTGGATCCAATTCTACAGCGCTTTTCCTGATCCTCTAAAAGCCAGACTGCACGACCTGTACGGGGTGTGATTCGGGTGAGGGCACTTCCGGGGTATTAAATGCAGCAAAGGGTGGAACAGCTTGAATGCGCCAACCTTAAGTTCGCTCAACAAAAAACACTAAAAAGTACCTTCTATACATCTTGGGCGGGTTATTTTCGATTTATTGACGCCAGAATTATTTCAGAGAAATAGTTTTGAGTTTGACTTAACTTTCGATAAAAAAAATGGACCCATTTTATTCTTCTACATAGTCCATAGGAGACGTTTAGGGCAGTGGGGAATTTTGTTCTTTTTATGTGTTTAACGAAATAAAATAAAATGACGAAAGCTTTAGTTTTTTAACGTACAAAATGTGGAATCAGGGTAAATAGTTAATGTAATTTTATCAATGTTCATTCTTCATTTTCCTAAAAGTATAATCGTCTCTATCGCTTGATCTTGAGAACTGTCTTGAATCTGGCGTGTGATTGTTTTATTACCATCTTGTTGTTAGTTGTGAAATGTTTTTTTATTTATTTATTTATGGCCAGTTGTGTGTGTTATCACAGACTTGTCGAATGAGTGATTCAAAGCATGTTGTTGCCATTAAATAGATTTGGTGCCAAATCTTGAAACCGATGTTCGTACAGTATATAACTCTGACTTTATTTTATTTTTCTCAAAATTGAGAACGTGTCTGAAGGTATTTACAGCAGAAAAATAATGAAAGAATTTTTAGGTTTGAATTATATTTTCTCCCTTAGTTTTACTCTTGTGAATTAATTAAACCTTATTTTTTCTAACGTAGGAAAATTTTAGTATCTTTTAAACCAGTTATTTTATGATAAATAAAAAGTGTGATAATAATTTGTTGCTGTTTTATTATGATTATTTTTAATCTGTGATTCGTTTTTTTTACGCTGTTGTATATTTGTATTTGTATTTTTTTCAAATCTCTTAAGACATTCCCTAATCTATTTTTTTTAATTAAAAAGAATAATAAGATACATGTTGTTTTATTTATTGAGATATAACACAGGTCTATAAAATTAAAATAAATTATTGTTAAAATAACTAAAAAACACGTTTTAATTGTAAACCGAACTAAAAAGTAAAAAATAATTTTGAGTGTAAGAATAAAGTGAAGAACGAGAAAATTAATGTGTGTCATCGTGAAAAAAGCGTGTGGTGTCTATGTCAATTGTTATAAATATTCCATCAGTACGGTTTCTATAAGTAGAGTTAGTATGAAAATATGGTACAAACCACCCCACTCTTTTTTACAACATCAATTTTCTGGTTCATCACTTTATTTTTATACTAAAAGCAAATCCTCGATTCTGACGATCCTGTTCAGGATAATGGGACGAACATAATAAATTATTATATTGTCATCGGTCCTTGATAACTATGCAAAGTTTCAATTTAATCTGAAGTTTTGAAGTGGGTGAAAAGGATATTTAAAGATTGCGTTACATCGATAGATACAGGTGAAGCGAATAAAAGCGTGTTAAAAAAAATTGGTGCCGCTGAGACTTAACCGTATTTTTTAAGTATAGTGTCTAGCAACACTCTTAGTAACATTAAATTATTAAAAGTACGTATAGTTTTAATCTACTCACATTGATAATATTTTCTCCTCGGTAGCCATTTGTTTCTTTTGGTTGTTTGTTCAATTAAGAAAGTTGGTAAATAAAACCTGGAAAATGTCACCGTCAAAACGGTCGGGTTCAAACGACCCGAACACTTTTTGTTATATGCATTTGTGGCGAGTATGCGGTGAAAAAATTTCGAAAACCTATATCTGAATTTGTGCAAAAAGCGTATTTCGCTTACATTATCTTGAAAATCAAAGACCTTGATAAACCATGGATTCCAAACAATGCTTGCAAAATGTGTAGTGACCATTTAAGGCAATGGACGAATGGTAAAATAAGTCAATTGAAGTTTTGTGTATCTATGATTTGGAAGGAACCAACAAAATCACTACGATTACTGTTATTTTTGCTTAGTCAAAGTACATGGAATTAACCGAAAAAAATTACCTATCCTGCTCTGGTATCTGCTGAAAGACCTGTTTCTCATTCAGAAGACTTCCCTATTCCAACTTTTCGTGGTCTGTCTGATCTTTCAGATACAGAATGTGCTGCATCCGAAGATAAGCATGCTTGTACTAGCGAAGAAAGTGATAATTTTGAAGCTACGCCGTCAAAACTCCTACTTTTTACCTACTACCTGGACCTCTCAAAAGAAAGATCAGAACTGTTGGCATTCAGACTCAAAGACAGGAATTTACTTTCTCCAGGTGATAAAATTAATCGTACTCGAGAAAAAGAACTGCTTCCTTTGTTTGCTCAGAAAATGTGTTTTTTGTAATGATGTCAGTGATCTTAAATCAGAAATTGGTTTCTTGAACTACCAGCCAAATGAATGGAAACAATTTATAGATAGTTTCAGAGTTGAAAATGTGTTTTGCTACATAATGTCATGGTGCGGTTCCCATTACTCATTCCACTTAATTAAAGGAGAAGTAGGAAACTATATCTGTTGTATTGGTAAAACTCAAATACTATGATCATGAGTGGGTTATATGCGTTGATTTAAAAATAGTAAACTTATTATTGGGTCAGCAAAGCAGCTACACGAAAATTCCATGTTTTATCTGTTTCTGGGATAGCAGAGCTAAAAGCGAGCGTTGGATTAAAACAAACTCACCCGAAAGAAAATACTTGACGGTTGGGAAACAAAATATAAATACAGCGTTAGCTACTAGAGAGAAAATAATTTTGCGTCCATTGCACATAAAATTGGGACTAATGACACAGTATGTAAAAGCATTAGATAAACTGGTTCCTGTTTTAATTATATATCGAAGAAATTTCCTAGTCTGAGTAAGAAGAAACTTAAGGCTGGCATTTTCGATGGGCCACATAAGTAATGTTGTTTTTACCCATAAGTAATATCGTCGATTGAATCAATACCATATTTAATCTACTAAGATGAGTACAGTAATATTCCTTATGGTGCTATTAGGATTTAGAATCTCATAGTGAATATTTCCTGTAAAATTCCATTCCCAACAACAATTTGTTCAAGAAAAAAAATCTCTGCCTAACCTGGACAAAAGTGCACTGAAGATGATTACAAATTGAATTTTGTTTTAACTGAAAGTTGATGTCACTTTCTTAGCACTTAGTTCAATTGCTTTAGAGACCGTTGTAATGTGCACCATGCAGTTTCTTACTGTCATGCACCATGCACCATGCTTTATGGCTAATTCCTGGATGGTTTCTTTGGAATCAGTTTCTAATTCAGGTCTTGTAGATTTTATATCGAAAAGATTGAAATAGCCGTTCTTAAACTTGTTAAACCAACGCTTACATGTTCTGCTATCCAAGACACCAGGATAGGCTGCATTAATGACATTATTATGTTTTCGAAACTCATAGATCATCAAATGTTTAGTATGTAACTTTTCTTTCATTCTTATAGGGTTTACCTAATTTCCTCCAGATTTAGCAATAAAAACACTAAATATCAATATATTAAACTAGAATATAGGTTATGTTAATAGGTGTTTCGGTTAATAATATCGATTTTACTAAGAGATGGTGTTACTAATACAATTTTTGGTATAGACTAATGATGTCTTTTTGGAGAGTAAACATACGTCATCAAGAGCCATTTCGTTATTGTCGCGGAGCAAAAAACATAGTTTTTCATAGCTTTGAATATGTAGAATTATGTACCAGAATAAGACGTTTTGCGGGGAAATTAATAGCTTTCTTTCATTTGAAGAAAATGGCTGCTGAAAGTTATCGATTATTGGTTGAAACTTATGGTGAATATGCTATAACCCAAAAAAAAACTTATGGACGATGGTTTAAACGCTTTAAAAATGATGGTTTTGATATAAAATACAAGTAGCGTCTAGGACAGCCGAAAAAGTTTGAAGATGCAGATTTGCAACCTTATTGGATGAAGATTCAACTCAACTGAAACAATTGGCATAAATATTGAATGTTGCCCAATCCACAATTTCGGAAGGAAAGAAAATAGGTTCCATATGGAAAGGTAAGAGACATTGAAAGTCGAAAAATCACTTGGATAATTTTGCTTACCAAACAGAAAAGATAAGGTTTTTTGCATCGAGATGTGACAGCTGATGAAAAGTGGATCTATTTTGACAACCCAAAGCACAAAACATCATGGGTAGACCCAGGCCAGCTTTCAACATCACAACCAAGGTGCAATGTACATTGAAAGAATGCTTTGCTGTATATTTGGTGGGATAGTAAGGGAGCTGTATATTACGAAATGCTAAAACCTGGTGAAACGACTACTGGTGGATTTTCATTTCGATGACTTAATAACTGAATTTTATGCTGTTAAGTGAGGGATGGGGATTATTATAGGACATCAGTTCTACAGTAAATTTCCTAGTCCTAGTAAAAAAATTGGTCTGCTCAACTTGTTCGGGGTGTGATACTACTGAGGCCTTATTCGAAGTGTGTATAGGCAGTAGATCCAGAAAAGCTTAAATGGGTCATCCCTGAGTTCATCTAGCAAAAAATAGTAAATTAAGTATCTTCTCTAGGTCTAAGGTGGGTTATTTACGGTTTATAACTGGGAGCATTTTTTCAATACGATACTTAAGTGTATATTTATTTAAAAATGGGTGGAGACTATTTACGTAATCTTTTTCTACGTGGGTTTAATAAGCCAGAATAAATAGTTAATGTAATTTTGTTCATATTGTTTTTTTTTCATTTTTCTAAAAATATAATCGTCTCTCTCTCGTTTGATTTTTATTTACCTTGTTAGTTGTGAAATGTTTTATATCATATCATTTATCGATCAAGTGGCTTAAGGTATCTTTTTAATAGTAAATTAGTAAATGAGTCATTTGTCAAATTGTAAATGAATCACACCAAGATAAAACACAGCATTGATCGTTTGACCCATTGGAACGAATTCCTTGTACGGTATTCTTTCCGAATCGTAGAAACAAATCAATTGTTTTTTGATTTTTGACTTTTCGAGGGATTTCGGAGTTTTTGCCCTTTTTCGATTCTTTAATCAAGTCCTCACAATGTTGGATTCGGTGCAATTTTTGTTCGTCAGTCAATTTGTGCTGAACAAAGCGGCCTTCGGAAGTCCCAAAGGATCGTTCAAAATGCGATGAATTAAATCTTTGGATTTGTTTATTTACATTTCCATGTGTCGCAGTAAAAATTTTGGCTGTTTTTATAAATTCACGCATAATTTCAATGTTACTTTGAGTAATCACGGAATTTTTCGGAGCAGGATGATCGTGGTCTTTGATGTCCTCACGACCTTCTTGGAATCGTTTAAACCACTCCTGGATTGTGCCATGGTTTAAACAATTCTCACCATGCGCTTGTTTCATTAATTGAAAGTTCTCGGTGAATGTTTTACCGTTTAGTTTAAAACAAAACTAAATATTCACTCTGTTTGATGTTCACTTTTCGACTGATGGTATAAACACACTGACACTTTATGTGGGATCGTGGTACATCCGAAATGAAGACATCCATCGAGACCTGAAAGCGCCTATGGTCGAAGATGAGATCAAGAGGTTTGCAAGCAAACACCAGAAGAGGCTGGAAAGCCATGAAAGTGTCGAAGTGATCTCGTTCAACTCGACAACAACGGACCTATTCGGCGGCTGAAGAGACTGAAACCGTTCGAATTAGTGTAGTGACAATGAAGGGTGCCCGGAATTTATTTTGTGCGTGTGTCAATCACGCCAGTTGTGGAGCACGTCGCTGGACATGTATCTACTATCTAGTTTTAGTTTTTAGTTTAGATAATACAAAAATATTGTTAGTTAGATATATTTAATCTAGTCACAATTTATAATGTCTATACGACAGAATTAGAGAATAAACAAAAACCTTATGCGGGATAACTTGGCTTCTAATGATCTGAATGTCAAAAAGTTTTGTGAGAACGTCAGTGAAGGATGCACCTTTCCAACGCTTATGTTAGAACCGTCAAAAGATGGCGCCACTAGAAATAGCTGTTTTTAAAAAATCTTGTTTTCCGTGAGACGCGCCTTATTATATATTACCGTCCACAGATATATCAATAGAGCTGGCAGCTTTTGAGTATGTATTTGTAGCTTCCAATTGAATCTGAAGTAAAACAAGACTATTATTCACCGACCATCAGATTTTCTATTTAATCATCAGTGTACTGCATAGATCAAGTGTCCTCAAATCAATATACAAGAAAGGGGGACAGCAGGGTTTCAGAAAGGGAAGGCCGTACAAAGATGCCACCTTTGTAATGCGACGATTAAAGGAAATCTCATTGGAGTATAAGAGACTTGCGTTCATGAGCTTCATAGACCTGAAGAAGATATTGGATAGATTCACACTAAATTACTTTACTCACTTATTACATAAGATAAATATTGCCCTGGATCTAATAAGAATGATTGAATATATTGTATATGTATATGTATATTGTGTTGTATATGTATATGTGTATATATATGTTTATATCACGTATATTGATGAGAGAGCATAGACGGTACCCTGATGAGTTTGAACATCAAAGGACGAAACATGCCGTTTAATTAAAAGAATAATATATATTATATTATATATATATATATATATATATATATATATATATATATATATATATATATATATATATATATATATATATATATATATATATATATACCAGGTGTCCCATTAAGGATGGATCGCGGCCGTATCTTGAAAACTATTTATCCCACAGCTTTGGGGGAAAAAAAAATGTACTAAAAATGATCATGAGAAATTCCCCAAAAATATTTGTAAGCTTCTAAAACGACCGCAAGAGGGCGTGACGCGCTAAACATTTTTATTTTTTTTGTTTATTTTCAAGTGTTAACCGAGTAAGAAAAATTCTCAGTTATAATTAGCAAACTGTCTCCTACAACTTTGTTTTATGACATTTTGTCGTAACTTCGCGAATAAAGAAGTGGGGGGGGGGGGGGGGGGAGTTTTATCTATTTAGATAAAAAGTCGTCTAATGTCCGTTTAAAAATGTGGATAATTTTCAGTTTAATAATTATTAAAAGTTAGTTAAAATAATTATTTTTTAGTCCGAATTTTGATAATGCATCCTGTACTTTAACATATGGAAATTAATAGTTTTTATATTTTTCAGACAATGTCCACCTCATTTATTTTCACCCATCATAAAAATCATCATCGAGGAAATAAGAAAAGCGTGTAAGAAGGATCCCTTGCAGTATGGTTTCAATAGTTCAGATAATGGTAAGTTCATGGATATGTAGCTCAATTTAAAACCAAATTACTTTAATGGATCTGTAATTTTTGTAAATTCCTTCTCATTAAAAACATCTTCATGGTATGTTAAAACAGTTTTAAAACTGATTTTTATAACTGATTTTTACTTTTACTGACTGGAAACATTCCTGGCGTCTTATGCTGGTAGAAATACCAGGCCATCAACTTAATTCTGAGCCCCTACGTGCCAGTTTCAGTTCTAGTAAACTGAAAGGTCACATTCAAAAACTGGTGGGCATATACACGTTCATACATCATCACGTTCACTTTGTATTTCCACACTGGGTTTGGTCTATTCTACTGCTGACTACAACACTTGCCTAACTTAATAGGGCCAATGTAAACACGATGGGCTGTTAATTATTAAATTTAATTAAACACCGCCATGTTTTAAAGATAGTCAATAGAGACGCCGAAAATTTAGTTCTGGACAAAATTCCTTTCAATGATACTTAAAATTATTTGCTGAACCAGTTTCTAATTTCTCTAAGTTCTTGGATTTATATTTATATTTCATGTATTTAATGTACAATTAAACTTTCTCTGATGTATATTTGCAAGTTATTTTTCACATTATGTATGTATATTATGGTTTCAAGCAACTATTTCAAATATTTTAATTGTTTGGTTTGAATTTAAATTGATGAAACGCAATCAGAATTTTAATGTAAAGTCATTGAACTGCTTAGAAGAAAAGTTTATTGGTCTTTTATGATAAATTAACATTAAAAATTTAATTAATATATATTTCTGCCTTAACTTATACAACGGAACACGAAAGTATATATCTATAAAACACTTATTCGGCCAGTAGTCATTTCTGCTTGTGAGACGTGGACTCTCACATAGAAAAGATAACAGATGGATTTCAGCACTTGAGAGAAGAACATTCAGAAGAATTTTGGTGCTATGAATGATAATGAAAATTAGAGGATCAGATACAATATGATTATACAAAGATCTGGATATTGTACACTATGTGATGATAGATCGGCCACATGTGTGGATAAGGCTATGCGCTATGGCCAGCGTGGTTCGACTTCCGTGCTCGGTCGGAAAAAAAAACGGAAAATGATTGCACCTTGTTGATAAACAATTTTCGGGCGTGATTAATACCCATAAAGCCATGGGCCTAATTTTTTACGTAGGATCGAGGAACTAAACAAATATAGAAAATGGACAATTAGAAAAAGTAATTATATTACTTTTTTGTAAAATTCTTATGGTGAAATTGAATGATATAAGTTTATAAATAATCATTTTTGCGAAAAATAACAAAATACGTATTTTATTTCTGAGAAATTAAATTTATTATCAAATTTTTTTGAATGTTTCATTTCAAAAATCTGCGACAAAAATACTATCGAACAACTAGAAATCTGTTTTACCACGCTAGTAAGATAACTTTTAAGTCACTATGAAATATTCATTGCACGATGTATTGCAGAGATTAAATATTAGAAAAATAAATAATATTAAATTTTTCAACGCAAATATTGATACCAGTATTGAAAATATTCGAAAATATATGCTTTGTTTTTGTTATTCATTTTTCTACATAAAAATATTAGCATATTAAGTACTCACTCTTGTACTGCACAGTGATTCTACAATTAAACAATTAAAATAATGATAATCTAAAACACATTAAAACGCATTTAAAACATAATTGGCGTCGCCAGTCTGGCGCAACACGTCACTAGCGTGTCGGTGACGCGAACCTATAAGTTTTGCTCCTATCGAAAATCGCTCAACGGGGCTAAAGAAGTTTTCCCTTCAAAAAAATGTGATTAACATAGAGAAATGTGAATGTGATAGGTAGAAATAATGCAAAATGTATATCAGGAACAAATATCCATAAACAAATGTCTCAGATCCATTCTTATGATATATTGACCACAAATAACAAACGAAGAATTATGGAGAATTAGAAATATGGAAATATAAAAAAAATATAAATATAAGGTCGACCCAGACCTAGTTGGATGACCTAAAGAAACATACATTCTAGGAAAGGAATCTAGAAAGGGTATTAGAAAAACTGCTAAAGTGGAATGAATAGAACGGAAAATCTTAATCTTAATTAATTAATCATTAAAATCTTAATCTTAATTTTTTAAGAGATGGCGCTGGAAACAAAGGTCGGTTGACAGACTAACCTCTTCAAACCTCTCAAAACGTCATTGATGTTTAAATGATTTCGAGTTAGCGTCATATTTTTTTCGTGTCGTAAACATGTTGAGTTTCGAGCCAAATAACGAGCATTTGCGGCACGTACTGCGTTTCTCGTTCAGTCAAAAGAAAAAGTCGAATGAAAGCCGTCATATACTTGTGGAAATGTACAAGAATACACCATTTCTGAACTTGGCTGGGAACTCTTGCCCCATCCGCTGTTCTCACTAGAGTTGGCCCCTTCTGATTACCATATGTTTTCATCAATGTTTCACGCATTTTCCATGAAACACTTCTACAATTACGGAGATGTCGAAAAGTGGCTTGATGACTGAACTACATTGAAAGATGCATGTTTTTTTTTGGAGGAAGTAACGCCATAATATGCCCCTGGCTCTTTGGTTGAGCTATAAAAATAGAAAGAAGAGGGTCTGAGAAAACTTGTAATAATAAGGAAATTACTATCTAGGTTTCTGATGGCGGTGTCAAGTTTTAGGGCATCACGAACTGCTGTTTCTTCATGTGCGTAAATCCTGAGTGAGAAATATTCCTCGACGGATCAAATTTACAGATTTAAGCAAACAAAGTTCACATATACTTACAAAGGCTTCAAAAAACTGAGCATATCTACTTTTAAATTGTTAGCGATAAGACCCACGAGGAAAGTTAAAAAGAAAAAAATATTATCAAGTATCTTTACGTGAATAACAAATGTGAAAAGTTTTCATTTCGATAAATCATAAAATATGGCCTAGCAGGAAGAACAATAAAATAAAGTGATTTATCTTTATGATGTAATCGAGTATGACATAAGATAAAAATAAATTGCGTTTTACACAGCTGGTAATCACCAAGGCGGAAGAACATTTCCTTTTGAAATTATCATAGATCGACTCCGAATGCTGTAAACAGTAGTTTTCGTGGAATCGATTAAAACTCATTCCATAATATTTGTTTAATTTCTATTGTTGTTGCTATTTTTATTTGAGTGAGTTAGTTTTGTGTCTCCCCATTCAAGTTTTGTAAAACAAAATTTCCGCAACCACTTTTTAGCCGACGAACAATATTTTTTACAAGGTTGCTTTATCATTATTTCTTTTTCGCAATTTACAAACAAAATATTTTTTAACACATCAGTCAATAAGTTCGTAGGATGACATATAGATGGCGCCACTATTGACAAGCCCATATAATTTTTAGGAAGTACTAACCTTCAAATGATACGTGTCAAAATTTCAAGACAATCTGTGGTTATAGTGGTTTTAGTGACGCTGCTCTTGTAATTTTGAAAACATTGCCTGCTTTTTAATGGGAAAAAATACCGTTCAAGCAATGTAATGGCTTGAGAAATGTTATTCAGACTCTACTCCATCGAGCCAAATGGTAGAGTTTAAACGCAGCCGTACAAATACCGATGACGCTGAACACTGGTCGCCCAAATTCGGCAGTTATTCCAGAAAACATAAAAGCACTCCATAAAATAGTTTTAGCCGATCGTAAATTGAGGTTATGTGAGATAGCTGACACTTTAAAAATATCAGTAAACAGTGTATTAACCATTTTGCACGAACATTTGTCCATGAGAAAGCTCTATTCGAAGTGGATACCGCGTTTGGTCACATTCGATCGAAAACAGCAACGCGTCGAGGATTCAGAGCGTTGTTTGGGGCTATTTCAGTGCAATAAAAAGGATTTTTTCATGCGGTATGTGACAATGAATGAAACATGTATCCATTATTGCACTCCAAAGTCAAATCGGCAGCCAGCTGAGTGGATTGCGAAACCCACCCAAAGCGACCAAAAACGCAAATGTCAGCTGGTAAGGTTTTGGCATCCGTATTTTCGAATGCGCAAGGTATTTTATTCATTGATTACCTTGACAAAGAAAGAACCATCAATACCGAATATTATATGGCGTTCTGGTGTGTTTGCAGTAAGTAATTGCGAAAATGAAGAAATTATTTCCCAAACTGAAGCATATTTTGAGGCCTAAGATAAATGGTTCTACAAACAAGGCATCGAAATGTTAAAGAAGCATTGGAATCAATATATAACTCTTGAAAGAGACTATGTAGATGAATAAAGTAAAATTTTGCCTAAAAGTTGTTGTTTTATTAGTCATCCTACGAACTTGTTGAGTGATGTATTAGGTAGAAATAAGATGATTTTTTACGTAAAGTTGGTAATTATTTGAAGAATCAATGTTACGCTATTGTTGGTTCCGTAAAACCAACTGAAAGTTCCTCATCATTGTTATCTTCATCGTCATCATGGCTAACGATAATTAAGGGGCTAGGGATTTATCTCTACTAAAATACATAAAGATACAGGAATGCCAATATTTTAATTAATTAATATTTTTTTATCACAGCCTATGAACCACTTAAACTTATGCACGCAGTCATGGCAAAAACAAATGAAGTATGTCTTCGATACCTCGATAACAGTATGCTTTGTTCCTTGCCGACTCCCACTAGTAATTACTATATAACCAGTGTAACTGCCGCTAGGAATAGAAGAAGAACTATGGAAGATAGACACGTTGTGATACACGATTTAAATACTATGTTCAATGTTCAGGTAAATATGCTTAAAACTGATGATGTTAAAAGGGTCGAAATTCATAATGCATTTTGTTTTTTTTTTACAGGAAGCCAGTCCGTCCAGTTATTATGCAGTATTCGATGGTCATGCTGGTCACGATGCGGCCGCTTATAGTTCCGCCCATCTGCACCAGTTCTTGGCCGAGAATAAACATTTCATAAGCAATCCAGAACAAGCCTTGTTAGATGCCTTTTGTAAAACAGATGCTTTGTTTTTAGAAAAATGCAAAGTTGAAGTTAGTAAAGAAAACCAGAAATATTAAACATTTTTGTTTTTCTGTTTGCCATAAAATCATAGGTGGAAGTGATCGTAAATTTTTTGTTAACCCTTTTTTCCCAATTTTTTTTTATTGTTGGTCCTTTGATGGGTAAGTGATCCCCTATATTCAGTAGCCTGAAACCTGATGCCGGCCTACCATATTGTCTTCTACTACCACTTTTGCATGTTGTCAGTCATAACTTATTAGAGATTCAGCTAGCGGAACCACATGATCCAAGAAACTCGTCTTATTTTTTCCTTGATCCAGGAATTGATTGCTGCTGTCATTAGTAGCCAATAGAAAACTATTTGCCACCATTTGCCGGTCTTTCTATCCATGTCGTAGAGGCCAGCGAGTTGATCTGAGAAATTAACAACTGTTGAAAATAGGGCCTTATGAGGATGTAAACTTTGCATCACGATCTGCGAGCTCGTTTCCTCTGATGCTCTTATGCGCCGGGGCCAAAAAGAAGTCAATAGAAGAGCCATGTAGATTTTATCTGGAGAGATGGAGAGGGTAATGATAAGTATTTCTCCCCAAGCTAGCCAGCATACTAGCAGGCCTGAGGGGATCAGATTTCTGCATGAGTATTAGGATCAAATCATCCTAGAAGTATCCAAGGACGTGACGAACGACATTTTAGACTGCTTGCTATACAAAATCGACTTGAGAATATCCAGCAAGTGTGTGATTCTTTTGTTGCAGCTACAGGAGAAATTGATTTGAGAATGACTGTTAATCCACATTTACTTGTGATGGGGATTCGTGCTTGTCATCCTTGTTGGATGTTTCTCCGTTCAGCGCACTACAAGACGCATCGTTTAGACTGATTATAGCACAGAGGGTGAAGGGGGATAGAAGATAGTGTGGTGAAGAAATCTTTGTATTGCAAAAAGTTTAGGTCAAAAATTCTGATGTTTGTGAGGTCCTGCTTAAGCGAAAATATAGGAGGGTTAAGGATTGATGAAGGATGGAAATGAATGAAAGGGGCATTTGTTTTATTGAGCGATTTTGAAACATATGTGAACATGATGTTGAAAGTAGATGATTTATTGACATTGAGTTGGAAGAAAGATTGAAATTGGAAGTCTGGGCAAGAAGAGTTCTCATATCTTAGATAGCTAACGTCAAAGGAAGAAGGACGTAGAGATCAATGGGATTTAGTTAAAAATATAAAGGAGAAGCAATCATGTAAAATATGTGGAGGGAGAATGAAAGTGGGAAGGAGTAAGGGGATGAATCTGTTTAGCAAAGTGACTTTTTTTTTAGTGATCTTTTAATCGGTAATATTATTACACTAGATTATGATTAACATCTTACTGGTATTGAAGAAAGTGTTTTATTCCCAATAAAACTACCACCATTATGCTCATACTTTAAAATAGTATTCTATTGGTTACAGAACTTAAGTAGTGGTACAACTGCCGTAGCTGCATTATTACGTCCAAAAGAAAAATCGCTGTACATAGCCTGGGTAGGTGATTCACAAGCAATTGTTGTTAATCAGGGAAAAATACTTCAGTGCGTTAACCCACACAAACCTTGTAGACAGGTATGTAAATGTGATTAATTAGCATTGAAATGTTCAATAGACTCATTATTGGCGTTTTGTTAGGATGAGAGAGAAAGAATAGAGAAAGCAGGAGGATATGTGATGCTTTGGGGTACGTGGAGAGTGAATGGACAACTTGCCGTTTCCAGAGCAATTGGTAAGGTTTGATACTCTACATGGTATAGGGTGGGTAACAGGAAGTAGACATTTTTGAAATAAGCACTAATTTTACACATACATTTTTGGTTTGTGAATTATTTATTGGCACAAAAATATGTCATTTTATCCGTAATCATTTAATTTCGGATTCAATGATGGCAAGGTTAGTCTGTGTTGTTGGTTTAGATAGATTATTTTTCGAATGGCGGTTTTTAGATCCTCCAATGTACATGGCTTTGCTTTATGTACATATAACCTGAGATAACCTCAAATGTGTTTGGGATAATATATTTTGTAAATATCATTTGCATTAAATCTTGTCTTCACATACGTTCAATCCCAATTCATCACAGTATCGTTATGAAAAATGTATTTTTTAATGTTTGGCGAATGCGCTAGATCAACACGTGTTACCCATATCTAAAAAATATTTTATTATTTTCCTGTTTCTTCCACAAAGGTGATGCCGAATATAAGCCCTACGTTATAGCAATCCCGGATGTTCGAGAAATCCCTCTGGACGGAGGTGAAGACTTCCTCATTTTAGCCTGCGATGGACTGTGGGACGTTCTCTCCGAGGATGCTGCTGCTCAGGAGGTCTACTATATGATAGCAGAGAATCCAGGTAAGTCCATTGATTTTTCAAAAATGCCTATAGAAAAATGCAACACCCCGCATACATATGAATGAATCAAACTGCAAATATACTTACTGTGCAGGTTATCATATCTTGAATCTAAAAACAGTCTTGTAAATAATTGAAACGTTTTTGTTTTCTGGTATTTTTCTCATGCTACTAAACTTTCGCAACATCGTTGTGGTTCTGTGAAAGGCGCTAAAATGCCACGAGTTCATGCACCATGTCGGCATTTATCCGATTTTGAAAAGGGGCGAACCATTTGTAAGAAAGAACCATGAAAGACGTGATAATTAATAGTTAAGACGTTATGAAAATATGGGTAAGATGATTTGGGGATCAGATATATGCATGAGAATCAGATTCTAATCACCCTAAAAGTATCCAAGGACGTGTCGAACCGCATTTTACACTTTCCGCTGTAGGAAATCGACATGTAAACATCCAGCAAGTGTGTGATGGTTTTGTTGCAGCTACAGGAGGAATTGTTTTGGTAATGACTGTTAATCGACATTTACTTGTGATGGGGTGCGTGCGTACGTTTTTTATCCTTATCGTCCTTATTGAATGCTTTACCGTACAGTGCACTAAAAGACGCATTGCTTAGGCTGATCCAGAGCTAAAATTGAATGGGACTTTGCCACGAGCGATAAATCTAAATTTCATCTAGATGGCCATCATGGACGTAAAATGATCAGATGTTTACGGGGTAAAAAGCGAAATTTAACTTTTGCATTAGAACCGCGTATAGCTGTCACTGCAGAATTTTGGTTTCATCTCATTTCATTATCTATAAACCTCCTTTAACCGTGGGTTGTCTTTATTCGGTTTACTTAAGGTTTTAACCACACCCGACGTCGCTTAACTTCAGTTATCGAGAACTAATGCTTAAAGCAGTACAGATTATTTCTCTGATGCAATTATGGTATGGAGGATTACATTTTTTGGAACTAGGGTACCCCTGATAATCCTCGGAAGATTATCAGGGGTAACCGGTCTGTCTTAGATTAAATATATCTTAGATTTTATCATTATGAGTGATGTTCAACGAATTTTTGGTTTTTGTTTTTGTCTTTTTAATTTTGGATGACTTTTAATGCTGCCTATATCATTGAATCATTCACCGTTTTTGAAACTGTTGACTCAATGATGTTTTTTTCGGATGTACTTCATTAAATACTCGCCAAACTTCAGCATAACTGCGTTTTCTCTCACTGTATCCAACAATTGTTAGAATTTCAATTCTTTCATTTTCAGTTCAATATATATTAATTCCATATAAAAACTGAGAGAAATTTGAAATTCACAAATTGACGTTAACAGTTGTCAAGTGTAGTCATCCATTGTTTCATAGTCTACTAAATGCAAAATATATTTACCCTGAAACACCTTTTAGCCATTTTTTTAAATCTATTTTGAAAAAAAAACTATACAATATATTCCTCGTATACCTTGTTGAATTAAAAAAAAATGCTCTTTCCAACAGCGCTAAAAATGCAACAAATTTAAGTACTGTTGTCAATTAAAAAAAATTAAGTTAGCCGTGGATTTCAAATATGCGACAACAAAAAAAAAATGAAAATATACCCAAAAAGTGGGAAACATTTCCTGATGTTTGTGTACCAATTTTCATTAAGAAATCTCAAAGCGTTCTCGAGATATTTGACAGTTTCCATACATAATAGCGACATTCCATACATAACATAGGGTGACAGAATAACGGGACTTTTTGAAATGCGTAGTCGCAGCTATGAGCAGGTAGCAGCACTGCGGGACAGTGACCTTGAGCAAGTAAACACTTTGTCATTTTAGTAACCATGGATCAGTGGAACTGGCAACAGCGTACGTTATCCATAAAAATGTTTTATAAAAACCGTGATAGTTTGGAAGCTGCGCAGAGGGAGTTCCGACGTTTTTACAACTTATAACGTCATGGTGCCGTCCCATCAAAACACGCGATAAAAAGATGGATTAATAACTTTGAAGAAACTGGATCTGCCTTAAGGAAGACACCAACAGGACGACCAAGAAGTGCTCGTACTCCACAGAACATTGATGTTGTACGCAAGTCTGCCTTACGGAGCCCACGGCATTCAATTCATAAGCAAGCAGCTTCGGTTGAAATGTTCCGGGAGAGTGTTCGCAGAACTCTTCATTTAGATTTGAAATTTCATGCATACAAGCTGCAGACAGTGCAACAACTGAAGGAAATAGGAAGGGCACAGTAGGACGGCATCTAGAGGACATAATTTTTAAAACATGAGAAATTCCGTTAATGTTTTTTAAACGGCAAATTTTAAGGTTGCAATTACAATGAATAAAATGTTTTTCGTCTATCACTCTTTGTTTTATTGGATTGTTAAAAAGTGCTCGTTTTTTTTGTCACCTTGTATATATATATATATATATATATATATATATATATATATATATATATATATATATATATATATATATATATATATCATAGACAAAGAGAAGTGTAGGTATAAAATCCTGATGGGCGAGTTTAATGCCAGAATCGGAGAAGGATGAACTGGTGAAAATGCAACTGGCCCATATGGAAACGGTGAGCGGGACAATAGAGGTGACAGGCTGGTTGACTTTGATGAAGGACAAGAACTCTATATTATGAATTTGTTTTACAAGAAAAAGATCAACAGAAAATGGACATATGGAATAGTCCATGTGGACTCACAAGTGAAATTGATTACATCATGCCAAACGATAAAGCAATATTTTGCAATTGTACTGTCCTTAACCATTTTAATGCAGGAAGTAACCACCGAATGGTACGAGCAAAGATTAGGATAAACTGCCGAAAAGAGCGCGAAAGAATGATAAGATCAAAAAGGGGCAAGATTGATTCTGCGAAGCTACTGGAGAGGGGCAGATATTTTGAAATTGCTTTGTCGAATTGCTTTGCTGTGTTACAAGACCCGGAGGAGATGGAAATTACAGACCAATATGAAGAAATCGCCAACAATGTGCTTAAAACGTCGGCTTCAATAGCACTAGAAGATGAATGTGTCAAAGAGTCAAAAATATCCAATGACACCATTAATTTAATGAAAAAACGCCGGACAATGAAGAATGCAGACAGTTCTTTTGGCAGGTTCGAGTACGTTGAACTTTGCAAAACTAAAAAAAAATGTATTCGAGAGGAAACGCGCCGATTCAACATGCAGCTTGTGCAAACAAGCTCTGGAAGAAAACAATGCTAAGCAGAAGCTAAGAAAGAAAAGGACACGAATGTTTTCCTTAATATGTGAGGATGGTACAATATGCAGAGAACGGACGGGAATTTTAGAGGTTGTCTGAAAATTTTATTCAAGGTTATATGAGGACCAGAATCAAGCAAGTCAACAATGTCCACTGAACTCTAGGAAAGGAAGCTGGTGGTCGGACTTTACATAAAATACTAGCAAAATTATACTCAAAATGTATCAAACAACAAGAACTACCCAGCTTATGGAAAAATGCAGAACTGATTCTGTTACATAAGAAAGGAGCACGGGAAGAGTTAAAGAACTACCGTAAAATAAGCCTCCTATCAGTGGTATACAAACTTTTCACCAAGATAATATCCAAAAGAATCCTAAGAAAACTTAATGACGCACAACCAAGGGAGCAAGCAGGATTCAGAAGTAGCATTTGATTCAATCTCAAAGCGGGCCATAATGGATGCATTGCTTAATCAAGGTGTAGAAAAAGCCTATGTAAATTAACTAGGATCGATATTTGATGAAGCTATAGCGACAATCCACTCTGACGATCTTGAGGTTGGAATAAATGTAGAGCGAGGCGTACGGCAGGGTGACGCAATATCGTCTCTTCTTTTCTCAGCCTGCTTGGAAGAAGTGTTCCGTAATCTCAATTGGGAACAGGACATAATAAGAATTAATAAATACTTACTTACATGCTTAAATCATCTTAGATTCGCAGATGATATCGTTCTTTTTTCACAAAACCCAGAGGAACTGCAAAAACACGTACAAGAGCTGCAAAGGGTTGGGGAATCATTTGACTTAAAAATAAACCAGAAGAAGAGTCAGGTTATGTTCAATAAATTTGCTGAGGCTAAAGGATTTCTATTTTAGGAACGGATTTGGAAGTTGTGGATCACTATATATATATATATATATATATATATATATATATATATATATATATATATATATATATATCTTGGGCAAAGGGTTTCAACGGAAGGGGATACCATCCGGGAGGTGGAACGACGCGTTAAATGTGGCTGGCAGGCATTTGGCAGGCTCAACATAGTGTTTAAGAGAAAACTACCACTGCTTGAAAAGAAAAGTCTTTGATCAGTGTGTCTGGCCTGTTATAACATACGGAAGTGAGACCTGGACATTCACATCGCAGTCAGTTCAAAAACTTCGAGTAGCATAGAGGGGAATGGAAAGATGTATGCTTGGCATTACCAGACGGGATAGAAAGACCCGCACACGGATCAGAAAACAAACGAAAGTGAGTGACATCATTGGAAGAATAACGCAATTGAAATGGAAGTGGGCAGGCCATGTAGCGAGGCGATGGGACAAAAGATGGACCAGGGCGGTCCTGGACTGGATACTGCTTGATCGCAAACATCCAGGGAGAAGACCGAAAACACGATGGACTGATGACATTATTAAGTATGTTGGACCCGAATGACAGATGAGAGCTCAGGACCGCGAGAATTGGAAGCATGCTGAAGAGGCCTTCATCCTGCAGTGGATTGATACGGATTGATGATGATGATGAGGATTATATAAAAATGATGATGTGATGATATAAATGATATTCGACATCCTATGCTATATTTTTAGGTACGGTGATCACAAATTTCTCAATTTTTTAGTGATATTTTTTTATAACGTGATCCTAACTAACCATGCTATTAATCACATTCACAAGTCAAACAATCAACGTTGTTAATTTAGTCATAAAAAAAAGTTTCATTGCGTCGTGACTTAAATAATTATGTCAGCTAACTTTGACACATCACTTTGACATCTTAAAAAAAATGTATTACACTACTCTGGGCAAGTTATTTCAAATGATGGCCCATTTAGTCAAGGTTTCAAAATTGTACAAAATATGGCATTTTTCTTTCCACAAAAAAATATTGCTTTTTTTACAAAAGGACTACATTTCAAAAAACTCATACCATATATATATATATATATATATATATATATATATATATATATATATATATATATATATATAAATATATATATATATATATATATATATATATATACCACTTTTTTATTTAATTGTTTTTGGGGATAGTGCTGTTTTTGAAATATTAAAGACAAAAAATATTAAATATATCATTGTCGCGTTGAGGGTTTGTGTTAAGAAAAAACTCCCCGAAGGGGATAACTTTTATGGGATGGGCACCCATATCGTGACCCAAAATTGTGGACGCACCCTTGTCTAACGAGGGCTGCTTTTACACCCTATCCTGTCTAGCCACTTCAATTAAAGATAAAAAATAGAGCAACCCAGGCCCGATCCTATTTCAAAAAGGAAAAACAACTGGTCAGTGAGCTTTTTTTTGTTTCTTTCTATTTTTAATAACATTTTTAGTTTAATTATTTAATTATCACAGTTTTTTTCGCATTGTACCTTTTAGCATATGTTCTTATTCTTTCCTAAACATATATTTTAATAATTTATGCTGTACGGTATGTGTTTTAAAAATGGAATACATTAAGTAGATAATACTGGGAAATATTTTTTATTATATTGAAATTCGCAGTTTTTAATAGGAAGTATCATTATATAGGGTGTCCCATGCATTGCAAATTGTATAGTACACATTTGCTTGACTTTTTGAAATTGATTGCTTGAATGAAATTTGAATTGATGAAATTTGATTGCTTGAAATTTGATTTGACTTATTTATTTTTAAGCGTTTTTTTAATATTCTGTGTACTACTATTAGAGAGGACTACTCTAGTAGTCCTCTGCTAGCTCTCTGATGGTTAATTTGCCGTTATTGACCACAATTTCTTTAACTTTATCGATGTTTTCGTCGGTTTTCAATGTTGACGTCATCATCGACGAACTCATGACCACTTCTGAGGCGTTCGTGCCACTGATAAACTGCTTTCTTTAGAGTATCGTTGCCGAAACAGTTTTCTAACATTTCCAAAGTCCTAGCACCATTGAATCCGTTTTTTAAAACAAAATTTAGTACTAACACGTTGCAAACGCAATTCCAATTTTAAAATTGTAAAAATCGAAAACACGCATAGAGGCAGATGTACGCAAGACGTCGTAACTTTTACAAATATGACGTTGAATTTTGGTAGGAATGTCAATGACAGATGTAGCAACCTAGCAAAAAAACGGAACTCTGATCGGGTGACTGAGAACGGCATACGGTGGTCATTCCGGGAACTTTTTGATCAAGATGATATTCTACTTTAAAGCATATGTCCCCTTGGTTTTCCGCGGTAAAAGATGAATCGTTACACGTCAGAGACGAAGCAGCAGTCCACACAGTGAGAGGGAACAGTTGAAAATATACCAAAGAAAGCGAAAATGATTCCATTTGCAGGAAAACTCTGGATTTTCTGGATGAGATTCCTTGTTCTGGCTGCTCCCAATCATATATCGGCCAAACCAACAGACGTATCCAAAATCGCATATACGAGCATTCTCTCGCCGTCTGAAAACCGGATCTCTCCTCGACTCTAGCAGAACATCATATCCAAACGGGCCACAAAATAGCCAAGGCCAAAGTAATCGCGCCTATATATTCCTACAAACCCCGCATAATTCGTGAAGCAATTGAGATCGAAAAACGTCCTGACTGCTTAAACAAGAGGGACGACGGTCTCAGAGTTCCAAATAAATGGAAACCACTTAGTTCCAAATTGCCCATCCGAAACCCTTCTAGTCAAACGTCCACCTTCGGTCTCACCCCCACCTCTCAACCGAGCGCTCCACCCACAACCTCACCTATTAATGTAGAGGTCGCACCGACCACGTTCTTTTCTAGTTGTGAACTCTGAGGAGTAAGCAGATTCAGGCCTCGGAGTAAATCAAATAGACACTTCTCTTGATAAAGTGGAAGCCGAAGCGTCGAGATTTTACAAATCTAAAATGTGATTCTACCAGAGAACCTCGTAATTCTAACACACACACAAGTATATATATATATATATATATATATATATATATATATATATATATATATATATATATATATATATATATATATATACTTCGGTAATATTAGAATTCTAATGAAATTTTACAAATCTAAAACCTGGTTCTACCCGAGAACCTAGTATTTCTAATATTTCTTTACCAACCAATCTATTTAAAACAACGATATTGGATTTGAATAAATAAGCAAAAATTAATATTAAAAAATTTCCACTATATTTAAAATTGTATGCATAACAATTGTTTCGACACACAGTGCTAATACTGAGGAAAGTAATTACCACCTAAGGTTTCCATCCACCTAAAATATCATAAAACATGATAGTGGGGAAATTCATTTTTTTTCCAAGTTTAATAACGGTGAACCAAACTTATATTAATCTTTGCTTATTTATTTAAAATAAATTTCCATCTAGTATCGGTTACCTCAGTTAAATTTAAATGTTCGATTTGGATGGGAAGACGCGCATATACTAAAAATCTGGTAGGTCAATGTTCGGGTCGACCTGTCACGATGGTTTCTGTAGCTTTCCGCAAAATTGTTGAAGCTCGTCCTTGCCCATTATCGCCTTAGCCCAAGTGCTACGGCTTTTACCAAATCGCATACTGCAAGATAAACAAGCGAACATTTTCAAAAAGCCGATGTAATTAAACTTATACCCTATCCACCATACTACCCAGACTTTGCGCCATCCGACTTTCACATTTTCCGTTCATTGGCACACTTCTTGCGTGAACGGAGCTTCGATAATCTAAACGAGGTGGAAATGAAATGCCATGAGTGTTTTGCTTTCTAAGAACAAATAAAAGTAGTTTTATTTTTCACTTAGTAATTTAAAAAACATCAGAAAATATCTCCATGTAGCTTCTAAAGAGATATTTTTCCGTATAAAAACCGTGCTGTAAGAACGGCGGCCATTTTCATAGTTATTTTTTCATTATCATCATTCTTCCAACTTGTATCGTCGTCGCACGGTTCAGTTGTTTTAAATTATTTATTCTTGTATTTAATAACGATGCTGAACGGGAATGGGAGGTGCATAGCGGTGCTATTCAGACCGATAAGAGACGAAAATTGTTCAGTTTTCAGTTAGTTTTATTGCCGTCGAAACGGAAATATTTGAATAAAATTGAGGATCATTAGAAAACAACAATTATCCAAAATCACGGTCTAATTAGATAAATTCTCTCAAGTCCTAAATAAAACACATTTCTCTTCCATATCGGGATTAAAGGCACTGGGCAAATCGATTTATTTGTCAGACCTTCACAAATTAACGAAAACATATATCAATAAAAGTGGAAGAAGAAATGAAACTCTCATTAACAACATACATGCAACACCCAACTAACCATCTATTGTACCCTCCTTAACGAATCAGACCTGCAATCTGCAACGTACTCGCTGCTATACAAAATGTCAGTAAATTTGACTATTGTTCAGTCCACAAGTATCAGTCAACAAGTATTATTTTGTTTTGGCCATCTTTTTGGTTATATTTGTAACAGTTTGATTCAAGCTGTTATGTTGTGCAGACGTGCAAATTTTATTATGGATCAAAAAAAAAACAATTATTGCAACTCGATGTAAATTTAGGCGAAAATATTCTAATCTCCCGGCGCCTCGTAAAACGACACGAAATTTCAAGAATTCGGAACAGTTGGGGGGAGGGATGTTGGAGGCCCCGCATCAAACGAACAGTGCGAAGCGCTGGAAAAATTGGACGTGTGGACCAAAGTGCGAGTGTGGACCAAAGTTTTTCATAAGTGACTAATCCTATGTCTTGAAAAAAATTTTTTTTTCTTCTGAAAAACATTTAGTTTTTCCCATAGTGCTGAATCAGAAATTTTATTGTTTTTTGTGCAAATCCACAAGATTAAGTTGTTGAATCACCACAGTCATACAAGAAATCTGAAATAAAGGGTGAATTTTTTAGTGTGTTCGTAATTCTGATGGGGGTTGCCGTCAAACAAACTTTGAGTTTGCACGCCTCTAGCATCAAAAATATTCAGTATAGTCTGGCAAGTCATCATGGAACATTTAACATGAAAGAAACGTTTGCAAATTGTCGAAATTTATTATTAAAATCAGTGTTCTGTGCGCTAAACTTATCGAGCACTTCGTATATTTTATAGTGCACATAATCGTCTAATCCAGCGATATATTCGCTGAATTATCGACAAATTCCGAACGCATTTCGCGCTGTTCAGTGTTAAAACAAAAACAAGATAAAAACTATGTGTTTCAAAGAAAATATCGCCACTTTTGCTGGCACTGTTGGTGAAGATACAAATTTATCAATTCGTCGCTGATCGCGCTGACCAATGATTATTCTGAATTTGAATGGTATTAATCTGGAGGAGATGTGATTCCAATAGGACGGTTCCACATGTCATGCATCCAATACAACAATCGATTTATTGAGGGAACAATTCGGTGAGAAAATTATTTCGAGGAACTGACCTGTTAATTGGTCATCAAGGTAATGTGCTTTAACGCTTTTAGATTATATTCTTTGGAGTATGCCGATAAACCAGTAACTGTTGACGTCTTGGAAGCCAACATAACTCGGACAATTGCGACCATAAGATGCCTAATTGCTCGAAAAACTGAATTGACAGATCGAAATTTCATTGATAGAATGCGGTTTGTCAGAATAATAAAAATCATAGTAGTCAGTAATAATGAAAATATATTTTTTTTGTTAACGTTTGGGTTCCTTTTATAAAACTATCCTCAGAACACCTAAAATTCTACAATATACAGTGGTGGACAAAAGTATTGGCACAGCATATTGTTTTTATAATAAAAAATTATATTTTTAAAATAAAAACGTAAAAAATAAGTCAAACGATTATTTTATACCTCCATCCAAAATCTAAATTTTTCACAGAAAAGAAATTGTTAATCTCAAATGGAACAGATAAAATAAATTTAAAATGAATATAATGTCAAAAATTGAACGGACAAAATAAAATGGGTCGTAAAGGACAGAAAACTACAGTGACTGAAAAAAAAAGTTAATCTGCATCGTGACAGTAAATTATATTCTGAAATTTTGAACGTAGTGAGAAAAAGTCGTTACACCGTTCGTACTGTTATTAAAAGGTTTAACAATAGTGACAATTTTCAAAATATACTTCGAACCATTTAAACTTACAGAATTGGAAAGAAGAAAAATAATTAGACAAATTAAAAAGGATCTTCATACCTCAGGGTCGGAAATTACTTCAATGATTAGAGAACAGCATAATAAACATATTATTGCTCGCATACACAGAGGGTTCTGCATCGTGCTGATTATAGAGCAAGGGTTGACAGAAAGAAACCGTACATTAACAAAGTCAATCAAAAAAGGCACTTGCAGTTCGCAAACCAGAATGTTGATAAAAGGAAGACAGTAGTATTTTCAGACTAAAGTAAATATAATATCTTTCATCTGGATGGACGATCTCTTGTCTGGAGGAAGCAAAACACAGAACTTGAGTTAAAGAATTTGCATCAAACAGTTAAGCATAGGGGTGGAAATATCGTAGTGTGGGGATGTGTGGCTGGATCAGTTAAACACCCCTCCTCAGTCACCTGACCTGAATCCTATAGAAAATCTGTAGCTAAGAAAACATCACATGTCAAGCAAAAGTCAATTGAAGGAAATTCTTCTACGAAAATGGACGTCATTAGGGCAAGAAATTACTTAAAAACTAGTTCACTCCAGGCCAAACCGTCTTAGAGAAATTATCAAGAGATAAGGATTTCCTACAAAATATTAATTTTGTCTATGGTTCTTTCATTAGGTGCTCCATTCAACTTGTGACATAATATTCATTTTAAATTTATTTTATCCATTTCATTTGAGTTTTTCATTGAGAATTTAAATTTTGATAGGAGGTATAAAATAAACAGACAGAGAGAGAGGATTTACGGTTAGAGACGCATCAGCATTTAGCGACTGGACCTACAGCTTAACGTGGGTTCCGAACCACAGTCATCAGCTACCGACAAACCCAGGCCAGCACCCCCCTCATTCGGTCTTCCCCAGCCTTTAACTGGCGTGACTGAAGGGTAATTCGTTGTCGGATTTTACACTCTTGCCTAGACACAATCATCGACATTTAGGTGTGGATATATGGGGGCGTGTGTGTGTATGTGAGTGTATATAAGTGTGTATGTGTGTAGGGTAGGAAGTAAGACGGACAGAAGAATTAAAGAAAAACACCTATCGGAGCGCTGGAATCAAACCAGCTACCTTTGGATTGCCAGGCAGGCGACTAACCCACCAGACCATCGCGGCCGGTTAAAATAAACAACTAATTATATTTTTTTTATGTTTTACGTTTTTTACTGTTTGACAGAGAGAGAGGATTTACGGTTAGAGACGCATCAGCATCTAAGGCTATTTAGCAACTGGACCTACAGCTTAACGTGGGTTCCGAACCACAGTCATCAGCTACCGACAAACCCAGGCCAGCACCCCCCTCAGGCTATCAACCCTTGGTTATGTGCCTACTCATAACTCTATCAGGAAGCCTACCGGCTGGTGAGTGACCAACGTAGAACACTTCTCAGAAGGCATTCGATCTTCCCCAGCCTTTAACTGGCGTGACTGAAGGGTAATTCGTTGTCGGATTTTACACTCTTGCCTAGAAACAATCACAGACATTTAGGTGTGGATATATGGGGGCGTGTGTGTGTGTATGTGAGTGTATATAAGTGTGTATGTGTGTAGGGGAGGAAGTAAGACGGCCAGAAGAATTAAAGAAAAACACCTATCGGAGCGCTGGAATCAAATCAGCTACCTTTGTATTAGTGTGTATTGTATAGTGTTTGTATTTTGGAATATATATATATATATATATATATATATATATATATATATATATATATATATATATATATATATATATATATATTTATTTAAAACAAAAAGTGCTATACCAATACTTTTGTCTCCCACTGTACATATATTATTCCTATACTCAGTTTAATTTTATATTTTAACACATATATGTCATCTTTTTAATGTGTCAACTGAAAATTATTCAGATATAAAAAAAATAATATGTCAACTGAAAACTAACCAAAAAGTAACTTCTAAGTGGTAACTAACGTAAAAAATCTACAGGTAGTATAATGGTAATATAGTATATTAAGATATAAGGCGGTATGTGTTAAAATATGAATTTGAACAGTGTATAGGATTTAACACTAGGCTAATTGAAAAGTTAGCGGAGCGGAAATGATAAAACAAGTTTATAGTTGAAAAAAAGACTTTATTCTGCCGTATATTCTCCCTTAAGCTCAATACATTTTTTCCAGCGGTTCTCCAATTCATTTATTCCATCTCTAAAGTGATTTTCTGGAAGCTCTTCAAAATACTCATCTACAGCTGCTGTAAATTCTTCATTTTATAAAAAAGGCTTGCCACGTAGGAATTTTTTGAAGTTTGGGAACAGATAAAACTCAGAGGAAGCTATATCTGGTGAATATGGTGTATGCTCCAACAATTAGTAGTGTAACTCCTGCAATGTGGCCATTGCAAGAACACCTCTATGAGCCGGTGCATTGTCTTCATGATTTTTTTTTTCTTCTCTAAACCAGGTCTTTTTTCTCACGAATTTTTGCATGCAGTTGATCCAAAAGATTTAAGTAATACTATAGTATTAGTGTTTTACGGGGGATAAGGTAATCAATTAACAAAATGCCGTCGATTTTTACCACTTGGCTGCTTCGGAGCTAAACAACCGGACTCGGTCCACTCTGCGGTTTGTTGTCGCAGTTAATGATCATAGTGGTAAACTCAAGTCTCATCCATATTTATAAAACGACGTTTAAAATCTATTTTATTATTTCGAAAAAGATTCAAATGTCGGTTAGAAAGTTTTACTCGAAGCCGTTTTTTATTAGAATTTAACAAATGCGACATCCAGCTTATACATAGCTTTCTCAATCCTAATTCCTTTTTCAAAATATGAAACACCCGTTTAGTTGAGATGCCCATGGCCTTAGCGATTTCACTCAAAGTCAACTTTTTGTCATTCTTAACCATAACATGTAAGGAATTAATTATTTGTTCAGTAGTTGTACTTACTGGACGTCTAGATCAAGGATCATCATCCAGTCTTGTACGACCAAGTTGAAACTCGCCTGCCCTCTTACAAACCATTGTTTTTGAAGGAGCAGACTCCTCTAATACATTTAGTAGTTCACCATGAATTTCCATTGCCTTTAAACCTTGCCTTTTAGCCTTTAAACCACAGCACTATGTTCAATATTTTCTGTTTTAAAAACTAACTGATACGTTTGCTTTAAGCTGCTGTTTTTGTAAGAATGAATTGACAGATCGACTACTCCACATATATTCAAATGAAGGATGAAATTTCAAAATGTAGTAGATTATATAGTTCTTTTACTGCTCAATAGGTGTCGCTCCGCGAGCTTTTCAATTACCCTAAGTATGTACATTGTAGAACTGTAGCCATTCTGAGGATGATTTAATAAAAGTAACGGAAACGTTAACCAAAGAAAAAAAATATTACAATTGACCGAAACCCCAAGAAAAAACAAAAAAAATGTTTTTAAACAATGCTAAAAATTGTTTTTAAACACCAATTTAAAAAAATGTTTCAAGGAATCTAATTTGGCTGTTGTTTTATTTGAATTTAAAGTTCGGACGCACTAAAAAAATCATCCTTTATATATAGGTGTGGCTCACATTTTGACGTCCAAGACAAGTGAATATTATTAATAATTGTTTTATAGTCTGATCAAGGTCAATTAAACCTTTTCAGATATTTTAACTAAAGTTAAAGTAGTATTTGTAGTAGTAAAAAAAGTATTTGAAATAAAGAAAAAACTACTAAAAAAAGGAAAATAAAATTTAACTATTTAATTTTTTTTTAATTTCTGCGTGACTTTTTAACACTGAATGTATTTATCTATACCCCCTCGTAAAACTCAACGACGCGGAACAACTCGGGGGAAGGATTTAGAGAACAGTGTTTTGAATTTTAAATGGATATTTTGGGAAGTTAAAAAAAATGGACTGTGTAATAAGTATAAATTATTTGTTTTAATAATAAGAACCGAATGAAAAAAGAAACCATAACTATACTGATTTGACTATTTTGGTACGAGTGATGGATAAGCCGACCGTGACATAATGTTTTCGAATATTGACTTTTGGTCGAGACAAGAAAACGAGCGAAATACGAACCATTTTACTGACCTTGATTCGAGAAGAGAGGTTGTTAACATTTTCTCAAGATTTTTTCCTACTTTTATGTAATGGTTACACTTCCATGACGGTTTCAAGGTCGCATAATTATATGCCGGCTCGTCCGTCCGGCTACTGTACGTTCCTATTCAAGAAACATTATTTTGCTATATTTTTAATTTATAGTAGGTGTTTCGGTTAATTATGTTGATTTTTTCGCAAAATTTTAGCGTTTATTTCCATACAAAATAAATTATCTTAATAATCAAAGTATTGACCATCATTTTGGCCACTTTTTTCCCTCTTTCTGTTAGAGAATGGATTCCGCGTCAAAAGAACTTTTGGCTTTGTTTGGCTTGTTGTTCTGAAAGTTCGTGCTGCATCGATCGAAATAAGTAGTAATCCAAAGGGGTTAAGTTCTGTGAAAACGGCGGTTGGAGTAAGACGTCCCATTTAAAGTTTTCCAATTTTTTTTTTACACATTTTGCAACATGGGGCCGAGCATTGTCATGTTGAAAAATGATTTTATCGTGTTTTTGGGCGCATTTTGGTCGTTTTTGCTTCAATGCTCGGTTCAGATTTATTAATTGTTCTCGCTATCGATCACCACTAATCGTTCTAGCAGTTTGTAATACACAGTTCCCTTACTGTCCCACCAAATACCCATCAAAACCTTATTTCCATGTGTATGTGGTTCCATAGTTATTTATCTGGAAGAACTCAGATTGTTAAATTGAATGGGCATAAAAGCACAGAGAGATCACTGTTATGTGGAGTCCCCCAGGGTGCTGTGTTAGGCCCAATACTATTTATAATTTATATAAATGACCTTAGTTCCTTAAGAATAAATGGTCATATTTTTACATTTGCTGATGACACAGCCCTGCTATACGCAGGGGATACAAAATTAAAAGTGCTGGAAAATATACAAAGCGATTTGAAAATTTTCAAAAGTTGGTTTGTTGGAAATAAAATGCTCGTTAACATGGGTAAGACTAGGATGTTTAATTTTACACTTCAGAAACCCAGGCACTTCGATGAGCTTATTAAATGGCACCATTTAAACTGTAGAGATGCATCATGTGATTGTATAGAGGTGAAGCAGTCTATTGCAGACAAGTATCTTGGTGTTACTTTGGATGAGCTACTTTCTTGGAAACCTCATATACTTAATTTAATGAAAAGGCTCTCTGTTATGATGGCCCAATTTAGAAAAGCATATGAGTATGTCATATGATGTATATATATATATATATATATATATATATATATATATATATATATATATATATATATATATATATATATATATATATACTCACTCTTACAAATTCTATTTTAACATATGGAACTTTTTATTAGGACGGGAATTCTTCCCTTTAAATGCCAGTTTTATGTGGCGATAGCTGTTCTCCTATATAAACATCTTGGCTCTCTAGGATATACATATAAGCAACAAGTTCATCATGACACAAGGTGGTGCAACTGTTCTAAACATTCCATTCACTAACAAAACTGGAGTGAGAAAGTCCTCTTACCTCTTGACCACTCGATTATTTAACCTTTTGCCGGAAAACATAAAAGATAACATTGTGAAGAAGAACATGAGTTATCTTGCATTTAATCAAAATATAAAGAAATTGTGCGCGCCTCATTTAGGTCGGTGTTTGTCAGCGTGGCTAAATTGATTTCCTTTGTTCTTGAGCCTTAATATATGGGGTGGGGTTGTGTCGTTTTTGATCCTTTTGTCCTATTTCATGTAATGTGAACGAATATGAACCTGTGCTGAATGGTGAGACGATTTTTTATTTCTGAATTTTTTTTCTCTAAAATTTATATTTTCTTTTCTTGGGTTTGACCTACACACAAGCAGTGCTTTGTGGGTCGTAGATTAGAATTTTTATTGTATAAGCTTAAGATCTATACGTACAGGCTGTATGGCCTGTAACATCCGCACTGGTTGTGATGTTGAAGGCTACGCCATGATTTTTTTGCGCTTTAGATTTTCTCAATAAAGCCACTTTTTATCACTTGTGGATGCATCGAGTTGTGGATACAAAAAACCTTTTTTTCTGTCTGGCAAGCAAAATTTCACAAGTGGTTTTCCCCTTTTAATGTTTCTTTCATTCCAATTCATATAGAGTCCATCTTCCTTCCTTCTGGATCTTTCCAAATGCGTCTAGACGTTTGGACATGCGTCTAGCTGTCCTGGGCGCTTCTTCAAATGAAAGAAGGTTATTAAACTTCCCAGCAAAACGTTTTTTTTTGGTACATAATTCGACATGATCAAAGCTATGAAAAACTTTGTTGTAACTTTGGTAACTTTGGTATGGTATATGTTTTCACTCCAAAACACCATAGACGTCATTAGTCTATACTAAAAAATGTATTAGTAACACCATCTCTTTACAAAATCGACATTAACTAAAACACCTATTACAAAAACGGATATTTATTTCTTAAACTTTTACTTTAACTGAGGAACAAATATGTATAAACAAAGTATTATTATTAATTGAATACATTTCTTATAGTAACACATAATTTTTTATTTATTCCTTCCGTTTTTTCTATTTGTCTTTGTCCTTTCTTTTATTTATTGGGTTATTCCACTATTCCGCCTTTTTTATTAGTGTTTTATTGAAAAAAGCAACAATTATAACTTTAAATTAATCAGTTATGTATTCTACGGCGTTGTTCATGACTTGCTCCCATCTCTCGACCAATTTATTGATGCTGTTTTGCCAGAAATCGCCTGGCCTGGATTCGAAGGAGGTGTTAGGCCTGTTTTTGAAGCCCTCATTGTTGGCGAGGGTTATGCCCCTCATTTGGTTGGACAGCGAGCGGAAGAGGTGATTGGCGTGGTGAAGAGTCGGTTGGCGCAAGATCTCCCATTCGAGATCATTCAGGGTTTCCTTCACGATATTTTCTGGGTGAGGTTGTGCATTCTCATAGAGCAAGATAACATTAGTTTGTCGATTGGGTCATTTCAGTTCAATAATTTTGTGCCGACCATCTTGTTCTTCTCAAGCATCTTCTAGTACACTATACCCTCCCAGTCCCACCAAACGCAGATCATGGTCTTGTTGGGATGGAGCTATTGACGTAGATATTGTTAGCTTGTATGGGACTCAAGTTCCGAGTTTTTGAGTAAATCCCATAGTTTGAAGATGTCGGAAGGTTGTTGCAAGTCCGCAGTCCATCGGCCAATTCTCCGCATGTTTGGCGTCCATCCTCCTTCAAAAGCGCTTTAAGATGGGCCTCGTGGAAGTCAGAAGGTCGACCAGAGCGGGGCATGTTGTCCAGGTTGAAGTTACCATTTTTGAACTTGGCAAACCATACTCGAGCAGTCGGATCGGTTATACGAGTAACGTCCTCTCCATATACGGCTCCAATATATCGAACTGTTTCTGTTGCTTTTTGATCACGAAATGCGAAATATAGCAAGGGTCCAAAATGGAAGTTTTTTGCCACTTCGAATTTCCATTTCAAAAGCCTGAAAGTTAATTAAAATTTAGTTTTTCAGAAAATTGATGCCAATAGTTTTGTAGAAAAAGAAAAGAGCATTCAAATAATTTCAAAACAAAATTAAAAAGGAAGAAAACCAAACGAGTTGTAAAAACGGCTGGAACTTCAGAATATGAGGGAACATGAGGAGAGAGAATATGCGGAACTTGAGAATATTATGATCCATTATTGGGCAAATTATATACAGGGTGTTTGGTGCATCGTTTGCCAAATTAAAATGGTTTTACAGTTTTTATTAAATTAAACAGTTTTTTTTATGTTAATTTTTCAGTTAGTTTTTTTATGTTAAATTTCAAAGTCATGATTAAAACTTACTTTTCGCAAAGTTTTTAGAATCGCAAAGAATTGCAAAGTTTTTAGAATAAGTAAAAATAAATTTAAAGCTCAATTTGAATTGCATATTAAAAAAAACTAAAGCGATCATGGTTTTCGAATTCTTCAAAAAAATCTCTGGTTTATCCTTTTTCTGTCTGCATTCATGCTATAAAAACGTTTTACTAACTTCACTAATTTGCTACCTTTGTGTATAGGGACGCATTAGGCTGATATTCGATATTACTTATTTACGTAAATAACATACGCCAAGTAGGTAGAAAATGCTATCTCAGTCTTGCGCAGTGAAGTCTGGCTGCTATCTCTTTCTTACATAGGGTATTAACGTTCCTTAGACTGGAAGTAAAACTACTAGACTAGGAAGTAAAAATAAAATCTTAATATCCAATGTTTTAATTAATCACAAATCTTCTTCGATTTGTTGACCTCCGTTGCGTATGCTCGCGCGCAATCTTCGCTTCATTTCTACCGTAGTAGACGTAAAAGAATTTCTTCTTTAATTATGACGAAAGCCGCCTCTATGCGTTGGAATAAATCTTCTCTAGTTTCAACTTCTGTGACTTATACAAGTTCTTTTGCCCATCCCCAGATGTAAAAATCCAACGGAGTTTGGTCTGGGAACTGTGGAGGCCATGGAATAGGGCCATCCCTTCCAATCCACCAATTTGGGAAAACATTATTTAAATACTCCCTGACTTTTAAGCTTCAGTGTGCAGGACAACGTCATTTTGGAACACAATACTCCTGTCTTCATTAAATATTGCAATCTCAGCTAACAATTCGGGTAAGATGTTTTGCAGAAACTCAAGGTAATTATCCTCGTTGAGACGGTCAGGTAAATAATGTGGTCCAATTACATGATTTCCAATTTTATCCTGCATATCGAATATTAGCCTAATGCGTCCCGATACACAAAGTTAGCGAATTAGTGAAGTTAATAAAACGTTTTTATGGCATCAATGTATACCGCTAGAAAGAGGATAAACCAGAGATTTTCGAAGACTATGATCGCTTTTAGTTTTTTTTAAACTAGATGTCGCTTCCATGTAATTTTGATTTTTATGGAACCCTACAACATTACACATTAAAATTAAAAAAATAGGAGGTTATACCAATGATTTTCTTATAATTCAAATTTCAATGCAAACTTTTGGAATTTTTCAAATAAAGAATTAAATAATTAACATAAAAAAAACCTTCTAGTCTTAACCTCTGAACCGTCGTGGTTCAAACCTTTAATTCAAAGTACAAGATGACGCGTTCTAGTAATTACAAAATTACCCCAGGACGTAGACAATCCTCTGTCAGCTTTGCTGGGGCAACCAAACCTTTCAGATGGAGTCGGAGACCTCTGGCTAACGTCTGAAATCGAAAAAAACTTTCTTTGGAACGGTAAATATCAATTCGCTCCTGCGCCCAGGAAAACTACACGAATTGGGGCGAACATTGAATCAGCAAAAAATCCAAATTTTAGTTTTGCAAGAAACCAGATTGACAGATGATAACATCTTGGAATTCGGCAACTACAGACTTTTTAAAAGTAAAACGGACAAAAAAATACTCAAAAATACACCACATCTCGGTGTTGCTTTCGCTATCTCAAGAAACATTCTTGGTTCTATAACTAATGTCCAGCCAGTAAATAATCGACTTATGACACTATCCCTCAAGTGTGCTAACAAAAAATATACATTAATTAATGAACACCTCCCAGTTAACGAAGAAAATAAATCTAATCCTGAAAAAGTAAATAAGTCCTGGGAAATTCTGGAAAAGATTATCTCTAAAATTCCCTCTAACCATATAAAAATCCTATTGGGTGATTTCAACGCCCAACTAGGGAAAAAAGAAAGTACAGGAAAACTGTCGTCAGTTTTCCCGCTCATAAATTGACTAACCATAATGGTAGAAGATTTCTTGAACTATATTCGCAGTTTAATCTAAAAATAATGTGAACTCATTTTAAGAAGAAAATAACAAAACAAAAGACCTGGAGGTGCCCAAACACGTACATGGGTAAATTTCAAATTGACCATGTTGCCATTTCGTACCCCAATTATAAAGAGATTTTGAATGTTCAAGTCAGGAAAGGAGCTAACATAGACACGGATCACTGCTTGACTAGAATCAAACTTAGCTTAAAACTTCGAAAACTTATGCAAAAGAGACTGCTAATACCAAAGTTCGCCTTACGAATATAAAACCAACCCTAACAGAAGAGCTTGATAAATAACCAGCACAGAACTGGCAAGAATTGAAACAAAAAGTTATTAAAACAGCCTTAAAGGTGGGTTCCTTTACAAAAACGTAGAAAACATCCGTGGTGGGATGAAGTTTGTAAGCAAGCAGTATTAAGCCGAAGTAAAGCATTCAAAGATTGGAACAGTTAAAAAACAGCAATAAATTATAACATCTTTTTGGAAGTAAGAAAAGAAACATCGAAGCTAATTAGACAAACTAAAAGAAAATATTAAAACAATCAACTTGATGAAATAGAAAAAGATTTCCAAAAAAATAACACCCGAAACTTTTACAAAACATTTAAAACTAAATTAACAGGCTATCAACCCCAAAGTCTTTGCTTCCAAAAGGAAAACGGACAATCGCAAAGAACTAAATAATAAAGCTCTAAATAACCAAGACAATTGCAAAGAACTTGCGAAATATTTTGAACAACTACTAAACTGTCCAGAGCCCTTAAACAAATTACCAGCACTAAACCCTAAACAAACAAACCTAGGCCTAAAAAAATCCTAGGCCCCAAACAAATAAATAGCACAACATACCGACTTCGAGAAAACCAAGAAATCAAACAATACAAAGATATACATAGCGATATGAGAAAAAGAAGACTTCAGTTTTACGGACAAATAAAACGGATGAATCCGATTAGGCTAACTAGACAAATAATCGAATTTTATAAAAATAGGAGTAGAGCTAAAGTAGAAATAATTAAATGGATTGCTGCAATTAAAGAGGACCTAAGATCAGCAAATATTACCCAAAGTGAAATTCAGGATAGAGGCTGTTTCAGACACAAGGTTAACGTTTGGAAGGTTGGCCAGAGAGAAAAATGTAGGAAAACTGGAACGACTTGGTCTGACGAAAGGAAAAACGCTCATAGCGAAAGAATTAAATTAGTATGGGCACAAAGAAAGGCTAACAACAACAAACGCCTCTAATTGTATTTCGCGTGGTCCACCAGGGCCCATACGTGAATAATAAATAATAAAAAAAAACCTGTGGGCTCAATAATGCTTTATGGAGGCTGTGGAGATAGCAAAAGACCTCTCCTACTGGCGATTTTAATGTGGCAAACGATGCACCAAACACCCTGTATATAATTTGGCCAATAATGGAGCAAAATATTCTCATGTGATCGTATTCCATCATGTAGCAATGATCTTTCCATGTTTGCTGGGCAAGACTCACTATTATATTTGTTCTCTATTTTTTGGCGCACAGTGATGAATCGGAGTTTTACCAATATTCATGAATCACCTCAATAACATCTTCAAATTGCACTTATACATATCAAAACACCACTTTGAAGTGTTCACTCGAATCCGTTTCGAATTATTTCAGTAGTGACCCAGCGTCACTCGTGTGAATCGTAAAATGTGAAGGAGCAGTTTCCCCAGAAAAAGTAATGTTTAATCAATACACTCAATTAACTTTTTTCCATGGTAATAAAAATATCAAACTTTCAAAGACTATCAAAATTAAATAATGGAGCGTTACTAGTACGGATTTACATTTCAGAAATACAATCACCTCTGTCATTGGACCCCCACCTATCGGAAAAGTATCTGACTGTTCGCTTTATCCTCGTATGAGGTTTCTTTATCTTCGCCTTATTTTTCTTTTATTTTTTTAATCTTTTTTTTTCTGTTCAGTCGTTTGATTTTCTTTAAGTTAGTTATCTTCAGACCATAATATTTTTTGTTCTTCAAATAATTCTAATGTTGGCTTTTCTTACTATCGATTATGACATCATTTTTAATTTTTTTTTTGTTATTAGTTCCATTAATTATTTAAGACTCTATTTCTATTTTATTATTTTCCAGCTTACTTTCCTCTTCCTATCTGTTACCTTCTTTTCTTTCTCACCATCTATATCTTCTTCAGACTTTATATGATAATAGGTGTTTCGGTTAATAATGTCGATTTTGCTTGCTTAGAGCTGGCGTTACTAATACATTTGTTGTATAGACTAATGACGTCTATGGCGTTTTGTAGGGTAAACATACGCCAATAAAAGCCAGTTCTTTATTAATTGTCATTGTGTCACGCATCGGGAAAGTTCCAGAAGGATGGAAAATAGGTTCCATAAGAATTGAAGGAAAGATACATTGAAAGGCGAAAACCCACTTGTGAAATTTTGCTTGCCAGGCAGAAAAGAAAAGGTTTTTTGCATTGAGTTGTGACAGGTGATGAAAACTAGATCTATTTTGGCAACCCAAAGTGCAAAAAATGATGGGTAGACTCAGGCCAACCTTCAACATCACAATCAGTGCGCAATATACGTCGAAACAATACTGTTGAATCCTGGTGAAACGATTACTGACGATCGATACCGACAGCAATTGATAAAATTAAGCTAAGCATTGAAGGAACAACGGCCAGAATAGGCCTAAAGACACGTTAAAGTAATGTTTCAACATGTCAGTGCTCGGCACCCTGTTGCAAAATGTATAAAAAACTATTTGGAAAATGTTTAATTGGACTCCTATCACACCCGCCGTATTCACCGGACTTAGCCTCTTCGGATTACCACTTATTTCAATCGATGCAGTACAGACTTTCAGAACAACACTTACATTGTTACGAAGAAGTGAACATTTGGCTTGATGAATGGTTGGGCTCAATAAAAAAAGTTCTTTTGGCGTGGAATCCATTCTTTCACAGAAAAATGGGAAAAAGTAATAGCTAATGATGGATAGATGGAAAAAGTCGACATTATTAACCGAAACACCAATAAATAATGAATGTGATAATGATGATTCACTATTATGTTTAACTCGTTTTGTTGCAAAAATTATAATTGCGGTTATCCTACATTAACTTGATTTTTTAAAATTATTTTCTTGTTATTCTTTTATTTTTAATTTTTTTGTTCTTTTTTATTTTTTCTTGTTTTACGTTTTCTTTGTACTTTATGTTTTATTCTATTTCTCTTTTAAATTTTTCATTTTCTTCTCATTTCCTGCTATTCTCCTTTTGTATATATTTTTCCCATTTTTAGCTTTTTTATTATAAAGACTATGTCATAGATTTTTTTTGATTTAGTGATATTTAAGCACGCTGTATAAGATTATAATTAAAGTTTTCTGACTTTGATTAGTTACTTCCCTATATAGGGCGTGTGTCGAATAGGTAAATTTGACGTAATGATAGATAGATCATGGGGTTCCCTAATACGGAGTGTGGTTTTTTGATCGATAGCTTTTTGAAGGGCGGTGTCAGAATAAAGAGGTGCGAACTTGGTTGGCTATTTATAAATAATGCATTATTTTTATTACATTCACCAAAATTATTCTAGTATTTGTACCTAAAAGAGCAGAATAATTAAAAGTAAAAGTGAAACGTTTTATGTTTAAAAGAGATTGGATCAAAAAGAATATATCCTTCAATAAGATTAGGTTTGATGAGATTCATCCTGTTAACGATAAACTGAATGATCTCTTGAGAGATTATTCATTACCGTCATTATTTACTTGATGTTATCCTTTCAGACTGTATTTCTCATACTATCATTTCTATTATGTGTTATAGCTTTTCCCCTGCCACAAGTTTTTTGGTAATTAAACAGCATCTTTCTTTAATTGAAAAAAGAAAAAGATGCAACATCTTACCTCATTTTTATTGGAAGTTATCGTGTTCATTATTCTTTTCGAAATTGATGACTCTTACCAGGGGAGCTCACGAACTATTATGAATAGTGGAACATATGGAAGTGGTGAGCGGGACAATAGAAGGGACAGATAGGTTGATTTTGCGGAAGGACAAGAACTGTATGTTCTCGTCTCGTTTATAAGAAAAACGTTTTATAAGAAAACTTATGTTTATAAGAAACTCGTTTTATAAGAAAAAAATAGTAGAAAATGAAAATGGAAAAGTTCATCTGGTCTCAAATGAAATTGACTACATTATGTCAAACGATAAAACAATATTTTACAATTGTACTGTCCTTAACGGTTTTAATCTTGGAAGTGACCATAGAATGGTCCGAGTAAATGTTAGGATTGACTGTCGAAGAGAACGTACAAGAAAGGTAAGATCGAAGAATAGCAAAGTGGATTCTGGGAAACTGCTTCAAAGGGGCAGTGATTTTGAGATTGCTTTGTCGAACTGCTTTGCTGTGTTGCAAGACCCAGAGGAGATGGACATAATGGACGAGACCCACCCACCCAGCCCCAAGAGACGAAAAATATGCCCTCTAATTGAAAGGATAGGTGGGGTCGTTCCCAGTCAACCAACAAAATCCAAATATATATATATATATATATATATATATATATATATATATATATATATATATATATATATATATATATATATATATATATAAGAATTACTAGGTTCTCGGGTAGAACCGTCTTTTCAACTCTGCTTGGAACTGTCTATAAAAAATCTCGTTCATTCATTTAGCTGGTAGTTCAAGAAACTCATTTTTGATAAAAGACCACCGACATCATTACCAGAAATATAATTTTCTGGGCAAAAAAATGGAAGTAGTTTTTTTTTCTCGAGTACGATAATATTTAATATTAGTACCTGGAGAAAGTAAATTCCTCTCTTGGAGTCTGAATGCCAACAGGTTTGATCTTTCTTTTGAAGGGTTGAGATCTCTGATAAGGTCACTTAAAGCGTCTTGAGTAAAAAGTAGGTGTTTTGACGACATAGCTTCAAAATTATCATTTTCTTCGCTAGTACAAACTTGCCTATCGTCGGATGTACTATATTCTGTATCTGAGAGATCAGACAGGCCATAAAAAGTTGGCACAGGGACGTCTTCTGAATGAGAAATAGCTCTTCTAGCAGATACCAGATCGGGAAATGTCATTTTTTTTCGGTTAATACATGTACCTTGACTAAGCAAAAATAACAGTCATCGTAGTGATTCTTTGGTTCCCTCTAAATCATAGGCACACCAAACTTCAATTGACTTCTTTTACCATTCGTCCATTGACTTAAATATTCATTAAACATTTTGCAAACATTGTTTGGAATCCATTATTTATCAACGTGTTTGATTTTCAAGTTAATTAAAGTCAATTAAAGCGAAATATACATTTTGCACAAATTCAGATTTGTTTTCGAAATTTTTTCACCGTATATTCGCAACAAACGCAACAAAAAGTATTCGGGTCATTTAAACACGATTGTTTTGACGATGACATCTTCCAGATTTTTTTACTAACTTTTTTAATTGAACAAACAACAAAAATAAACACATTATTGATTGATTTAGTAGATTTAGTCGTTTTACGAAACTATAGTCACACCAATTTTGTTTAAAAATTCAAGTGATAGATAACATAAAGTGATTGATAAACAAGTAAAAAATTGTTTTATTGCTTTTTTAAAAAATAAACAACTTAAATGACTACTGAGAAGAAAATATTATCAATGTGAGTAGATCAAAACTGTACGTACTTTTGATAATGTAATGTTACTAAGAGTGTTGCTAGTCACTATACTTTAAAATTACGTTTAAATCTCGGCGACACCAACATTATTTTATTATTTTGTAAACCTGTGTTATTAGTCTGGAATTATAAACATGTACAAAACAAAAATATAACGAAAACCACAAGAGCCTTTCTAGTTATAAGATATTTTTAATAAACCCTGTATACTAAAATGGATTTTTCCAAAGATGGTCAAAAAATGCCATACCATGCCATGCATTTTTACCGTAGTATAAATTGACTGGCTTTCGTGGGTTAAACGTTTTACAATTCAATATCGAGTTAATTATGTATCGGAGTCCGGATGCCCACACATCACTAACCTAGAACAACCCAGTCGTTTATTCTTACACCTCCATCCCGGGTCGTGAGTTTTCGACTGCCGCCATCTCTCAAAAATAATATCCGATCGTGATCAGTAATAACAGGTTTCGATTCTAACTCTTAACGACTGGTAATTGTGGTTGCAGAGACCAATCAGATCTTATATAACATTTGATTTTTTACACCCACGAACATACAAAAAAAACAAACGCACAACATACAAGGCCATCAACCTGCATTAATATCTTTCCTTTTTACATCAAGATGAAAAATGATCTTTTTATTTAGTACAATTTTTTTTATTTAGTTTTTCCAGATGAAACATACAACTCCTATACACCATCATTCCGTCAAACGGTAGAATCAGTATACAGGGTGTAAGGGAAATAACTTTCGTAAATTTAATCAACGATTCTTCACATCATTTGAAAGAAAAAAGTTCCTTATAAGGGCCAAAAAGCTAAGGGTTTCCGAAATTATTAAATCGCCAATCGAAAAATATGAATATGTGTAAAAGCATATTTGGTAAATAATTTTAGGAAGTACGAGCGATACTTGAAGGCGATGGTGCGTTGGTGAAACTATAAATTTTTAATGAAACTATAACTTTGCTAAATGCCAATCTGATATGTCAACAAAAAAGCACTGAAAAACCTATTTTAATAAAACAGGTACAGGGGAAAATGATGAGGGTCCGAGTAAAACTGGGGAAGAATGATTCGTCTTCCAGCCTTCCTACCACGGGGCATGCGCAATATCTTTGTTTACATCATTTATTTCGCTCTTTTCGTTTTCTCCAGACTTCAGTCTTTTCTTATAAAACTAATAAAAAATTTGGTCATATCAGTTTTGTTAATCCTCTGTTTATTAAGTTTTTTATTCTTAGATAATATTAGATAATTAATATAATATAAACATTAAAATTTTATATTAAGATACTATGGACAATAGTTGTGTGTTGAGTGATAGTGGAGAATGTTACGAAAAAAAAACTAAGAAAAGGAAAAAAATGGACGAAGGAAATAAGTAACGAAGAAGCTCCGATTATCATCACATGAAACAGGTAAAAATTGCAATTGCAACCGTTTTAAATGTTTTGAAATAGTGAATGAGATGGAGAGAAAATGTATAATTACGAACAAAGCAGTTCCCTGAGTGGTCTTAATTCTATACTACCTATATTATTACAGGATAAGAATATTAAAAATGGTGGTTTTGAAGACGTTCAAATTTGTTATAAAAGTGTTATAGCTATATACAGTATAACACCACCGTGGGTCCAGACCCTATAAAGTTCTTTATCATCAACTGGATATAGGTCCTAAAGATATGCAGGGGAAACATAACACCATACCACATAAATTGACAGATGAAACCGTTATGAAAATTAAACACTTTATCGATTTCTTAAAGGATCGACAGTCACATTATTTGTTAAATGATACTAAGAAGCTATATTTGCCAGAGGAACTCAACAGTACCAAGATTGCCTCAATGTATAATACGAATTATCCTAAAAATAAAGTATCCTACGAAAACTTTAAGATAATTTTTAACAATGATTTTAACTTTACCTTTAGTTACTTACGAAAAGATATTTGCTTCTTATATATCTCTTGCCATGTTTTTCATGATATCTCTTGCCATGTTTTCAAATCTGTTAAAAATATTGAATGAGTTTATTCAACATACAATAATTGTGGAGATTAAAAAAAAACAAAAGAAAATGAGCTGAAAAGTTCAGAAGCATCAGCGAAGACACCTTCATCGATTACGAATATACTGAGTAGATAACTAAAGGTTGTTAGTTTTTATTTTAGCAAAAATTGTATTATAATCTCACTTTTTTTTACTACATACCTACTTCTTATACCTAAAATTTTAATCTTTTCACACCTAGGTATGTAATAGGAAGCTTAAAGAAATTTATTTAAAAAACAATTGTATGTACCTAAAATTAACTATTTTCCGTTTTATAAATTAGGAGGTATACATTTTTTGTTGATACCTACCTAAATAAATAGCCCATAATTTATCTTTTTATCTTTATCTTTGATGATTGTAATTATTCACATTATTTTTCACATTTTATAAGGTTCCAATCTTATATTTATATATTTTAACAATTTATGGTTGATTTTTTCTTAATAAATATTAGATATTTTACCAAAAATAATTTAAACTGAAAAGCAATTTTTGTTTTTTTCGTTACCCATTGGTTACTTTTGTGCTGGGGCGACTTGAAAGTTTGTTTTTCGATTTCCTAAAAATTGCATATATATATATATATATATATATATATATATATATATATATATATATATATATATATATATATATGTATATATATATATATATATATATATATATATATATATATATATATATGTATATATATATATATATATATATATATATATATATATATATATATATATATATATATATATATATATATATATATATATGTATATATATATATATATATATATATATATATATATATATATATATATATATATATATATATATATATATATATGTGTGTATATATATATATATATATATATATATATATATATATATATATATATATATATATATATATATATATATATATATGTATATAAAATAAGTATTATTAGTATATTAGAATATATTAATATTAATATTAGAATTACTAGATTCTCGGGTAGAACCGCGTTTTAGATTTGTAAAATTTCGACGTTTCGGCTTCCACTTTGAAGCCATTTTCAAGAGAATCTATTTGATTTACCCCGAGGCCCCAATCTGCCTACTTCCCAGAGTTCACAACTAGAAAAGAACGTGGACGGCGCGATCTCTGCATTAATAGGTGAGGTTGTCGGTGAGACGCTCGGTTGAGGGGTGAGGGTGAGACGGGACGTGGATGTTTGACTGGAAGAGTTTCCGATGGGCAATTTGGAAATAAGCGGTTTCCATGTATTTGAAACTCTAAGACCGTCGTCCCTCTTGTTTAAGCACTCTGGACGTTTTTCCTGGAGTTGTAGGAATATATAGGTGCGATTACTTTAGCCTTGTCGAAATCTATTTTGTGTCTACTATCGAGGTACCAGAAGGAACGAACGAAATTGAAGATATTTCAAAAATAATTAGCGATCATGTGAAGACGCTAAAACCTCAACTACTACCTCCACCAGGTAGTAATAGTAGTAATAGTAGACCTATTAGTAACCAAATCAAAAAATTAACAGAGGGAACGTACGAAATTGAAGATATTTCAAAAATAATTAACTATCACGTGAAGACGCTAACGCCTCAACTACTACTACCTCCATCAGGTAGTAGTAATAGCAGCAGTAGTACTAGTAGTAGTGGTAGTAGACGTATTAGTAAACAAATCAAAAAAGTAAATGTTGATGATGATGTTGAAGGATTTTTGCATCCTCTGTGTGAGAAGAAAAAATAAGAAGAAGACAGCACTGAGTTTATTAAAATTAAAGCCAATCAAAATACGCTACGATGTGAGATAAATGCAACCCAAGAAATGCACTTTGACAAACCCCATTCGTTGGCAAATATATTCGGTTTTGAAAAGCGGAAATTGAATGCAAATAAAAACCATATCTCAGACTATCCAATAAATATTAGTAAAGTAAATGCGATGTGTTGTGAATGTAATCTAGTAACAAATTCCTATACCAACAACAAGTCATCACACATATTGCACATGTTGTATCCGACAGTGTCACATTATAAAATTGTGTCATTGCCTTCAAATGTCATTTATCGACCAATCTGCATAAGGTATTTAGATGAAGTTATTATAAAAATAACGAATCAGGATGAAAATCAATAGTCAATTTCAGTAAGGAGCTCATAACGGTAAGAGTGCATCTGAGACCGATCCAACATTAATGGTGGTACGATATAATATAAATAGCCACCAAACAGGGAGAGAAAGTATCAGTTCAGTTCTTGTAAGAATTTCAAACAGTTAACATCTGCAAGTCGCCTTTTTCTGGAGTCGTTGGGATTTAAAGTATTATCATTATCATCATCATCATCAAAATTAGTAAAACACGAAAACAGTTTTGGAAGATCTGGCCGATTTAGGTTAATTATCAGTACTAATCTAAGAAGAATACTAATAATTTGTTCCTTTAGCAGTGATACAGAGACTATTCAAAAATAATGAATATTTTAAATATAGGAGAAAGAGTTTTTAGTGTCCATTTAATTACAAACAAAGAATACCATACTTATTTACCGTATGCTAATACAAGTTTGAACAAATCGGATGAAATTCGAATCCCTATTTAGACACAAGATAGTTACACGTATCCAGCGGAAAGTTTTCTTGAAATTGAAGGTGCTGCTACTGGAAAAGCATTGGCATTTTTATTTGATGAAATCTGATATGAATTGGGAGGTACTGTAGTGGATCGTCTACGCAATCCAGGTATAACGTCTCTTATGAAAGGGTATGTTAGTTTTACCGAACAAGATTGTATACGTTACCACAATGCTGGTTGGAATCATTTAGAAAAACCGAAAGTTTTATCTTTAACTGGATTTTTCAACGTTTGTATACCCCTGAAAACTCTGATGGGTGTATTTGAAGAAATGTTTGTAATTTTATAGGTGTGTTGTTTTTTTTCTGTCTAGGGATTAAGATCGGTAGATTGGTTGAGTTGGGATATTGCTCATCTATTATCTTGAAAAAGGTAAAACCATCAATAGCGAATATTACATAGCAATATTAGTGCGTGTGAAGGATGTAATTGCAAAAAAGGCTCCAAATGAACAAAAAAAGTGCTGTTTCACCAAGACAATGCACCGTATCACAAATCAACGATTGCTAAATTACATGAATTACACTTCGAATTGCTTCCTCATCCACCGTATTGTCCAGATCTGGTCCCCATCGACTAATTCCTGTCCTCCGACTTCAAAAAATGTTCGCGCGAAAGAAATTTCACTCCAATGAAGAGGTAATTGCCGAAACTGAAGGATATTCTGAAGGCAAAGAGAAATGGTTTTATAAAAAAGGTGTAGGAATGTTAGAAAAACGTTGGAATGTTTGTATTGCTCTTCAAGGAGAATCTATTGATGAATAAAGTCGAAATTTGCAAAAAAAGAGTGTTTTATTTGTCAGACTGGGTACTTATTGACCGATGTGTTATTTTGAAAGCGATATAACAAATTTGGTTGATTAAATTAATATTATATATAGTTTTATTAAGCGATTTTCGGTATTTATTTGATAAAATGTATGATTTGTTCAGTTGATTTGACCTCAGTAAATAAGTTAATTCGTCAAAAATATTTTACCACGAGAATCTTTCGATGATTTTTCATAAGTTCTTCAAGCGAAAACGTTCACCATTTGCTAAATGGCCTTCTCGATTGTTGTTAACTGATGAGCGGTGTTTTTACCGCGCTCTAGTGGACTTGGTATGGACATGGGCGTACTAGAAAATGCAGCAGTGTAGGAATCGCTATTACCCATTACGAAGTAATTGTAACGATTAAAAGGAATGGGGGACGCGAACAGGAAATGTTAGAAAGTCACAGGTTAATTTTTTTTCGGCCTTAAAAAGGAAACGGAAGGCTGTTTTATAAATATTATTTATTTCTAATATTGTTGATAAATGTTTTTAACTTTCATCATCGCGTAAACATTATATAGAATATCGGTGCCGTAATTTAACACTGGTATGTATTTTATACTTTTTCGTCTTTGTTGTAGCATGGAATATAGTTGTTCTTCGCTTGTTCGAGGGTGAATCAAATATAAACCGGAATTGATTTATACATATTTATTATTTATAAAATAATACAAAAAAACTATTAATTATTTTTCGACATAGTGTTCTCCACGCTCTACATATTTTTCCCACCGGTTTGGAACCTTGTGAATTCCTTGCTCGTAGAAACTTTGAGTTTGAGTCATCAGCCAGTTGCACTGTAAGTCCCCAACATCTGGGTCGTTGTCGAATCGTACCCCTCCAAGTGCATTTTTCAAAGGCACAAACAAAAAATAATTACAGGGTGATAAATCTGGGCTGTATGGAGGGTGCTCAAGTATATCCCAATGCTTATTCTCCAGTTTTTCCTTCATCAAAACCGAAGCCATCGGGCACAGATTTTATTCAAGCCAAGATAATTTCTGATGCTTGTTTCTTTCTGATGTTTCTTATGTTTGAATTTCTGATGTTTTTTTTTGAGCACTTCAAAAGCTAATACCCACCTTTAAAGCGATTTTATGAATAGTGAGCTGTTGGTCACTTTCGATAAGGTCGCGAATTACACCAATGGTGTCAGCAGTGACACTTGACCTGGTACTTCGATTATGACTTACATTTATTACACTATCTCGTTCACCCATAAACATCTTGGCCCAACCAACACTTGGGTCATAGACAAGGTATCGTCCCCATACTGAACCTTCAACCGAGTTAATATTTCGGATGGTTTAACGCCTTCCTTGGTTAAAAACTTTATTATAACCCGTTGCGCAATGGACGGTGGAACCTGTTGCTCACTCCTGACTGTACTGACAAAAGAACTGAGTGAAACAGCTCACCGAGCGTTTCTCCCACTATTGATACATTGCACTGGAACGACCTACACTGACAGCCCGCTCGTGATTGGCTGAGGCAAGTAATTGAAAAATTCCGGTTTATATTTGATTCACCCTTGTAGCAAATATTACGACGTCATCTCCATATTTTAAATTATTCAAGAATATGACAACACTGAATAAATATGGAACTAGAACAAGTAAAACAATATACATATCCCGACCAAAGGAATACCCAAGAAAATGAAGGAGTAGAAATTCAGAGAAAAAAAATTGGCCAGGATTGGACAAACCTGGACCCTGACGGGGAAAAACTTGTATAAACTGATAAAGACCCAACGAGCTATGTAGCATTAAATGTTACACGTAACACTTAAAAACAAAAAACGAAACACATTGATAAGGCAAAAGACAAGACTCACAGATGTTAAAGAAAGAACAACTCGAACTATGTGGTAATTTTGCAGGCCATAACGCCCATCAAATAGACAATACGTAAAACGTAAGAGTCTTATATTGAAAACCATGGTTAAGAAAAAGAGCACTGAGAAGACCACAGATGCGATGGGTATATAACCAAAAGCGTCTAGCATGAAAGGGAATTGCCCAAAACAGGCCAATGATAGAAGGAACCGGCCTTCATCCGCAGTTGGATTGAAGAAGGCAAATGAATGATGAATGAATGTCTTTTATACTATGTTCAAAAAGTAAGGTACCTTTTTAAATAAAACAAAAACTATTTATTTATCCATTCAAACTAATCCCTTTTCACTACAATACACTTCTTATTCCATTGTTTTTCCAATCTTCTAACTATCGAAACATTTTTTATACTTGATTTCTGGTATTTTCTTCAAACCGGTCTGTGAACTCTCTGGAATAGCTTGTACGGATTCAAAACGGCGTGGTTTTACCCTTATATACATACATACATATATATATATATATATATATATATATATATATATATATATATATATATATATATATATATATATATATATATATAGTTTCGCGGATGGAAGAATATGCTAGACTATTAGTCCGGGAGTACATCCGATCGTTTGTGTCCCGTTTGTTGGGAACGTGCAGACGTTCTGGAGACTTCACACAAGCACTAATAGTCTAGCATATATATATATATATATATATATATATATATATATATATATATATATATATATATATATATATATATATATGTAATAATATAATTATATATAATATAATTATTATCATCGAGTTAGTGTCACTCTCTCAGCTCAAAGAGCTGGAAACCATAAACCGATTCCTCCCTCGCGATGTTAGAGTTCGACTCGGAGCCTGGGGATAAATTTCATTATAACCCAGTATTATTATTAGTATTATGTTCCTTTCTATCTTCTTTCCCAGCGAAGCTAGATTTTAAATGAAGTGCGGGTCGTAGCCAAAACACTTCATTCTTCCAAAAATTTTTGGGCGATGCGAGTGGTATTAAAAATTACCGCCCTCTGCATTATTTTAAACAGATTTTCTTCTAGTCCCAGAAATTTGATGTTATTTTTCAGATTCTTTGGTATGATGCCAGTTGTTGAAATTATCAATGGCACAATATGGACCTGGTCCAACTTCCATATCCATTTTAATTCTAACTTGAGGTCTGTATATTTTTGTACTATGCCGATTAGAAATGCTGTTTTCTTCTTTTTGTCCACCAATATAATATCTGGCCTATTACAGTGAACGGTTTTGTCAGTTATTATTGTTCGGTCGTAATATAAACTGAAATCGGCTGAATCTACTATCGCCTCCGGGTTGTATTTATTATAAGGAACTCGCTCTGTTACAAGCTTATTACGACATGCAAGCTCCTGGTGGACTATACTGGCCACCTGAGTATGACGGTGAAGATAGCCCGTCTGGGAGAGTCTACCACATGCTCCTATAATATGTTGGATAGTCTCATGTTTTTCGTGGCATTTCCTACAAGTGTCATTTGATACATGTGCATCCTTAATGATATATTTTTGGTAGTTCTTAGTATGCACGACCTGATCCTGAATTGCACACATAAAGCCTTCAGTCTCCGGAAAAAGACCTCCCCATGTCAACCAGGCATTCGATGCACTCTTGTCGACTTCATGACGGTGAAGATCATGAGGTTCTCTACCATGTAGAGACATATTTTTCCACTCTTGTCGTTCCATTTGTTTAAGATTTAGTTATTATTATTATTATTATTATTATTATTATTCACGTATGGTGGACCACGGGAAGTACAGTTAGATGCGTTTGTTATTGTTAGCCTTCCTTTGCGCCCATACTGATTTCATTCTTTCGCTTTGAGCTTTTTTCCTTTCGTCAGACCAAGTTGTTCCAGTCTTCCTACATTTGTCTCTCTGGCCAACCTCCCACACGTTAACCTTGTGTATAAAACAGCCTCTATCCTGAATTTCACTTTGTATAATATTTGCTGATCTTAGGTCCTCTTTAATTGCATCAATTCATTTAATTGTTTCTCTTTTAGCTCTACGCCTATTTTCATAAAATTCGACTATTTGCCTAGTTAGCCTACTCGGATTCATCCGTTTTATTTGTCTGTAAAACTGAAATCTTCTTTTTCTCATATCGCTATGTATATCTGTGTATTGTTTGATTTCTTGGTTTTCTCGAAGTCGGTAAGTTGTGCTATTTATTTGTTTGGGGCCTAAGATTTTTCTTATGATTTTTCTTTCCTTCTTTTAAATTTTCTCGATGTCTCTCTTTCTATTTAAAATGAGCGTTTCTGCCCCATATAAACATGCTAGCTTAATAACTGTGTTGTCATGTCTCAGTTTTGTGTTTTTCGATATGCATTTTTTGTTGTACATATTTTGTGTAATATTAATCTCAATGCAGTTTCCATTTTTTGACATCTACCTTTATTGGCCGCTTTTTCTAACCCGTTTTCTATGATTATTTCACCCAAATATTTCAATTGAGAGACTCGTCTGATGTTACCATACTTTGATTTTAGAAATGGTGTTGCAGGTCATGTATTGTGTCTTCTCAAAGGAAATTTGCTGTCCTACCTTTTCTGCTGTTTCTTTTAGGATTTCAATCTGTTTTTGTGCCATTATTATATCTTGAGCCAAAATTGCTAGATCATCAGCAAACGCCAGACAATCCATTTTCATGTTGGTTCTCCCCAGTTTAATGGGCTGGGCAATATTCAGGGCCAACTTTTTTTCACGCCACTCCTGTATTACTTTTTCTAGAACACAGTTAAATAAGAGTGGCGAGAGTCTATCCTCTTGTCTCACTCCAGTTTTAATTTCAAAGGGCTCTGAGATGTCACCCATGAATTTAACTTTTGACCTTGTGTTAGTTAGTGTTGCTTTAATAATTCCCAGCGTTTCCAGATTTAGTCATTGTTCTTTCAAGATTTAGAATAAAGATTCGCGGTCAAAGAATCATATGCTTTTTTGAAATCCACAAATGTACAGACGAGATTTTTATTGTACAGTTTTTGATGACTTAGAATCAACTTTAGATTCAGGATCTGTTCAGGGCAGGATCTGCCCGGTCAAAAACCTGCTTGATATTCACCAATGTTAGGTTCTAACTGTCCCTGTGCTCTGTCTAGTAGACATTGAGATAGAATCTTGTAACAAACTGGGAGAAGAGATATCCCTCTGTAGTTTACATCCGTTCTAACTCCTTTTTTATGTAGTGGATGGATTGCAGCATTTTTCCAGTCTTCCGGAATCCGTTCGGTTCGCCAAACTTCTTGTAGAATTTTGGTTACTTCCTTGATTGTACCTGGACCAGCGGATTTCAAAAGTTCAGCAGTGATTCCCTCTTCAATAGAAGCTTTGTTATTTTTAAGTCGCTTGATTTGACTAATTATTTCATCTTCATTCGGTGGTAATGAATCTGGGTTTGTTTGTCCAGGGTTTAGTGTTGGTAATCTGTTTAAGGGCTTAGGACAGTTTAGTAGTTGTCTTCGTTATTTAGAGCTAATTGTCCGTTTTCCTTTTGGAAGCAAATACTTTGGGGTTGATAGCCTGTTAATTTAGTTTTAAATGTTTTGTAAAAATTTCGGGCGTTTTTCTGTTTCATTAAGTTGATTGTTTTTATATTTTCTTTTAGTTTGTCTAATTAGCTTCGATGTTTCTTTTCTTACTTCCAAAAAGATGTTATAGGTTTTTGCTGTTTTTTGGCTCTTCCACTCTTTAAATGCTTCGGCTTAATACTGTTGCTCGCAAACTTCGTCCCACCACGGATGTTTTCTACGTTTTTGTAAAGGAACCAACTTTAAGGCTGTTTTAATATTTTTTTGTTTCAATTCTTGCCAGTTCTGTGCTGGTTGTTTATCAAGCTCTTCTTAGCTAAGTTTGATTCTAGTCAAATAGCGATCCATGTCTATATTAGCTCCTTTCCTGGCTTGAACACTCAAAATCTCTTTATAATAGGGGTACGAAAGGGCAACATGGTCAACATGGTGTATATATATATATATATATATATATATATATATATATATATATATATATATATATATATATATATATATGCCCACAAGGTGGAGTAACGGAACCGTGGAGGGAAAATATTACAGAAATCTTTCACCCATTCTCCACGTGGTGCCATCGATCGCCTTCGCCGAACTGTCAACCATGCGACGTCACGTGTCTCTCGGGACCGGTTTCTAGCCTTTCAGCCGTCATCAGCCGAGCTCTAGACGAATGCAAGGAAAGCAGTTCGGAGAGGCAATCTCCAGGTTCCAGAGGTTCCAGGCAGAATGTTACGAGCAGTCCTGACTGCTACGACCATTCGCCGTATGATGGCGTGAGTTGTGTGCGATCACGACCCGTCATTAAAATGGCCAGTTGATCTGGTCTGGCCCCGATTGCCTCTCCGAACTGCTTTCCTTGCGTTCGTCTAGAGCTCGGCTGATGACGGCTGAAAGGCTAGAAACCGGTCCCGAGAGACACGTGACGTCGCATGGTTGACAGTTCGGCGAAGGCGATCGGTGGCACCACGTGGAGAATGGGTGAAAGATTTCTGTAATATATATATATATATATATATATATATATATATATATATATATATATATATATATATATATATATATATATATATATATATATACACAATATATAATTATATAATTCTTATTACTCAGTTATTTTTTTTAAATAAAACTATTACATATTCCTTTCTAGATATTCAATAAAATAGTTGTTTTTTATTCATCCTGTATGAAACTGCAATATTGAAATAATTATAATGTGAAATATATATAAATACATGTACAAATATACGACAATTAAATAACTACTTTATTGAATACAAGCCTTTATTATTATTAGCAATAAGATAAACGATTCCGTAGACTAGTCAAAGATGAATTTTTTAATAGATAGAATTTTTTAATACAATAAAAAAAATATTTTCCGGCCATCGGTAAGGACGCAGGTTACTGTAAAAGTATCTACAAACAATTAGAAAAAATACAAAATATCCAGATGGTTTTATTGGTTGTTAAAATATTTTCCTTTTGCTATTCAATAACAAAGTTGAGTCGTCGCTCCATGTAAACGGTCACATTCTGTTCTTCGCCTGGACATGTTTCTAATGAGGCGTTCTATGAACATAAACGGGCTAATAACATGTTGCAAAGTTAATTGACTCAGACCAGCTTAACTACTTGTTCTTTCTTTTCTTTTTCCAGTTCTGTGTTGAATTGTGTCATTATTATTAATGGTCAATGAAAGGCACGCCACTGGTTGACACAAAAACCTTTTCGCCGCATTTTTCTACATTCTTCACACTGAGAATAATTGCAATCTGCCAGTTTTAATATTGGCTCGTCTGTTACATTTCTTCAGTGACGTGGTTTTGTAATATCGGTTATTGTTTTCCTTTTATTTGTTTTTGGATGGAATCTTTTCCCGTCTAAAATATACCAGCGCGAATGATCCTAAGTAGCTATTAGCTTTTTATTTTCAATTTTTACAATTGCTTTATGGTTTTAAACGTTTAAGAAAATACAACATTTGCACAATGAATGTGCACACCTTGATTTTTAAGGATTTATTACAAATCTTGGAGAAATTAACTATTTCTTTTATTTGTAAATATAACTGCAAGCTACATCACTTGAAAACAAAGTTGTTTCAATCAATATTAATCTTATAAATAATCTTATAATAATAAGATATTTGTACACTTCGTATCGAGATTATATCAATGTAAACACAGGCACTGTGAGGATTAGTGTGGCTTATTGTGCTTATTAATCCTGTCAATTTTTTCAGTTTACAGTCAGTTTTCAGTTTTGCAAGTGATTTTAATTCGTGTGTTGGAAATGGCTCCGATGCGAAATGAGATTCATGTAGGAGTGAGGGGGATATAGTAGCGTTGCACCGTGCTGGAAAGAGTTATAGATAAATTGGAAGACAATTTAATTTATTATTTTCTACAGTGCAGTATATTGAAAAAAAAAATAAATGACGGAAATTATTGAAAACAAACTTCGATCAAGTGGCTGTCGAGATCTCATTGTAAGGGGGCGACGAAAAATTGTCAAAAATGCCTTTAAAAACCTACATAAAACGCCTAACAGCTTATTGATTGAGGCATGCTCGGGGAGGAAGATCACAATAAGAGACAATAGCGAATATTCTCCATGTCCAAGATGTTCGAGGTAGATTTGTAAAGGAACGCTTCCTCAATGAAATTAATAGATGAAAACATACAATTAATAGAGACAAACCTATAGATTTTTGGAATCAAAGTATTTTTCCGACGAGGGCAAATTTTAAGCTTTTAAGCCGGCCAACATTTTAACATTATGGCGGTAAAATAATGCTATGCTTAATAGAGAGAAGTTGGCAGCTAGCTCCTATGTGGAAGTATTGCGAGGTAACCTGCAAAATTAAGGTTGGAAGGGACTTTCTGTTTCCTGAAACAGGATAACCACCCTAACCATACAGCTGACATGACATGGCTGAGTATAATGCATCTAGAAGGTTGATCACACCACTCCAGTCACCGGACCCTAATCTCATAGAAAATGAATATCTAATTCTAAACAAAAAATCTGTGAAGTCACAATTATATATAATTTCATTATAACATTTTTTTTTGTTTTTTAACGTTTCGGATTTTATTATTTGAAACTATTTTCAGAACAACTACTTAAGTGAAAATAGGCAGATTTTTGAAAATCTTGAAATTCGACACCCTAGGGTATCTCTTTAGTTACTGTGATCACAAATTTCCCAATTTTCAGGATTATTTTTTATAAAGTGATCCTAAATAGCCATGCTAATAATCGCAATCACAAATCAAACAATTTAACGTTCTTAATTTAGTAAAAAAAAGTTTCATTGAGTCATGGTTTAAAAAATTATGTCAGCTAATTGTGAGACTTCATCTTTTACAAAAAAAGTATTACACTACCCTGGGCAAGTTATTTCAAAAGATGTCCCAATTAGTCAAGATTTCAAAATGGTACAACAATTGGCACTTTTCTTTCCACAAACAATATTATTGTTTATTGTTTTACAAAAGGACCACATTTCAAGAAACTCATACCATGATAAAAATACTTTAGTGTGTTCAAAAGTCGACATCACCAGTGTAAGTGAGATGGACAGATGTGATAGAATGATATAGAATGATATATGATAGTGACAATTGGCATTTTTCTTTCCACAAAAAATATTATTGTCTTTTTTTGCAAAATAACCTTATTTCAAAAAAACTCAACCCAAAGGCGATGTGTGTGAGTCAAATTGGTTTATTATTTTATTAATATAAAACTTGATGAATTGAAAGGAATTATTGTAATACTTTTATTTATCGCAATATTTTTATTTAAAACTAAAGCACATGTTCAATTGTTTGCCTTCGGCACGAATACATTGTCTGCATTGCCTCAGAAAAGATCTTTTCACCAGTCGTTCGAATCTCCTTACATTTATTTCTTCCGCTGTTTGAACAATTATGTGACGCAGTTTGATTTTGTATTGGTTTTGAATACATGTTTTCTTTTATTCCGCCCCAGTAAAAGAAATCAAGGGGGTTTAGGTCCGGGGAACGAGGAGGCCACTGAATTGAACCATGGTGCCCAATCCACCTTTCGGGATACGCTCTATTCAAATATTTCTATACAGGACTAGCATAATGCGCTGGGCAATCATCTTGTTGAAACCACATTTCTCTGTAGATATTGAGTGGTAAATCTTCTAAGAAAGTATGCAAATCGTTTTGGAGAATATCCAAGTAGTTGGCGCCATTGAAATTTTCAAATGGTCCAATTATTTTTCCGTTTAAAATTCCGGTCCACATGTTAACGTTAAATTGATACTGGAACCAGTCTTCACGCGTTAAATACGGGTTTTTCGCCTGCCAACTATGTAAGTTATGCAAGTTTAAATAACCGTCTTTTTTAAACGTCGATTCGTCTGTCTATAAAAGTTTGTTTAGAAATTGCGGATCTTCATGTTTTCCCGTCAACATTATTCTGCAAAAGTCGATTCTAGGAGTGTAGTCACGAAGTAGCAAACAGCGTCACTATCTATCTCACTCTATCTATCGCAATCTATCCACCTCACTTACACTGACAAAGTCCACTTTTGAGCACACAAAAGTATTTTTTATCATGGTAGGAGCTTTTTGGAAGCCACGTTACCTGTGGTGCCTAAGGCGTCAGCCTTAAGTTACGGCAGTTAATGCGGACCGGTTCGAATCCCGTACTAGGCAAAAAAGTTTTTCTAAAATTCTTGTGAATGTTTCTAGGCAAGACTGTAAAATCTGACAAGGAATCACCCCTCAGTCACGCCAGTTCGAGGCTGGGTAAGGCCGGATGCCTTTTGAAAGGTTTTCTACGTTGGTCACTCGCCAGTCGGTAGGCTTCGCGAGATAATTTCGGTTAAACACAAAACCAAGGGTTGATAGCTCGAGGGGGGTGCTGACCGGGGTTTTCGGTAGCTGATGACCGTGGTTCGTAACCCACGTTAAGCTGTAGGTCCAGTCGCTAAATAGTCTTCTCAGTTGCTGATGCGCCTCGAACCACAAAACATTATTTTAGGAGTTTTTTAAAATGTTGTCCTTTTGCAAAAAAAAACAGTAGTATATATATATATATATATATATATATATATATATATATATATATATATATATATATATATATATATATGTAGTGGTAGATTTTCTTGGACTCTGTCCAATGAGACAGCAGTAGCTGAGTGGAGACGCATTTAGGCGGAGACGCAGGTTGTTGTGTGTTCCACATGAGATTGTGGAACCCAACGGTTGGGTGTCTGATGACACTCAGCTACTGCTGTCTCATTGGACGGAGTCCAAGAAAATCTACCACTACATATATACGCCATCCGACGGGAGGTCGGCGAAAACATGGGTTGTTGGCTGTGGATAGGGACTCCCTATTCTTGATGGTATGGTATATGTCGGCGCCCTGAAGAGTCTGAACCTCGAGAGACGAAACATATGTCATCCAGTTGAAAGGATAGGTGGGCTCCTTCCCGGTCAAGCAACCAACAAAAGTGTTCATATATATATATATATATATATATATATATATATATATATATATATATATATATATATATATATATATATATATATATATATATATATATATATATATATATATATATTGTAATTGAAAGTTCCATGATAAGTAATATAAGTATTTTATTATTTTATTATTTTTAAAAGAAATTACTAATTTTTTAGGTACTTTACTCTCTTCCTCTACTCGATTGTTGGAGAAAAACAAACCACAGAATTATGGTGCAGTTAATGTTTCTGTGCAAATTAAAAGTTCTTACAACAATAACAAAACTTATCATTTTGCAACGTTCAAAAGATAGACGAAAAAACTGATTTTCTCACACTGTTCATCTTCACAATAAGACTAACTAACTGTACAAGAACTAGAGACCGTTGCAAAATACTTAAAAAAAAGCTGAATGAAGGTTTTTACGTCTTATAGAAATCGCTACTTTGTCTGTAACACGAACAACGAAAATAAAAAGAAAGGCGAGAAAGAAACAAAATAATTTTCGTTATTTATGTAAAACGTGAACGTGGTGGAAGATCGCGATTCAAAGATGGCCGAACAGCATCGGAATTAATTCGATTCCGCGAACTTATCGGTGGTAAATAAATATCTGAAAGGAATGGCGGCTATTGGAGAGTCTTTGAAAGTGAGGCTCAGCCAGCGGAAAGATGAGTTGATAAAATATGGCTAAATAACCGTCTTCCGTAGAACCGACAGGACTCAAAACGACAATACTTAATTGCGCTAATTTTTAATAAACAATTTAGGCAACATTTTCTAAATATGTTTACTGATAGGCATTTGAAATCCATGAATTTACTTTATAGTTTAAAAGTGTTCGTATTTGAGAAGGGCACAGTGTGTACAAATAATCGTTATACACGTTTTAAATATAGTGGAAATTTAGACACGAGGGCGAATAAAATATAAACCGGAATTGTTTTATGCATATTTATTATTTATAATATAGTACAAAAAAATATTGATTATTTTTCGACATAGTCTCCTCCAAGCTCTACACATTTTTCCCAGCGGTTTGGAACCTTGTGAATTCCTTGCTCGTTGAAACTTTGATTTTGGGTCATCAACCAATTGCACACGAAGTCCTTGATCGTTATTGAAACATCTTGATCATTATTGAATCGTTGTGTCAAGGTCGCAAACAAAAAATAATCACAGGGTGACAAATCTGGGCTGTATGGACGATGTTCAAGGGTTTCTCAATGCATATTCCCCAGTTTTTCCTTTGGCGTTGTCATGGAGAATGAGGACGTCTCGGATGGGGACACTGTGTCTTTTTTCTGATTTTTTTTATAGGCATCATTAACTCGCTTCCGGTCGAAAAAAAAACGGTCGCGAGAACCTTACTGGCTGAGCGACGGGTTTTGGCCTTTATAGGGCAGGTTTCGCCATTCCTTACTCGCCATTTTTAATTCTAGAGTGTAATAATGCACCCACCTTCCATCACATGTCAGAATATGCTTGAAAAAAGTCTCTCCTTCCCGTGGAAATTGATTCAGAACCGGATGTTTATTTTTTATCTTCAGTGAACAACTTTGGAACCCGTCGGGTAAAATTGTATTGAAGGCAAGATGATTTCTGATAATTGTTTGAGCACTTTCAAAACTAATACCCACCTTTAAAGCGATTTTATGAATAGTGAGCCACCGGTCATCTTCGATAAGGTCGCAAAATGCACCAATGTCAGCAGTGACACTTGACGTGGGACAAGTGCTCGGAAATTGAATTGGCAGACTGCGCTTTGTCGGAACTATTTTCAAACATTTATGCCATTGAATGTCATCTCACATAAAATAAATAATTTCAAGGTATCTAATTTGATTGTTGTTTTATTTGAAGTTAATCGAATCAATATCGAAAACGCTAAAAAAGTCACTATACGAGTCCACGCACAAATGTATTCGTATGCCGTTAAATTGATTCAATACGTTGGAAATAATTAGAATTTATTTAAATTAAATTTAAGAAATAATATTCTGTAGTGTGGTCCAAATGATGATATTAAATAGAATCAAATAAAAATAAAATATATTAAGAAATTTTTTATGAATATGCAACAAATAAATTGGTACTTGTAATGAAAAAAGTAATTAACACTGAGTTACATCTCAATTTGCTTTAATTACAGCTCTCATTGTTTTATTCATTGTGTTGAGAAGTTCTTGACACTATGCCTGTGTAATGGACGGCCAAATCTCGGGTAGCGTAGATCTCTAAGAGTTTTTTTTGTATGAGAACGACAATTTGCGAGCTATTTTATGATAATGCCCCTACGATTTTCAATGGGGCTCAAATCAGGACTACTAGATGGCCAATCTGAAGTTGGTACATTGTTTCTGTCGAGCCATGCCTTGGTACTTCTTGCTGTATGAGAACTCGCCCCATCTTGATGAAAAATGTAACCATTAACTGTCTGCAATTTTTTACCACAAATGATCTTTTAAAATTTGCTGGTATTTCTTAGTATCGACAAGTCCGTCTATGAACTAACATTTTCCAACGCGTTGGCTTGAAATGCAGCCCCACACCATTAATCCTTGCGCGAATTTTACTGTTCGCTTTAGGTACTCATCATGAAATGCTTTGCACTTATTTCTTATCTTATGACTCTACTTCGGTAATCACCAATATGCACATCAAATTTACTCTCGTCGCTAAAGATTATTTTATTCCGTTGGTCCTGATTTCAGGCCAAACTTTAGCTCGTTTTAGTCTGCGGTCCTTCTGAACCACTGTTAGCAAAGGTTTTGCTTTTACCTGTATATTTGAAATATGGCGGGGACAACTATTGGTTTTACGTCAGTGTTTTTTTCCAGGACCGCCAGATTTCAGATAAATTTTGACACTGCCTGTAACTTTATATCTCAAAATGATATACAGCAGGGTACTTTCTGCTAAATTAAAATGTGTAGCAATTGTTTTATAAGAATTACCATATTCGTAAGCTTTAACGATAGATGTTCGCGAAGAAGAAGTTTTAATAATGTTATTTTAATAAATATTTGTCACCGATATAACATTATTGGTAACAAAACAATATCATTTGGTTTTACGTATACTGCTAGATTTTTAACGCGTGTCAAAAAATTATGTTGCTGAAACGGGTGTGGTACGAATTAATTTGTTACATGTGGGACTGCTACACAAATATTAATAATCCGTTTTATTAATATTATTCTTAAACCATAATTTGAAACTTGTAGGGTAATAAAATAAAGATCAACATTATTCTTAATTTGACGAATGATTTAGGAAGGATATAAGTTAATTTATCTTAAATATTTTTAATATTTTATGTAAATTAATTTTATGGCCCCTGGTACGAATAGATTTGTGCTTCGGCTTGTATATATTTTTTAATTTGAAGTAATAATATGTCCATCAGTCGAATTTACCTCTGTCCGTCTGAAGCCCTTTCAAACTGGTGCACGTATAGCGGGTAATCCAAATCCATTTCCTTATATCCGTTTTTACTGTAAGACTTCTTCTGGCCGGCGCTCTACTAAGGCTTAACGTAGTTGTTTTATAATTTACACATGCTTTTGGTTATTAAAGACGGTGTTAGTTTACAAAGCGGGAGATAAAAAAATCGTCTCAAGGTTTGTTCGTTTCGAAAAAATTTGTCACGGTTCGCTTTTATTATTTAATATTATAATAAAAAAAGTTATAATTTTTTTTTTAAATATTATAAACTATATATCTAGGTCGTTATCTTTTATTGTGAACCTCTGTCTTTCCAGTGGTGCATATCCTGATTTATTGAAAAATGCGCTTATAAAACCAATATACAAAAATAGCAAATCAGATAACAAAGTAAAAAAAATGTTTTATTCCTTTTTAACGTATATACCCAATTCATTAAATGCTAAAATGCTAAAAGCTAAAATGCTTTTGATAGTGTTAACCATGAAGTACTGTATACCAAATTAAGCAACTATGGCATAGGAGGCAATGCTTTAAAACTGATTAAATCGTATTTGAAAAATCGTACGTAATAGGTATTAATAAGGGATACTGATGGCAGGGCCTTTCTCTCAGAGAGGGTACATGTTACCAAGGGTGTTCCACAGGGTTTGGTTTTGGGTCCATTGTTGTTTGTACTATATATTAATGATATCACTACTGTGTTGAGTGAACTAACAGTTATGTATGCAGATGATCTGAACTATATTTAGTGAGGGGAGCATTTCGGATGTACGGGCATGTGAGGTTCTTGATCAGTAATTTTCTGCTCACGATCTCATCTTGAATGCATCAAAACACAGTGCATTCTTTTTCAAAATCGCAATAGTAATGACATCAATTTTGTTTATAACAACAGTGTATTTAAAACGTCAGAATGTGCCTTAGTACTTGGATTAGTGATCGACCGGAGATTGGATTGGAGGGCCCTTATTGAAAAACTTGCGCTGGATATATCAAGATATTCGTATGCCTTGAGAGTTATTTTCAAAAATGTAGGGATAGATGCAGCAATTTCGGCGTATCACGCATTCGTTCAATATTTCAGCTTCAAAAAAGATATATTCGAGCAATTTTTAAATTGAGTTATAATGATAGTTGTAGGGATATCTTTGTTAAATAACGGATTTTCACTTTGGTAAGCTTGCATATTCATGATTTTTTTATGTTTGTATATAACAACAAAGAAGTTTTTGAGTCATTCCAAAATGAACATTGGTATGCGACACGACATAAATCCGATCTTTTACCATCAATATATAATTTTAGTTATATTCAAAACACTTACTTAGTTAACTTTATGATTATAAAAATACACAACAGTTTTCTTCTAAATTTCCGGTTAAAATCCAAAATTGCAGCAAATAAAAGCCTAAAGAAATGTATATTTTAAATTAGAATAGTATTCATTATTAATGGATCAATGTTATTGATCGTTTGAGTTTATTTTCTTTTTTGTTATTCTTTTTTGTAAGAACTATTTATTATGTTTATTATATTTATTATTTTATGTTTACAATGTTCTGTGCCAACATGGCAGTAACAAATGTACATTTAATTGGGACAAATAAATCTTTATCTATCTATCTATCTACTATCTATTATTATGGCGGCGCCAGCTTCATTTTGGAAGAAGTACGTACCAATGATCACACCGGACCAAAACCCACACCAAACAAGGACTTTTTCTGGGTGCATTTGCAACTGATGGGTCCCACCCAAATGCCATAATTTTGCTTGTTGACATAGCCATTCATCCAAAAATGGGCCTCGTTGCTGAAGATGATAGCGAATACACGACGCTACTTATGCTCATTTACCTTCAGTTCCTGGGTCAACTGAAATCTGGACAGGTATGCATCCAAGTCCGGATGTAAAGTTCGCCAAGTTGAGGTCTGCGAATGGCCAAGTTCTTGGGCGCAACGAGGAATTGACTGCCTTGGGCTATCCTGCACACTCTCTTTCACTGCAGCAATATTTTCTGCCGACCTCACGTTTCGACGACGTACGGTTGTTGTTTGATTATTTACTGAACCACTTGATTCGAATTTGTCCACCAAACGATGAATAATCGACTCAACAGGACGATTGTGTGCACCATGACGATTTGCCCAACTGTAGCTTTATCAACATGGCTGCTATATACTGTCGAAGTTCTAGCGCTCCTATTGGAAAACCCTGAATCTATATGGTCATGTTCGAGTTTGTTATTCTTGTGTTATTCCTTTTAAAAGTCCAAGATTCTTTCACTAATTGTCTGAATTTATGTTTTCTAATTAACCTATCTACAAGATTCTTATTATAACCATTAACTTTGGATATCTTAATTCGTTTTAATTATTTGTTATATTATAATTAACTTTGTATGTCAATGTATTTTATGCAAAGCAAAACATAAAATTATAACAGAAACAAGTTTAAATTATCATTCTGGATTTATTCGCTTTCTACTTTAATAATTGCTTGGCTGACGGCTGATTCCATGGACAAAAAAGTGCTAGTTCTTGGAGACAATTCACTTTCCGATATCGGCCACCAACTCATTGAAATCATCGTAGGGTTTGCTCGCCTGTCAGTTTTTTTTTAAGTTTGCGGGAGCTTAGATAGGAGAGTAAGGAGGACGAGGGAGCAGATTTTATCCCTTATTGGCAATGGATTCGACTACGTAACCATCAACATTACGCGCGTTGTGGTGGAAGGTATCTTTTGACATTGGGTTTACGTAATCTTTTGACATTACGTAATCTTTTTGACATTTTGACATTACCACTTGTTTTCATCGATCTCTCACGCATTTTCTATGAAACACTTCAACAATTACGGAGATGTCGAAAAATGGCTTAATGACTGAACTACCTCAAAAGATTTTCTGGGAGGGCATCCACAAATTGCCAGAGAGATGGGAAAATGTACCGCTAGCGATGGCGCATACTTTGAAAATAAAACTTTTCTCATAAATTGAAAGATCATTTATAAGTTTTATCTCAATACTATTTTTATTTTAAGTTTTTTCCTTATTGTTAAAAAACTATATCAAATTGAAAATATTTTTTTAAACCTAGTACCGATGACGCGCCGAGAGCGTGTGACGTCACAATGTTTATTTCTCCTCAACATTACATACAGCTGATACGAGTGTTTTAATTTTTAATCAACTTATTCTTGTTATTATCATCAGTGTATTGATAAATTTATTGAAAATGTCAAATCTAATTAGTGCCTGTTTCGTACCATTTTGTACGAATACTACAACTCCCGAAAAAAAATTAAATGTGCCACAAGGGGTGTTAACCGTCGAAATCAATCGTTTCAAGGAGCACGACATATAATCCTACAACAACATGGAATTTTTACCACCTCCTGTCATCAAATATATACAAAAGATTATTATTTATAACATTATATCACATTTTTTATGTAGCTTTCGCGTGACAACCTACATATAATTGAATTATATTTAATAGAAATATTTTGTTTTTTTATTTACATTTACTTTATTATTTAAAAAAAACTGAAATTGATGCTTTAGCACCTCGAACTTCAACGGAATTGAACCGAATGTCATTTTTGAGAAAATCTGTAACCATAAAAATATCCACCTAGGTGTATATTATCAGAATTGGCCTTTATGAACCCTTTGTCATACATTACTGAATTAAATTAGTAACTAACAATATTTTTTTGTGCTAAACTTGAATAATTTTGACAGTATATATACATAGGTAAAAGACGTTGACAGTCCTTATGTGAAAACACTTTAACATAATGACGTCACTAACATGGCAGCCAATCGTAGCGCTTTCTTAGCCACGTGAATTTATTTTAAATTTTAATTCATTTATAATTAATTACAAAAAATTTTTTAAAAGTTTTTCGCATTAATTATCAATATAATTTATGATAAATTTTTAAAATAAAGTAAAAAAATCAATAATTATTTTTTATTCGAAAACCCATTTACAGAAATATAGTTTGATGATTCGACCACCTCTAAAGATGTACGATTTTTCTGGGAGGCCATCTACAAATTGCCAGAGAGATAGGAAAATGTGCAGCTAGCGATGGCGCATAGTTTGAATAAAACCATATTTTACCTTTCTCCCAAATTAAATGTGCTTTTTTAAAGAAAAAATTAAGAATTATTACCCGTCACACCTGGTAAGTTGGTCGAGCTGGATCAGATAGACGTCGCTGTTGATGTTGACTGCTGACCCTGGAAAAAAAGTCAAAAAAGCACAAACCATTGTCATTCCATTTGTGTCGATTGCAAGAATCTCTCAGTGGATGATATCGCTCTTGTCCCACCAAAAGCTTCACATTGCCTTCTTACAGTGAACATCATTTAATTTGATTTTCGGTGTTTGACCCCGAGACACGCAAACTTTCTCTCTTTTAACGTTTTTGAAGAGTAACCAAGACTCATCTCCAGTGGCGAGATTTTTCAGGCGTTTACTCATTTCTCTGCAGCAACCGAATTTGAAAATTAGGACATGGTTGGGTTTGTTTTTGTCAGAGAGCTGGTGCAGGACCCATTCAGCCAATTTTAATATTTTACCGAGCTTCTTTATTTATACTCCTGGAATTTTGCTTGATATTCCACCAAATGGCTTTTCTAAGTTTATAAAAGCATAAAATCCATATGAGCAATCAAAAAATGAACCAAAATAAAAATAAACAATATCTAATCTGGAAATCCCCGACTTTAACATGTATAATACTGCATAATTTAGCGTACGAAAATAACATTTTATTAGTAATAACATCCTCGAGTTGGTGACTCATAGATACTTTACATGATTTCCAAACTGGTACTTGTTTTATTAGTTGGAAAAAAAACGTTAAAAGAAAGCAAATACTCTAAAACTATACAACAACAAAAGATACGTGAGTTTTTTTATTGGTAATTCCGGTGCTGTAGTTTAAAACCTGAAACAATTATTGGCGCTGATAATTATCTATTTAAATGATGTAAATAATGCAATAATGGCATGAGTAATATAAATCTTTATGTAACAGTTCCATTAATATAAAACATGTATTTTATCTACCACACGTAATTTTATAATTATTACAATATTACTGCATATACAGTTAATATACTGGAGAACAAAAAATTAAATACTATGAAAAATATTATTTATTATGATTAATTTTGTAATTGTGGCGGTTAAGAATTCTTAATATTTTCTTTAAAAAAAACACGTTTAATTTGGGAGAAAGGTAAAAAATTGTTTATTCAAAGCATGCGCCATCGCTAGTTGCACATACTTCCCATATCTCTAGCAATTTGTGGATGCCCTCCCAGAAAAACCATTTGGACATTAAGTCATTTTTTGATATCTCCGTAATTGTTGAAGTGTTTCATGGAAAGTACGTGAGACATTGATGGAAACAAGCAGTAGTGGGAAGGAGCCACTCTGGTGAGTATGGCGGATGGGACAAGAGTTCCAAGCTAAGTGCAGAAAAGGTGTCTAACCGCTTTCGCTGTGTGTGATGGAGAGTTGCCGTGTTGCAAAATCACTTTTCCGTGTCTTGTAGTTCATTCTGGTTGCTTTTCGATCAGTGCATGGTTCAAATTGATTAGTTGTTGACGGTACTGAATGGTAATAACTGTCTCTATGGTTTCAGAAGCTCATCGGACACATCATTTTGATTCCATCAAATTAACAGCATTGTTTTCTTTTTAAAGCGATTCGGTCTTGCGGTCGATGTTGATTGTTGTCTTGTGCCAACCCATGATTTTCTTCACTTTGAGTTTGAATATATCCATTTTTTGCCTCCTTTTACGATCCGATGCAAAAAGTCTTTCTTTCATGCCGAGAAAACAAAACTTCACACACCGTTTTCTCTTTTCCATCTGTCTGTCGTTCAGCTGATGAGGTATCTATTTTCTTGCCTTCTGGATCATTCCCATGGCATGCAGACGATCACAAATGGTTCAGTGACCAACATTTAACCTCTCTGCGACTGGTTGCTGGGTTTGTTGGATTCCAACAATGCTTGCAATTCGGTATATTCAATTTTTTTCGGTTAACCTGGGTGTTTTTTGTCTTTCAAGTCGAAATCACAACGCCCGCAAGTGTCTCACGTTGGGACATTGTCACCGTAAGTGTCCACAAGTATACGATGTACTTCATTCGCGTTTTTCTTTTGGTTGACGAAGAAAAGCAGTACGTGCCGCATAGACTCTTTTATTAGGCTCGAAACTCGATAGGTTTACCGCACGAAAAAAATATAACGCTAACTCGAAATCGTTTCATCATCAATGGCGTTTTGAAAGGAAGCGCCGTCTTTTATTAATAGCAACACCTGGTAGAGGACCAAACTAGGAATATCCCATAAAACGTTAGCCATGGGTTTTCTTGCAGATTGAACGGTTTTTGGAAACGTTCACCTGTTCAACTCACTGTTCGGATTGTTGTTTCATCTGTGGCATATAATGGTGAATTGTGGTCTACAACATTCCATCTACTGTTAGAAAACATTGTGTTTTGTTCATTGTCTTCAATCAATGTACGATTACGTTTAAATTCAGTCGCCCACTTTTTTGCCAAAGAAAACGAAGGGGAAGAATCATTTAAAGTGGAATCTTAACTGTTTTTGAGTAATGTCTGAATGCTTGTGGCGTGTTCATATGTTTTTTCCTTTATGTGGGTTTTTCGCCTCTATCTAAAACTCAAATAATATCAAAAATACCTGTTCTTATATAAAGAAAGAATCACTGGGTAAAAAACAAAAAACCAAACGGAGACAAATTTCTCAGTGATTCTTTTTTGTAATAAATTTGTGTAATTGTTGTCAATGTAAGTATCGTTGACATACACAACAAATATATTTACGTTCACTCGTTACTTTATATATTACAAATTAATATAAATTATTTTTTAGTTTAGTTTTGAAAACGGGGGGAGAGGACCCTTCGAAACGTTAACGTTAAAAGTTTGTAGAATTTTTTATAATATTTTTATATCTTTAAAATTTTGTTCGTTAGGCAAAACTCCACCAAAAAAAAAGAATCACTGACAAATTTGTCTCCGTTTGGTTTTTTGTTTTTTATCCAGTGATTCTTTCTTTACATAAGAACAGGTATTTTTGAGTTTTAGATAGTGGCGAAAAACCCAAATAAAGGAAAAAAATACTAACGAAACGAAACAAATACTTGTTACTTTTTGTACGTCCGTTGGGGTTCAAAATTCCAATGAAAACAAAATAGCTCAATAACCCAGTAGCAAAATAGCAGCACGAAATTTAATCCATTTTTTCAGACAATGTTAAAACTTTACGTTTGATATGACATGACACAAAATGCATACGTCTGAAATTTTGCAGCACGCCATCTAACGAATCATACTTGACAAATATAGTAATTTCATCATACCTGGGACATCTCTGCGGCCGACCGACTTTTCGAACGAGATCCGTAATGTGGTCTGATGCAAAAGATTATTTTGAAAACTAATGAAGTCGTTTGTAGCCATTAAGTTTTTGTGCAACGAATAATTTTTAGACGTTAACTATTCGTATTCAAATACTCTTTGTTATACTTTTTTAAAAACTTAATAAGAAATTGCATAAAATATATGTAACATATTTGAAATGTACATGATAATATTTGTCTTTTTAAACTAGCAAACAAATAACAAAAGCTAGAAATAGTATCGATATATCGTCACGATTATCAATCAACCCCCGTTGCGATTCTCGGCACCCCAATGAATCACCGAACGTTTTTGAGTCATTCCGTTTACCCCGAAACGACAAACTTGTCACATTTATCTCAATATTTGGCCAATTCTAAGGGGATTTTCCCTAAAGATTAGAACATTTTTTCTGTATAATACTGTTTTTTCCTCGCCAGGGGGAGCATTTAGAATACTAAAGTACCATGAATGAAAATAGATAGAAAGAAAGAAGCGAATAGTTTACTGTTTGTTAACCACGATGTGCCCTACTGCCAAATATACTAGTGTGATCAAAAAGTAAGGTGACTTTTCAAATAAAGCACAAAGAATGTATTTTTTCATCCATGTTTATTTTATCTCTATGAAAGCATTCGTCGGATTTGGCTTCAATCACTTCCGCTTCCCAAAGTTGAACAAAATAGCTCGCTAGACGAATATTCACTTCAAATGATGCGGTCAAAGCTGAGACAACCCTTTATTTTATAGAGTTGGACAAATATTGCCGGAATTCATTTTTTCGATTCATAAAAACAATTTTATTTCAAACTAACGGTACATTATATTTCAGTTCAAATATTTGCCATCTATAGCTGTGACCTTTTCTCATTTTTCAGGCAATAAATGGATTCCACGTTTGAAGAATTGAATATTTTTAGAAGCGATCCACGAATACACCCAATTTTTCGCTTCCTCGTAATTTTTGAAGTGCTGTTCCAATAATTCGCTTTATATCGATCGAAACAAATGGTAGTCGGAAGGGGCAATGTCGGGTGAATAAGGAGGGCGAGACAAAACTTCCCGGCCAAGCAACTGTAACATTTCTTTCACAATGTTTGCAGTATGAGGTCGAGCGTTGTCATAAAGCCAAATAAAGTTCGTGGGTCTTTCAGTCCATTCTGGATGTTTTTCTTGGAGAACGTCCAACGATGATAGTTTTATTTGGTTTCAGCAGTTTATAGTGAGAATACTTCTGACAATTCTTCAAGCGTTTGATATGGATCTTCATCTAGTAATACTTTCAATTCTGCATCTTCAATTTTTTTTTGGTTGGCCTGGACGTTCTTTGTCTTTCACATCAAAATCACCACTTTTGAAACGTTTAAACCAATTTTCACAAATCCTTTCGGTAGGAGCATGTTCTCCATAAGTTTGTAACGTCGGAACAAACTGTTTCATTATATCCTCTTTGTTTTTGCTTATTCCAATCTCATTTCTATTTTATTTTCTTATCCACTTTCAGTTGTTTCAGTTCCCCCTGGTATTGAGTCGAGGTACGACACCACTAGTATGCGCAGTTGCCTTTCAGTATTTTCAATATTTTTTATTGTCGTCCATAGAAGATAACACAGTGGGTAGGCGTGGCTTTTCATTTCACGCTGGTTATGTTGACGCGAGCCTCGATGAATTATTGAGTCTGTGACTGTGTAGCTTGACGTAATAGTGTTATTTTCGAGTGTATGCTCACACTACCGTAAACAGCTCGCTAATCGCGTGTCTTTTCGACGTCCCAGTAGAACACAAAAGAATCCAATCAGTGTCGGGTTATAACTGTTAGCCGATTTTCGTATGAGGCTACATGGTTTCGACGTCCCACACTATTATACACTAGTCGTGCCCCGTTGGAACCTTTCTGCAGTACTAAGACTAGTAACTTTGTCCAAGCAAGGTTCCGATTCTTTTGTAGCTGACCACTGCCGTAGTCATCGTTTATAGACCTTCAAGTTGGGAATGACTAACATTAACTAATTACAGATATAAGCCGTTAATACCGATTTTTTCTCAGTTTTTTATGTATCTCATCATATACCAGGTTTGTCGGTAATTTCTTTCCAGTTTTTTCACTAAAGAAAACACGTTATTTACAATGGATAGTTAAAATTTATTTATTCAAAATATTGGGCATTTTATTCTATACATTTTGCCTATCTCTCAGGCAATTTATGGATGCCATTCCAAAAGAACAGTTTCTCCTCTGAGCTAAATCATTTATCGAGCCATTTTTTTAACTTCTTCGAAATCGGCGAAGTGCTGCTCTGCAAGCGCGTGCCTCATCGATGCGAAAAGGTGGTAGTCAGATGGAGCCAGGTCCGGAGAGTAGAGCGGGTGCGATAAAACTTCCCATCCAAGTGATTTCAACACTTCTTTTACTGATTTTGCTGTATGAGACGGCGCGTTGTCATGCTGCAAAATCACCTTATCATGTCTTTGAGCGTATTGTGAACGTTTTTCGATCAATGCACAATTCAAATTGATTATTTGTTGTCGGTAGCGATCGGTATTAATTGTTTCTCCAGGTTTCAACACCTGGTGGTGGTCCCACCAAACACAGAGAATGATCAAATCGATTTGGCCTTGCAGTCAATGGGCCTTGCAGTCAAAATCTATTTTTTATCACCCATTACTATTCGACGTCCAATTTACTTCCTTTCATACTTTTAAAGCAGCATTTCACGGACGATTTTTCGATTTTCTAATTACCAGTCATTCATTTCATGTGGCACCGATCTTCCCTACTTTTGGATCTTTCCCATCGCTTGTAATCATTCACAAATTGCGACTCGACTCACATTCAACTTTTCTGTTAATTGTTTTTGAGTTTGTGTTGGGTCTTCATCCAATAACTCCTGTAATTCCGATCTTCAAACGTTGTCGGCCTACCAGGACGTTCTTTGTCTTGAACGTTGAAATCACCACATTTGAATTGTCGAAACCACGTTTCACATGTTCTTATAGTTGGAGCATGCTCACCGTAAATCTCTACCAGCAAACGATGACATTCAGAGGCATTTTTCTTTTGATGAAACAAGAAAAGTAATGCAAATGCACGTTTTCAGGCACAAAACTCGACCTTTTCAAAAAATTATAACTCTATAACGCTGTCATTTTGGCGGAACGTAACTTGTATAGTTTTAAGGTTAATGTCAGTAGAATAAAATGACATATGTATCAAATCATAATATTACATACTTATGGCTAGTGAAATCTATTACAAAAACCGGAAAGTAAGCTCCGACACACCTGGTATATTGTTTTGCCTATTTTGTATGTATATGTATATGTATATATCATCATCATCATCATCAGCCCGTGTCGATCCACTGCAGGATGAAGGCCCCTTCAGCATGTTTCCCCTATATTCCCCTCCATTGAAATCATCTCTCCAAGATATATAAAGCTGTCCACAATCTCCAAATCCCTTTCTAAAACTGAAATTCTTTTGTCCTGAGCCAAGTTATTGAACATAACCTGACTCTTTTTCAGGTTTATTTTCAAGCCAAATGGTTCGCCGGCCCTTTGCAGTTCCTGTATGTGTCTTTGCAGCTTCTCTGAGTTTTGTGAAAGGAGAACGATATCATCTGCAATTCTAAGATGGTGAAAGTTTACACCATTGATCTTTAAATTAGTCTGTTCCCAATCCAGTTTATGGAATACTTCTTCAAGGCCAGCCGAGAAAAGATTAGGCGATATTGCGTCACCCTGCCGTACATCCTGTTCTACATTAATTCCCACTTCAAGATCATCAAGGTGAATTGTGGCTGTAGCTCCATCATATATCGATCCTAATAGGTTTACATATGCTTTATCTACCACTTGGCTAAGCAGTGCATCCATTATCGCATGCTTTGATATGGAGTCAAATGCTTTTTCGTAGTCGATAAATGCCAACCACAGTGGCATGGTGTATCCGTTGTGCCTTTCTATGGCCTGATGTACAACCTGGATGTAATCCATTGTACTGAATCCACTTCTGAATCCTGCTTGTTCTCTTGGTTGCGCGTCATTCAGTTTTTTTAATATTCTTTTAGAAATTATCTTAGTGAAAACTTTGTACATTACTGATAGGAGGCTTATTGGACGGTAGTTCTTTAAATCTTTCTGTGCTCCTTTTTTATGTAAAAGGATCACTTCTGTATTTTTCCATAAGTCAGGTACTTTTTGTTTTTTAAGGCATTTTGAATATAATTTTGCCAGTGTTTTATGTAACGTCCGACTACCAGCTTTTAGCATTTCGACAGTTACACTGTCCTTTCCTGGAGCCTTTTATCGATTTTATAGCATTTGTTACTTCCTCCACTAGGATATCTGGCATTTCATCTTCCGCGGGTATTGTTGACTTTGATTAGTTCTGATCTTCATATAACTGACAACCTCTAACATTTGCCTACGCGCCCTGCAGACTGTGCCATCCTCACGCCTTAAGGTATATATTTGCGTTCTTTTTTTTCTCAGCTTCTGTTTAGCCTTATTAATTGCTTTGTTTTCTTCCTGAATTTCTTGCACTAGCTGCATGTTGAATCGGCGCGTGTCCTTTCTGATACGTTTTCTTTCTTTCTCTTCTTTGTCAGTTATCGTTGTTCCAATTTCGGCATTAAAATTCCCATCATGATTTTGTACCTACATTTCTTCTTGTATAAAAGCTGGACCATATCATCATAAAATTCCTCCAATTTCCTCATCCCTATGGCTTATAGTTGGTGCAAACTTGGACGATTTGAAGTCTAAACTGTTTATTCAGCTGAATGACGCATTGGGCTAGTCGCTCAGATGTACTTTCAAATTTTACTACACTGTCTTTCGGTTTTCGATTGAGGAATCCAATTCCGCCACATCAGCTCTTTTCCGTACCTCGCGTGTAGAGTGCGTGTCTAGTTGGGTCGAGTTCACTTCAGCTCTTCGCCCTTTCTTCGTGTTTCACAGAGCCCAATAATATCCCAGTGTATGTTGTCAAATTCGAATACCAGTTTTTCATAGTTCGTATATTTAGCGTTGCAATGTCAAAAGTCCAAGGGTAGCCTGATCTAACCCGGTGATTCTTAGCATCCTCTACCTTGGGGCAGGTCTTCCTGCTACCGTAGGTAGTTACCCCTTGGCCTCCGGAGAATGAGGGCCGTGTTTGATGTTGTACTGTCATATTGAAACATATTGAAACACCATGTTGAAGATATGGACCGTAATCTGCCATGCTGGTCCAATGTGGGTTGGCAGACCCTGTGGTCTTGATCTGTCCGCCAGGGGTGACCCTCCCAGGAGCATTATATATATATATATATATATATATATATATATATATATATATATATATATATATATATACATATATATATATATATATATATATATATATATATATATATATATATATATATATATATATATATATATATATATACTCAGTGCTTCTATATTTTTGTTACAGAGTGTAAACTAAAAAAAAACTATCTAGAAGCAAAACAATATCGTAAAGAGAATTAACTCCAAACCGGCTCGTTGTTAAAAATCAACATCTGATTTTTCACCATCGATAAGACAGCCAGTACACGACCAGGTAACAGAACCCATTAGGAAATTTGCTATCTGGCGGGGGCGAAAGATTTGCAACGCCGATTACAAATTGTTTTAAAGTTTATCAGGCACGGACGCCGGTCAGAGAAGTCGGGATAATTTATGATGAAATGACGAGGAGGAAGATAGAGAAAATTATTAAAATTCATCTTTAGATGGTTTGGGCGTATAGTTTCAAGGAATAGATGAAAACGTGAACCCGGAAAGCGTGAAATATGGAAGATGTTTTACGATTCTAATGATTTTAGTTGGTTGTTTTGTTCAAAATCATCCAGTTATTTCAGACGACCAAAAAGGTGTGTGGTTGAGCTTTGCCGTGTTGGAATACAATAAACGAAATAATAGGTGCCCTTGTAAGTAATGCAATTTCTTGATATTGTATAAAATATTGTTTTATTGGTTTTTAGAACAACATGTAATGCAAAATATAAAACTTCTCTCTTAAAAAACAAATGGTTGTATCAATACACGTAATTTTTTAATCATAATAGTGCATCTGATTCTTTGTGTCGAAAATAAGAATAACGATAAGATGTTTTCTCAAATTAAAAGAAAAAAAAAACAAAAAAACTACATAAAACAAATCAACAATTCAGATTTTATATTTTTTTTTCTGCGAATGTTACAACGGCGTAAAATCGCGATTTAAAAAACAGCAGTTTTTGTCGTAGGAACAACTTTCGAGAAAGTGGTCTTTTGAAATAATAAAAATTGGGAAAAAAAGAGTTAACGATACTGTCGAGCATGTGGGTTGGTAATTTACCGAGTAGACTTCGGTATAAAAAGACGAAAGTTGGTTTTACAAATTGAGGGTATAGTACGTGGTGCACAAATGTTTGATCCGGCTCGATAGGACCAACAAATAATAGCGCAAATGTTAGATCCGGTTCGAAGGACCAAAAAATAGTAGCACAACTGTTTGATCTGGCTTAAGGGGGTATTCTAGTCTAGAAATTTGAAAAAATCGATTTTAATTTAAACTAGCGATCTTATTTTCGAAGCTATGATTCGAATTGTTAGGAATGTGGTGGTGTTTGGTGTGTGTTGTTTTTCCCCAGTTCGCCTTTTTTGGTGTGTGTTGCTTTTTCTAAAAATATCAAAATCAAACCTATGTTAAAATAATAGGTACTATAAAAAAATAGGTTAGATTTTAATATTGTAAGGCTCAGTAAACTTCACAGTTTATTTTTGTCTTTTTTTCTTTGCTTTTTTTTCTTTTTTCTTTTTTTTTACACGTTTCATTAGGTAGGAAGTACGCTTCCTAGGTAGTAGGTGGTAATTAGGGTTATTATATAAATAGAACATAGTTTATAATAGAATATGTTTGGCGAGTAACGCCATCATTATGTTGACATTGGACTTTATGACTTTCTTATAAATTGAACATAAACTCAAAGAGATTTATTGATTGATTTGTCCGTTACTTTGTGATAGTTCATTTTTTAAAAAAGGAAATAAAACAATTTTTTACTTTGTTGTAAGAGTTTGTTTACTTTGTTGTAAAATATAAAAGTGTTGGATAACAAAGTAAAAAGTTTTATTCCTTTCAAGAGACATTTACCACTAAACACCAAATCACTTTTTTTAAAGCTCTCAACGAACGTTTTGCTAACCATGTTAGCATCATCAGATGATTAATCTAATTCTAAAACTAAACTATGTTCTATTTATATAATAACCCTAATTACCACCTACTACCTAGGAAGCGTACTTCCTACCTAATGAAACGTGTAAAAAAAAGAAAAAAGAAAAAAAAGCAAAGAAAAAAAGACAAAAATAAACTGTGAAGTTTATTGAGCCTTACAATATTAAAATCTAACCTATTTTTTTATAGTACCTATTATTTTATAGTACCTATTATTTTAAAATAGGTTTGATTTTGATATTTTTAGAAAAAACAACACACACCAAAAAAGGCGAAATGGGGAAAAAAAACACACACCAAACACCACCACATTCCTAACAATTCGAATCATAGCTTCGAAAATAAGATCGCTAGTTTAAATTTAATGGTAAATAGATTAATCAATTTTCATTTAAAAAAAGATAATTATAACAAAGAATTAAAATTAATTAAATAGGTATCCGAAGTGAACGGTTATAATAAAAACATTGTAGATAAATTAATTAGAAAACACATGTTTAGAAAATTATTAAAAGAATCTTTGACTTTTCAAAAGGATCAGAACAAAAATAAATTATGGTAATATCGTAATACCAATTAACACGAGGGCTAGACAAAATTTTGAAAAAAGTGTACATTAAGGTTGTGTACAAACCATATAATAAATTAAGAGAAGTAGAAGATAAAGTAGAACAACGTAAATAGTCGGGGATTTACGAAATTTACGAAATAAGAACACATTGCCCACATTAGATATGGGAGAAATGAAAAATCTTGTGTTGCCCAGCATGCAATCGAACATGACTACAATATAGACATTAGTAATTTAAGACTGGTTAAAAGTGTGAATAACAATAGAAAAATGTAAAAAATCATGAACCGGGATAAAGGGCCTATTCCGTTCAGTCAACTTTTTCAATTATTAATGTAAGGTTCAGCAAACTTCACGGTTCATTTTTTTCTTTTAGAATCAGATTAAATTATTTCTTGATGATGGTTGGCGAAACGTGCGCCGAGAGCTTTAAAAAAAGTGATTTGGTGGACATAGTGTCTTGGATTTGGTGTAAGTCTCTTCGAGTTTAGTGTTTCACACCGAAAGTTCCGATAGAAGAACTGAAATCGAACATAGTTCTAGAAATAAATTAAACCATTTTCTGAAGATGTTAACATGGTTGGCGAAACGTGGGTTGGGGATTCAAAAACCTAATATTTGGCATTGGTAATATCTTTGAATTGTATTGAAATTTTTACGTTTCTGGCCACAGTTGAAATTTCAGTACTTTCTAGGCAACTCTATAACTAACTGATATTGCTAATTGAAAATGTCTTCGCCAAGAAAATCGAATAATCAACACATATTACAAAGACCACACTAAACAATGAATATATACGTCTTTTTGAAAAGTTTTTTTCTGCTTAATGAGTTGAATAGGATGTGGGTTGACGGGCATTGTATATGACCGAGTCTGCAATGAAATATGATTGTTATCGAGAGTTGCTGTAATACATCCTCTTACAACTTGGCGAGAATTTATTAAGGCTATTCTTTGCTGTTGTAACCTATTGGGCGTATAAAGTGGAATTTGAGAATGTTTACGAAAATAATTCCACTTTCCTTTCAATCAAAAATGGTCTTTTATTTGGGTAAAATTAATAAAATGTTATATAAAAGTCGGCAGTCGGTAAAACTGAGGTGATTCTCCTACAAGAAGACAAAATTAAGGAATATACAAAGTGTGAGAGTTTCCTCTCACGGAAAACGGTACTTTTTCAAAAATAAAAAAATATTTTTATTCAAAATAGTCTCTTTGCGCGTCAATACAACGTTTTGCACTGTCAATTATATTGACGAATGAATTTTTGAGCTCGGCCAAAGATATATCCTTCAGGATGGCGGTTGACGGATTCAATGTCGGCATAACACTGTCCTTTCATCGGCAAAGTCCGACGGAGTCAAATCAGGTGATTATGATGAATGATTATTAAAATACCATTTTTGGTTAAAAAATCGCGACGCGACGAATATGCGACAACAGACGCTTTATAACACCAAGATAAAACACAGCATTAATTGTTTGACCAGGTGGAATGAACTCCTTGTGCACAATTGCCTCCAAATCGTAGAAACAAATTAATATTGTTTTGATTTCTGACTTCTCGAGACGATTTTTCTTCGGATTTGGGTCGCTCGTGTGCTTCCATTCGGCACTCTGACGCTTGGTTTCTGGATTATATTGAAAACACCATTTCTCATCGCTAGTATCAATGCTCTACTTGAAATGTTCATCCTTTTTCTACTCGTTTTAATCAAGTTGTTCCGATGTTGGATTTGGAGCAATTTTTGGTCGTCAGTCAATTTGTGTGAAACAAAGCGTGCATAAACCTTTCGAAGCCCCAAATGATCGGTCAAAATGCGATGAATTGAGTCTTTGGACATGTTCAATTTAATTTTCATGTATCGAAATAAAGATTTTAGCTGATTTTTTATAAATTCACGGGCTTTTTTCGGGCTAGGATGTTCGTCGTCCTCAGACCTTTCTTCAATCGTTTAAACCACTCGTGAACTCTCCACTGGATAAACAATCCTCACCATACACTTGTTCCATTAATTGAAAAGTTTCGGTGAATATTTTCCCAAATTTAAAATAAAATTAAATATTCGCTGTTTGTTCCATGTTGACTTTCGACCGATGGTATAAACACACTGACACTTTAGGCGCGAATTTTTAGCGCAAAACTTGGCTTCTAATGATCCGAATGTCATGAAATTTTGCCAAAACGCCTGTTTCAGCAAACAGTAAGTAGAAATATAAATTAAAGGCTACAAATGGCTTTGGTTTGTTTTTGTACCCTTCAGAAGTGCGATCTCAAAGATCACGTTTACGAGGGTTGAGTGAAAAGTCAGATATTTTTTGAACGAAATATTGCTTTTTTTGATTGAAAATCGATTAGTTTTTCAACGTAGTCTCCTTTTAGGTCACTGCGCGAACAATTTTTGTTGGTTTTGGCTCATTTTGAAAGAACTATACATTCGACTGCTGTTTACTTTCGGGCTCATAAGTATAGATCCAATATTCGTCCCCTGTGTAGATGTTATACACGCCTTTGACGCACCATGATTGTATTTTTTGAGCATTTCTTTACACCAATCAACACGAGCTTTTTTCTGAGTGATTGTCAAATTATGCGGAATCCACTACACACAAATATTTTTTTACGTCTAAATGTTCATGGAAAATCTTATCTATGTTTGTGATACGATCTTGCTTTATCAGTTGGCGCACAGTATCGATGTTTTAAGGCACAACAATCGATTTTGGACTATCTGGTTTAAATTCGTCCGTGAGCGAACGACGGCCACGATTGAATTCACTAATCAGTGATATATGGTACAGTCGCTTTAGATGGTGCTTCATCGCGAAAAGTCGAAGTGAGTTGATCGGTGCACTGTTGTTGAGATAATCCACGTCGAAAGTCGTAATAAATAATCGCACGAAAATTCTCACGAGTTGTTCCATTTTTTGACTGAAATAAAATTTTCAAGTGACAAAATAACACAAATAGATCCGTATGATAAAACGTTCGGAGTACGTATACAGTCAACAATGTCAAACTTTACGATGTACAAGTCAGATGGCACCTCGTTACAGCATTGAATTCCGGATACATAAATAGCAACTCTCGTAGTTAGGAAATGGGTTGCTCAGTACTCACAAAAATCCACAATCTTCTGTTAAATAATGTCCTATGTAATTGAAGGTATGCAAGCTTGCTAACGTTGTTAACATCTTGATAACCCGTATACACTATATCTAACACGATTTTTTAATTCCTCCTTTGTTAACAGTCGACCAAAGACGAATAAACACTTGTCAAGGGTATTTGGACTATATTAAGTTACTTCAACACTTTTTAACAGTAGATGAAGTATGGATTCACCATTATACACCAAAGATGAAGCAGCAGTTCAAATAGTGAGTGAAAGCAAGTAAAAGTGCGTCAAAGAAAGCGAAAACAGTTTCATTTGCAAGAAGGATCGTGGTTACAGTTTTCTAGGAGTCTCGTGATGTGATGCTCTTACGACTACTTTGTAAGAAACTGTACCATCACCGGTGTACCTGTACCATTCACTACTGCTCCATTTGAAAGGTTATATTTAGGTCAAAAGTAAAAATAATTCTATTTCAATGTTATTTCACTACCATGATGTACCTTCATTCACGTCTGGAGTTGTTACTGTTAAACTCTACAACTTTTGCTTCCTCACGCATCGTATTCCCTGAATTTGACCATCAGTGATTATTTTATATATCCAAACCTGAAGAAATGATTCTCTGAATGAAGATCAAAGCTGGGACAAACGATTTTTTTGTTGTTGAACAAATTGCATTATACTGATGATATTAAAAAGTTGGAACGCCGTTGATGTAAATGTATTCAATTGTAAGATTAATAAACTTCTCAAAATGGTTGTTTTTTTTATGAGGATGATAACTCTTCGAACGACCCTTGTATATCAGTTTTAATTTTAGTTTCATGCCCTAGGAACGTCTTTAATTACTTATTAAACCTATTTTATAGTCCCCGGTCTGAGAAATAAAACACATTTTTTTTTTGATTTCGACTTTTATTCATCATGATTTTCTCGTTGAAGAGAAATAGAATCATTGCAACGGTTTTCTAATATTTCTACACCTTTTTATGGATCGATTTCTCTTTATCTTCAAAATATCCTTCAGTTTCGGCAATTACCTCTTCATTGGAGCGACATTTCTTTTCAGTGGGCATTTTTTGAGGTCTGAGAACAGGAAATTGTCACTGGCGGCCAGATATGGAGAATACTGTGGATGAGGAAGCAATTCCTTAATTATGAGGAAGGATGAGGAAGCAATTCACCATTGTCTTGGTGAAACAGCACTTTTTTTGTTCATTTGGAGCCTTTTTTGCGATCTTGTCCTTCAGACGCACCAATAATGCTATGAAATATTCGCTGTTGATGACCTTTTTCTAGATAATCGAGGAATAATATCCCATTCGCATCCCAAAATATAGAGGTCATAACCTTGCCTGCCGATGCTTCTGGTTTTTGTCTCTTTGGACGGCTTTCACCGACAGTTGTCCACTCAGCTGACTGCCGATTTGACTCCGAGGTGTAGAGATGGATCTGTTTCATCCATTATCACATACCGCATGAAAACATCCTGTTCATTTCGCTTAAACAGCTTCAAATATTGCTCAGAATCATCAATACGTTGTTGTTTTTGGTTCGCTGTGAGGAAACGCGATACCCATTTCGATAGCAATTTACGCATCCCCAAATGTTCATGCAAAATAGTGTAAACACTTCCTTTCCATATCTTCATGATATCAGCTATCTCCTGCACCTTTACTTTACGATTTTGCGGAATAATTTTGTGAATTTTTCCGATGTTGTCTGGTGTAACTACCCCATTTGGACGTCCAGAGCGTTCAGCATCGTCGGTGTTTATGAGGCCACGTTTGAATTCAGCATACCAATCAATTATGGTTGATTTTCCTGGGGCAGAGTCCGGGAAATGTTTATCAAGCCATTGTTTTGCTTCAACGGTATTTTTCTTCATAAAAAATCAATGCTTAATCAACACCCGAAATTTTTTTTTTCCGTTGTGTGAAAATAACAAAAGTAGCGTCACTAAAGCGCAACAACTCAGAAACTAGGAGACAGATTACCGATGTGTTAAATATCTTTCGAAATTGACTATTCAATATATCATTTTTCAAAGTAAAAAAGTTCTTTATTTTCCGTATTAGGTTTGTTCATGATAATTTAACATTTACCATCGAAAAGAGCGAAAAAGAGTTATCAATGTTGACGTTCAATCACGATTCTCTCTCGGCTAAAGTCACGATGCCGGTAAAGTATGATACAATTTGAGGAAATGTTTATAGGAGTAATAGATAATAAATTAATTTCTAAACGATGGAGTTTATTCCCAGTCAGATGGGTCTTGACATAAGAATTTTTCATTTGTGGTTGAAAACCTCTTTTTATTACCGTGAAGGTAATGTTAGGTTAGTAACTATTAGGTGTACTCATAAGTTATGTCGTTTTTTGATGCTGTACAAAATTTTATTTTATTTTTAAGAATCAATAATGTCAATTATGTTAAGAGATGCCGTTACTAATATATTTGTTGGAAAAACTAAATTAACGGGAATGAAACCGCGGGGTGTCCACTTGTAAAAAATACTAATGACATTTATGTAATTGTGATTTTTCATTGACAATAGTTTGTAGCTGTGCACCAATTTTACTTGTACCAGTTATTAAAAAATATTTAAGGTAATCATCGGTTAACTTAGATCTGTAAACACTCTGTGTACTTCATTTTGGAGAATGGCACACAAGTAAGTAGTACCAAAAACAGAAAACAGCCCACGAACAAATTTATGCAAATTATCAAATTGTTCCAGTGGAGGCCTCTTATAATTTCAACAAAGATGAGTTTTGATATTTGTTCTTAATTATATCACTGCACTGTAAGTCAATAATTTCAATTTGAAGTTCGGGGGCTAGGGTTTCAATGTTAGTATCACAAGGATTTAGAAAAATTCTTATTTAATTCGTAATGACATCAAAGTATGAGAAACGAATATCAAAATTTATCTTTAAAGCACTCAAAGCTTCGATTGCAAAATCGACGGAAACCTCAGTCTTACTGAACTAACTAATTTAGCAAGAGTATGCTCGTTTAGTACCAAGAGTATGCTCGCGCGTACTCGGCGAGTAGTTTAGAGATTACAGATTTTGGTTGGCCCTTGTAACTTACTGAAGTAATCAATATGGCCCTATGGCTGGAAAGTTTGGAGATTTACGGTATAGTCTAATAACGTCTACGACGTTTTGGATGGTAAATATATGCTATCAAAAACCAGTTCGTTATTAATTGTCATTGTACAAAAAATATACTTTTTCTTAGCTTTGAATGTGTACCAGAAAAAGACGTTTTGCGGGGAAGTTTGATCGCCTTATTTCATTTGACGAAAATCGCTGCTGAAAATTATCGATTGTTGGTTGAAGCTTATGGTGAACATGCTCTAACCTAAAAAAACTCGTGAATGATGATATAAATGCTTTAAAATGGTGATTTTGATATAAAAGACAAGAAGCATCCAGGACAACCGAAAAAGTTTGAATATTGCCGAATGCACCATTTCCGAACGTCTACACGCATTGGGAATGATTCAGAAGGAAGGAAAATGAGTTTCATATGAATTGAAGGAAAGAGACATTGAAAGGCCAAAAACCATTTGTGAAATTTTGCTTGCCGGGCAGAAAAGAAAAGGTTGTTTACATCGAGTTTTAAGAGGTGGTGGAAAGTGGATCTATGTTGATAACCCAAGGCGCATAAAAATCATGGGTAGACCCAGGCCAGTCTTCAACATCACAACCAGTGCGCAATATACATGGAAAGAAGGCTTTGCTGTGTATTTGGTGGAATAGTAAAGGAGCTGAGTATTACATACTGCTGGAACATGGTGAAATGATTACTGGCGATCGATGCCGACAAAATTGATAAAATTGAACTGAGCATTAAAGGAAAAACGACCAGAATACGTCCGAAGACACGATGAAGTAATTTTTCAACACGACAATGCTCGGCCCCATGTTGCAAAATGTGTAAAAAACTATTTGGAAAACATTAAATGGGACATCTTATCCCATCCGCCGTATTCACCGGACTTAGCCCTCTCGGACTGCCACTTTTTCGATGGACGCAGCACGGAGTTTCAGAACAACACTTACATTCTTACGAAGAAGTGGAAATTTGGCTTGATGGTATATATGATTGGCCTCAAAAAATCAAAAGTTCTTTTGACACGGAATACAATTTTTTGACAGAAAAATACTTTGATTATTAAGGTAATTTATTTTATGGAAATAAACACTAAAATTTTGCGAAAATATCGACATTATTAACTGAAATACCTATTACAGTTTTAATCTGTAATGTAATCTTCATCATTTCTGGCAATCTTCCCCCATTTTCAATTCTCTTTTTGTAAAATGTGGGGGATTTTAAAGTCAAATATTTTTCGAGTGCAGTTTTGATTGCTGTCGCAATAGGATTTTTTCTTCTATCTTATTATAATTATTATAAAATAACGTAGATATAATAAATAGAAGAAATCGAATTAATTTGGGACTAAGTCGGGCGTGTACGGTGGTTACACATATTAAATCGGCTGTTCTCCGTCGTTCCGCCATATTTCCTTTGGTGTTCCGCTAATTTTAATAGAAATTAAATTCCGATCGGGTTTCGGTCTACGACCGAATCCGATGATCGTTACTGGCTTTTGTTTTACGGATTAAAACAAGGCTGCCTTCGTTTATTTGATACGGTTTTTCGTTCGCAGATACTTAGGGCGTCGTCTGAAGCGTAGTAATTATTTTTTTTTTTGGAGAAAATGCTCATTAATTTGAACATTCTTAGTTAAGCATTGAGAGGAAATGTTCATTCAAACATTATATATATATATATATATATATATATATATATATATATATATATATATATATATATATATATATATATATATATATATATATATATATCATCATCATCATCATCATCATCAGCCTGTATCGATCCACTGCAGGATGAAGGCCTCTTCAGCTTGCTTCCAACTTTCACGGTCCTGGGCTTTCCCCTGCCACTCGGTTCCTATATACTAATCCATCGTGCTTTCGCTCTTCTTCGCGGACATTTGCGATCAAGCGGTATCCACTCCAGGATTGCTTTGGTTCATCTGTCGTCCCATCGCTTCGCTATATGGCCAGCCCATCTCCATTTCAATTGCTTTACTCTTCCAATGATATCACAGACCTTTGTTTGTTCCCTGTTCCATGATCCATGCGCAGGACTTTCTGTCTCGTCTTGTAATGCCAAGCAATCTTTCCATTCCCCTCTGTGCCACCCGAAGTTTTTGAATTGATTGCGATGTGAGTGTCCAGGTTTCACTTCCGTATGTCATAACGGGTAAAACGCACTGATCGAAGACTTTTCTTTTCAGGCAAAGTGGGTGTCTGCTCTTAAACACTATGTTGAGCCTACCAAATGCCTCGCAGCAACATTTAACACGCCGTTCCACCTCCCGGGCGGTATTCCCCTCCATTGAAATCCTCTGCCCAAGATATATAAAGCTGTCCACAATCTCTAAATCCCTTCCTAAAACTGAAATTCTTCTGTCCTAAGCGAAGTTATTGAACATAACCTGATTCTTTTTCAGGTTTATTTTCAAGCCAAATGGTTCGCCAGCCCTTTGCAGTTCTTGTATGCGTTTTTGCAGCTCATCTGGGTCTTGTGAAATGAGAATAATATCATCTGCAAATCTAAGGTGGTTTAAGTTTGATCCACCATTGATCTTTACACCATCCTGTTCCCAATCCAGTTTATGGAATACTTCTTCAAGGCCAGCCGAGAAAAGAATAAGCGATATTACGTCACCCTGCCGTACACCCCGTTCTACATTAATTCCCACTTCAAGATCATCAAGGTGAATTGTGGCTGTAGCTCCATCATATGTCGATTCTAATAGGTTTACATAGGCTCTCTCTACACCTTGGCTAAGCAGTGCATCCATTATCGCGTGCTTTGAGATGGAATCAAATGCATTTTCGTAGTCGATAAAAGCCAAGCACAGTGGCATGGTATATTCATTGTGCCTTTCTATAACCTGCTGTACAGCCTGGATGTGATCCATTGTACTGAATCCACTTCTGAATCCTGCTTGTTCTCTTGGTTGTGCGTCATTTAGTTTTTTTAATATTCTTTTAGAAATTATCTTAGTGAAAACTTTATACATTACTGATAAGAGGCTTATTGGACGGTAGTTCTTTAAATCTTCCTTTGCTCCTTTTTTATGTAAAAGGATCACTTCTGCATTTTTCCATAAGTCAGGTACTTTTTGTTCTTTGAGGCATTTTGAGCATAATTTTGTCAGTGTTTTATGTATCGTCCGACCACCAGCTTTTAACATTTCGACAGTTACACTGTGCTTTCCTATATATATATATATATATATATATATATATATATATATATATATATATATATATAGGAAGTTAGTTATATTGATGCTCCACATTGGTGGTTTGCCGTTCCTCTATCCGCCATCCAAAGAGCCAGCAAGCTTCTCCCAAGACCGGTTTCTGGCCTTAAGCCGTCATCAGTTGGGCTCAAGCTGAACGCCTGAAGAGCTGATGAAGGAACGACTAAAGCCATGACCATAAATTGGCCATGTCGAGTGGAGGCTGCAATCATATGCAGCCACGCCATCCTGCGGTAAACGGTCGCAGCCGTCAGATTGTGCGAGACCGTTCGTGGTCCGTCTAACCTCGAGTAACTAACAGGTATGATCGAAAAATGGTGAACTGGGACTGTGGAGAAAAGTATTAAAAAGCAAGGGAAGTTCACCCATGCTCCACGTCGGTGCTTTGCCGAATGTTAAAATTAGTAACTTCTCAGGTAGAACCGTGTTTTAGATTTGTAAAATATCGACGTTTATTATTATCAAGAGAATCTAGTTAATTTGCCTCTAGGCACCAATCAGCCTACTCTCCAGGGTTCACTTTTCTAGTTGTGAAACCAGATCCCAAATCACTGTGCTCCAGATCTCCTACTAGGCCATTAATCTTGGTGATCAATCATCCAAGACTCTATTATTAATTACAGTGTTAGCAAGTCTTAAATTACTAATATCTATATTATGGTCATACTCAAATGCCCACGCCAACCATATTAAAGGGACAACCATCATTTCTCCCATATCTAATGTGGGCAATGTGTTTGTGCTTTATTGGAATAATATTAGACAAAACATTCCTTAGATCACAATTTTGACAACTAATTTCATAAATCCCTAATTTTTCATCTACTCTCTGATCTACTTTATCCTTTGGATTATCCAGGGTTCTACTTAATTTATCATATGGTTTTTAGGTTTGTCCACTAGTAAATCTGGTGAAATCTAATATATATACCAATAATAATATATATATCAATAATATCTAATATATATATATATCAATAATATATTGATGATACTAATATAGTTAACGACACGCAGAACTTTTAAGAACTTTAAAAATCATTTGGTGTTTAGTGGTCAATTTCACATGTTTTTTTTTTAAATTTCATCCTGTATAATTTAAAATCAGTCAATCAGTCAAAAACATGCTCGTGGGGTCTTAGAATAACAATATTCCCTGGAAATTACTGTGAAAAAGGTGCATACTCGAGAATTCCGTTAATTCGCCCCCATATACTTATACCCCAACTGCAATCAAGCCGAACACGGGGTGATATTGCAATTGCATACGCACGCGACCTCAGTTGACATAGAGGTGAGGGCTTGGCGCATAAAGAAGGGTGAAGGAACGGCTTTCTCTATTGCGCTCAATGAAATACTGGAGCGACGTCTCAATTACAAGCCCCGGAACGCGGCTTTTCCGGCCGGCTGGATTTTTGCAACGTTGCCGCATTTCCAACGTTCGTTGTTGACCTGGTGCTGAGAGAGCACAGTTCCCTCTGTATTAATCGGCGTGGAAAAATGTTAAGAACAGAGAAAAGCTCTTTAATGAGTTGCTTGTATACACACCAGTTAGATTAAGGAAATAAATCAAAACAGTTTTAGTAGTGTATTAATTCATATAGTTTCTCAAATATTCTGTAGTTGAGGCGTGGTTACATGTAAGGTGATCCTTTATTTGCGTTATTGTCCTGTCAACTAGAAGACATTTTCGATAATAATTAAATACTGATAATTATCATGGAGATGTTGTCGTTTCAATAAAATTATTGAATATCAGTTCTTAGTAATTTTTGACCGGATTCTATGTAAAACGGTTAGACACACTGAAATAACTTTTTTAGCCTTTCTGAACTTCCAATAGGGGTCGTTGTCAAATCATTATGGCAAATGTCATCATGGCAATCATCATGGCACATCAAATGTCTGGCAAATTATCATTGGACGAACGTTTAACATAACAGAGCAAAACTTGCCGAGAACACACACCGTTGTTCGCTTTTCCATCTATCTGTCGTGCTTCTGAACCTTTCCCATGGCATGCATACGATCACAAATGGTTCAACGACCAAGATTTAACCTCTCTGCAATTTGCTGTTGAGTTTGCATATCGTCGTCTTCCAACAATGCTGGCAATTCCTCATATACACTTTTTTCGGTTGACCTGGGTGTTCTTTGTCTTTCAAGTCGAAATCACCACTTTTAAATTGTGTTAACTAAAGTCCAAAAGCTTCTTGCGTTGGGACATTGTCACCGTAAGTTTTCACAAGTATGGACTGCCACACCACAGTATATTATAAACAATGAAATAATGTTATAAACTATAGTATTTCTTTGATGTTATTTTGATGCCATTAATTTAATATATTAAATTATTAACTAAGAAATCTTTATAACAGATGTAATTTTGTTTCTGAGAATGGGCCAATAAAAAAGCATTTTTTATTAAACCAAAAGACAATATTTCGAAATTTACATTATGTTCAATGTATCAACGAATGAAAAAAAAAATGAAAGTATACGAATAAATGTTATAAACATACGCACTGGCACCGAACAAGACCTTGCAAAATAATTACGTAACGGTGTAAGCCTTTTTAATTATTATTTTATTCGTATTTTCACTGAACCTCGATGAATCATTGGTCGCGAATCGCAATTGACGACGTGATTTTTGATATTGCCCGATCAAGACACAACCGGCGTGCCAAAAAAACAACACCTTAAATGAACACTAATGGGGTTTTTTATAGAAAATACTGGCCTAAATCGTGTATGTTTACTTTTTTAATTTGGACTATTTTGATATAAAGAATGCAGCAAGTTTCACGCTACCAATTTAATTGTTTATAACTTTTGAAAGAAACATCATAGAATATTTTTTATGTAATGTATTTATTTTGTATTAGATTAATTTTTGAAAATTATGAAGATATTTAGTTTCACTTCAACGACATGTCCACACAAATCTTTTACGCCGCAAATTCCTTTAACGTTTTGCCAGAAAACTGACAACAGATGGTTTGTGTGCGTGCGATGCGGCGAAAATATTTGTGTGTGACCTTGTGTGCCATAGTGTTTACATTACCATACTATATACAACACATTCCGCTCGCACAACGCAAATTTTTATAGTGGGGACCCAACAATTTCTGCCATTCGTTCAGTATGAATAAATGGTTGTCCAATAAGAGTGTCGGAAGTTTAAAATGAAACCCAATAAGTGATAATACGATATCTTTTTTTTTATCTTAAAGAATAAATACTGACATTATGTTTTGAATAATGTCGTTCAAATGTCCCTTCCTGGTGGTACGCCATAATCGCAAAAAAACGAGATCACACTTTTTTACATCGAGGCTTATCACACCACTCTGACTGTCTTCAAACATTTCACGACGCAACATTCTCCCCGTCGACTTACACTACGAACTTAGAGCCAGAACTCATAGGCATACCATTCCGTAGCCCGCTATGTTAGCGGGATTTTTTAATTTTTCTCTCAACTCTAGAAATAGGGAAGAAATCTCAAAATCCCCGCTAGTAATAACCGGAGTCAAACCTCTACGGTTCTATTCCTCCACGAATGTCTCGACAACCGTTCGAGATATTGAACTATGCTTGTCGTCAGTCGATTCCCCATTGTTTTCTCCATGTAGTACCTCACTTTTATAGAAATTGAGTGCGCTTTGACATTTTTTGATCAAAATGCAAAACTTTAAAACATAGAATTGGTTCATTTTCACATGTATGTGGTTTGCGCAAGTATGATCATGTTTCGGGAAAAATAACTGATTTGGGGTGGTTAAGGATGGACTCTTTATTTAGGTATAGCTTACTATCGAGTATTGAACGTTTAATGATTACGTCCTCTCCACTTTGTCTTAGGAGTAGATTGGGTTTTCGCCGAATTATTCATGATTCTTACTCTTCGTCACAGTGCCCTTCTTGTGGTGCCATGCTATAACACAGCCATGTTTCATTGTTCTTTCAGCTACAATGCTGCTAAATTGTTTAACGCTCTAAGTAGAGATTTGAGATGTCACTTAATGTTCTACAGAAAGCACATCAGATTTAAATTTAGGGAATATCTGCTATCAGCGCAGAGATAGAGCCTTGTATGTTATTTTATGATTATCTTCATTTCTTTTTTTTTATTGATGAATCTTTTTAGTTATCTTCCTTGTTATTTGTTATTACTTGTTTTGTTTCTATGTTTTAGTTTCGTATATAGGTTGTTATTATTTGTATTTTTTGCCTACATAATATTAGTTTATGTTTATATACATTATGTAAGTCAGTATTATGTATTGTAATTGGTTTTTGGATACGGGTTGAGTATGAGTGGCTCGTTGAGCTAGACTTCGCCCTATCCTTTAACATTTGATTGAGTAATAAAGATATTTATAATTATTATTTTCATTTATTTGGCTGTCAAAACTACGCGCATCAATAACCTGGCAACCGTTTTCATTTATCTCTTTTAGTTCTCGAAAAATGATTTGTCGAAAATTTCGCAAAAAATTTATCCGTCAAAGAGTTTTCTGCGAATATCATTCAAAAATCGCCATAAAAATACCACAGAGCCGTCAGATCACGTAATCTGGTGGCATTGCAGTATGCCACGGCAATTTTTTAATACATCTATTTTAATTCAAAATGGAGAATCTTTTGTGCCACCCTGTAATTAAATAGGACTATTTACATTAACCAGTATCGACACTTTTTTTATTTAAGCTATAAGCCTGCTTATGATTTTAGTTGCAATAGTGACGCATTATTTTTATTTTCAATTTTGCGGTCGACGAACTTTTGGACCCCACCAAAGTCGTCCAGGTTCCGAACCCGTACAGAACAGATCCTTCACCGAACAAGACGACTCTTATTTTTTGGTCAAAATATGCGGAGGTAACTTTTTGAGTGATGGGTTTGTAAGTCTGGCCTTTTTGATATCAATATACAGGAGGGATTACAAAAATGATAATTGTGAACTAGTTTCGAAAGATTATTGCGTCAACAAATCATACAGTGAATCCCAAAACTATTCAGACAAGTATATTGCTATAAGCGTACTTATGAAAATAGAAATATAATTAAATGTAATAAAAAATAATTTATTAAAGAAATTAATGAACAATTCTAGAACAACTATAACTTAAGTATCAAACCTATATTAACGCCAATAAAAAGGATTAAAAAAGGGGATAAAACAATTTGTTACTTTGTTATCTATCACTTTTATTTTTAAACAAAATTTGTGTGACTATAATCACAGAGTAACGGACAAATCAATCAATAAATTAAAAAGGATTAATTTATAAATTTAGAACAAAAATGTTCGGATATTAATTAGTACTAATAAAAAATTTACAGTATAAAAAACTTAGCTTATAATTAGTATTTGGTATGACCACCTTTGACCTTAAAACGTTTTGGCATAGATACCACCAATTTTTTAAAATAATCTACGTTGATTTGATTTCATTCCTCTAATAACTTATTCTTTAAAGTTTCTTTATTACTAATTGAATGTATCCTTATATTAGTTACCAAATAAAGTCAAACGTTTTCAATAGGATTAAGGTCAGGTGACGGAGGCGGCGTTTTAATCACTTTTGGGAAGTTGTATAATAGCCATTCGCGAACTATACCCGCACTATGTTTAGAATCATCGTCTTGGTAAAATTTAAATGAGTTTGTTGTTGTTTATGTTCGCCGCATTTACTCCCAGATTTTGTTTTAAAATATGTATATAAATGTTTTTGTCCCTTATACCGTCAATAAACACCAAACCACAAGTTACCAACCCCTCGGAAGATATACATCCCCACACCATTCGTGTGGGGATCCCCCACCGTGTTTAACATTTGGACAAAGATTTTCAGTCTGAGCCAAAAATGTTTAATTTTTGACTCATCATAGAAAATTACGTCGACCCAATAATTTTCAGGTTTCAAAACGTACTTCTTAAGAGTAAAATCCAGTCGAGTTTTAATATTTTACTAACTTAACCAAGGCTTTTTCCGGGTCACACCTCCATTATTGTTTCGGTGCTGACTACTTTTTGAGAGTGGTTTTCCACCAATGTTTTGAGCTTAGATGCATTAATTTTATAGTTTTTATGTACTTCTTTTGAAATAAAACGTTGGCCTCTTCCATTTAATAATTTCGGACGGCCTATTTGCTTCTTCGGAAAAAATCTGTTCTCATTTTTATAGCGTTGCACAATATCTCCAACCTTACTTTTATTTAACTGAAGCATTTGCCAAACTATTTGGTAGGAATTTCCCCTTTCATAAAGAAATTGCACTAACAGCATATTTTCAAAACTGATGTTTTTTTTTAAGATGTTCCTTCGATGCCAGTCTGTCATTTACTGTTTGTAGTTATACAAAATTCGAAGATTACCACTTGTCTTAATTACCACTTAATTCAGATTTATTTTTTGTTTGCGCGTTCGAATATTTTTCAGGTGTAAAACAATATTTGTTTTTTGCTTCTTAAAATTTTAGAATTAAACCGACGATTTCGAAACTTTGTTGTACAAGAAGTCAATAGGAGGTAAGAACGGTAAATATGTGAAAAAAATAATATATATATATATATATATATATATATATATATATATATATATATATATATATATATATATATATATATATATATATACATGAGCAATGGTTAGTTGCTTGACCGGGAGGAAGCCCCACCCATCCTTTACATTGGAGGGCACATGTTTCGTCTGTTGGTGGTTAGATTCATCTTGGTAATGACATATGCTCTCTCGCCAAGAATAGGGAGTCCCTCTCCACAATCAAATAACCCATATTTTCGCCGACCTCTCATCGGATGGCTTATAATATTTTTATAATTTTTATAATTTTTATACTTCCTTGGACAGCGTCCAACGAGACACCACTAGTCAGGAGTTATACACCCCCAACCGTTATATATATATATATATATATATATATATATATATATATATATATATATATATATATATATATATATATATATATATATATATATATATATTGAAACTGATAGATTGAATTTTTAAATAGGATGTCCGAATATTTTTGGGATCCACTGCAATTGTATGTAGGAAGTACAATTGCATTATTAAAAATATTTAGGCAGGTAGAAATTGGATATTTTGTTAGAACATTTAGGTGTTACTTTAGAACTAGTAAAACTTTCTTCTTGCAAGACAATTACAAATTTGTCCTACGCAAGATAAAAATACAAAAAAAATATATTAGTGTAGAAGAGTTCGAAATATTGTTCGTGTCCAAGAATACAACTTTTAACAAAAACAATATTTTTAAAAGTGCAATTAAAACAATTTATTTTTTACTTTTGAAATGATGAAAAACCTGCATAAGTAAATAAATGGATCTGTGGGATATATAATATACGAGGGTACAATGGAATGTCATATTCTTTGTAAAATAAATATTGTAATAAGTAATTTATAATGGATTTTCATCAAGTAAAAGTTGAAAACAACGTTTTGTAGCTTTTTAATTTTTTTTTGTCTTCCAAAAAGTACTTGTCGAATTCTGCAAAATAGTGCTCTGCTTCGGTGATGATCTCTTCGTTTGATATAAATTTGTGTTTGATCCAGCCCGGCATTTTTTCATGTTCAGAATGAGGAAACAGTCTGGGGGTGCTAAGTCCGGAGAATAGGGTGGATGCGATATCAATTCGTAATGCAAATTAATCAATTTCGCTGCTGCAAGGGCGGATACTTTTTTCTTGGCCAAATGAAGGCGATCCTTTATCAATTCTTGGTGAAATTTGACTAATAATGCATGCAGTTTTTCGCATTTCCAATAGCCAATGAAAGTAATGCCTTGCGAATCTCATGAAATAGTGGCTATGACTTTTCCAAGTGATGGAAAAGTCTTCACCTCCTTCAAGGCATTTTTTATCAGGTTGCTTCGTTTATGGTGCACAGTGATGAATCAGAGTTTCTAATTTCGAAATACCACCTTATCTGCCACTCAATTTTGTTGCGAATAAAGAAATTTTTTAGACAGTGAAGTCATACAATTGATTATAAAGGAGAATTGTATTATGAAGGGCAACAAAAACCACTTTTTCCCTGCAGTTTGTCCTAAGATCTAAACTCATACGAAGAAACACGAAGGTTAAGGTCTATAAAACATTCGGTCGGTAGCCACTTATGGCTGCGAGACGTGGCCCTTCACAAAGAAAACAGAAGAAATGCTTGTAGTATTTGAAAGAATAGTACTCAGAAGAATGTTTGACGCTGTGAATGATAATGGAAACTGGAGGATCAGGATTCAATTGAATTGGATACACAGATTTGAATATGGTGATCTATGTATAGGGTTCAGCCACTCAGGTGGACGGGATACGTGAGGAGGCGGAGGGTGATGCCAGAAAGTCGAATACTTACCAAAAATAAAGACACGGTGGCAGAATAAAGGTAGAAGAGATACTGAGAAACTACTACTGCTCATCAGAAACTGACAAAGGGTTGCTGAAGGAGATCATTGTTCACTAACAGGTTGCAGTACCACGGAAAGAAGAAGAAGAAAATTATGCCCCTTTGAAATATATTATTATTTCATTCAACACATTATTATATTTAATATTTGTTTAATAGTTATTAACTTAATTTAATCAACGAAAGTAGATTGTTTTAATTTTTTGTTTTTTTTTTGTTTCAGGTATGGTTAACATTGTAAATAAGAAAATACATAAACCTGTAATGGTAAGTTTAATGAGCGGAAAATTATTTTTAATTATTCCAGTTAATTTTAGTTACTTTAAAACAATATACTTTTTGACTGCACTGAGTTTGTACTGCACTGCTTAAATATATAAATATATATATATATATATATATATATATATATATATATATATATATATATATATATATATATATATATATATATATATATATATATATCTGTGTGTGTGTGTGTAACAGGCAAAGTCCGAAACAATTCCAAACCATTGTTTTGATTCTAGTCGATTTGAGATCTGCAATGTCAATATGCATTATTTGCGAAATGGAAACATCGGGTGCACATAAGTGCAGAAACTGTGACGAGAGTGTTCACGTCACTTGTGCTCAAAGCAGTAGCAATGTGGAAAAAGGTTATGGGTCAAGAGTTTTGTGTCTGCGTTGTGCGCAAAAGATATCTATAAAAACAAATAAGGATATTGCTTATAGCGGGTTGAAGTTCCAAGCAGAAAAAATGAAACAATTATCAGAAACAAAATTCCGGGAAATCCAAGTCGGAGAATCAGTTACAGTGCCAGTTCCAAATTTAGACAGAAGCAAAGCAGATGCTCGTAACTTAGTTGGCGTTGTGATGAAAAAGACAGACGATGGTTTTTATCCAATAGGCACTAGACAAGGGACGATCAGTTCTCTGTATTCAAGAAATCAGATTCAAAGTTGTAAAGAAAGCTTTATAAAAATCAATAATGTTCCAAACAAGGAATTATCGCTTCGAGAGGTTAGCAGTCGGAACTCGAGAGGTTTGGAGGTCAGGGGTTTTTAAAATGCAGTTGTACTAAAAAATGAACAACTAACTCATGTAGATGTAAGAGAGGAAACTTACTTTGTAATTTAAAATGCCATCATTCTACATCATGTGCTAATAAATAATTTGTGTTGTAGACTACGCATATATTATGGTATATTTTGTATTATTATTAATATTATGTACTTTTTCTTCAATATTCGAATGTTTTTTGTTTCGTGTTCTAATAAATATATATTTCACTACAAGAATATTTTGAACTTTGCCTAACACACATTCGACAAACCTAAGATTGCAGTATTATAGGCATACCTCCAGGCAAACTCCGATATATAAAATAATTTCGGGCTTTGTCTAAATCGTTCCCGCAATGCGGTTTATCTATTTATCCCGCGGTTTATCTAGGGGAACTTGGGTTTGACGGCACAACGAAAAATAAAATGTAATATTTCATACCCATTTATTCCATAGGGTACAGCATAAATTTGCTTTGTCTTTGTCAAAGTTGAAAGGATTAACACGAACTTTTCCCATCATAACACGTTTTAAACGATTCACGTCACGTTATCATGACACGTGTTTTAATTATTTTATTAAATTAAATATTCAAAATGTATGTCCACTACTCTCCACTGAGCAAGCCTGGCACCGTTTTAACCAATTTTCCCGAACGGAAAAGTTTTTCTTAAAAAAGTGCTGGCATATTTCTAATCACGTCGACAGCTTCAAAAATATTTATTTCTGATTAAACTCGAAGAGATTTACCGCTAAACACCAAATCACTTTTTGAAACTTCTCGCTAACCATGTTAATATCATCAGGAGATTATTTAATCCTATCTATAATGTTAAAACCTCATTATTTCTGATTGACAAACCAGATTATTTATATGGCCACAAAAGTTTTCATATATATATATATATATATATATATATATATATATATATATATATATATATATATATATATATATATATAATATATATATAACACATGGGCTGAAAAGTCCCGGGCCTAACACATAGATGGCGCTAGTTTTATTGCAGTCACCTTTTTTTTCAGTTAATACTAACCTTCAAAAGACAGCTGTTAAAATTTCATGATATTCTATTCATTAGTTTGTGAGTTATTGTGCTAAGAGTGACGCTACTTTTGTTATTTTCAAAACAATGGATCAAAAACAATTTCGTGTTTTAATTTTACACTGCTTCTTGATGGGAAAAAATACCGTTCAAGCGAAGCAATGGCTTGAAAAGTGTTATGGGGACTCCGCTCCATCAGAAACAACAATAAAACGTTGGTTTGCTGACTTCAAACGTGGTCATAGCGACACCGATGATGCAGAACGCAGTGGACGTCGAAATGAGGCAGTAACACCAGAAAACATAAAAAAAATCCCCAAAATCGTTTTGAATAATCGAAAAGTGAAGTTGCGTGAGTTAGCTGACATCGTAAAGATATCAAAAGAACGTGTTGGCTTTATATTGCATAAGCATTTGACTATGAGAAAGCTCTGTTCAAAGTGGGTGCCGCGTTTGCTCACTGTTGACCAAAAACGAGAACATGTTGATGATTCTGAGCAGTGTTTGGCCATGTTTAAATGTAACAAACCGGAATTTTTGCGTCGATATGTGACAATGGATGAAACATGGATCCATCACTTCACTCCGGAATCAAAACGATCGTCATGTGAGTGCACAGCAACTGGTGAACCTCGTCCAAAGCGCCCGAAAGCACAACAATCGGCTGGAAAGGTTATCGCCTCGGTATTTTGGGATGTGCATGGTGTAATATTCATCGACTATCTTGAGAAAGGAAGTACCATTAACAGTGAATATTATATAGCGTTATTGGAGCGTTTGAAGGCCGAAATTGCAAAGAAACGACCGCATATGGCAAAGAAAAAAATTTTGTTTTATCAAGACAACGCACCGTGTCACAAGTCAATCAAAACAATGGCAAAACTACATGAATTGAACTTCGAATTGCTCCCACATCCACCGTATTCGCCAGATTTGGCTCCCAGCGACTACTGGCTGTTCGCAGACCTGAAAAAATGCTCGCCGGTAAGAAATTTCGCACGAATGAAGAGGTTATCGCTGAAACTGAAGCCTATTTTGAGGCAAAAGATAAATCATTCTACAAAAGTGGTATTGAAATGTTAGAGCGGCGCTGGAATGATTGCGTTGCTCTTGATGGAGATTACGTTGATGAATAAAGCTAATTTTGAACCAAAAAAACTGTGTTTTCTTTGTTAGGCCCGGGACTTTTCAGCCCATGTGTTTGAAATTTGGTACACAAAATTACAAAATTCATGAAATGTTTGCCACTTTTTGGGTATATTTTTTTTTGTTGTCACATATTTGAAATCCAAGCCTAACTTGATTTTTTTAATGACAACAGTACCTGGATTTGGTATTGCTGGAAAGAGCATTTTTTTCTGAATTCAGCAAGGTAAATATTGTATGCTTTGTTTTTTCAAAATAAATTTAAGAAATTGGCTAAAAGATGTTTTGGTTTGTTTTAGTGAGGGTAAATATATTTTTCATTTAATAAGCTATGAAACTATGGATGACTGATCGAGTATTTGATTATACTTGACAATTGTTAACGTCAATTTGTAAAATGTAAAAAATGTTCATTCCAACGATGCCAAATTCAAGTAATGTTATCATTAAAAAAAATAGTCTGGGATTTCAAATATACGACAAGAAAAAAAAGGAAAATGTACCTAAAAAGTGGCAAACATTTGCTTATGTTTGTGTACCAAATTTCATTAAGAAATCTCAAAATGTTCTCGAAATATTTGACCTCTTCTATATACAATAGCGACCATATATAGATAAGTGAGCAAAAAACAAAGTATATGTACTGCAGCAGAAATGAAAGAATACTGAGAAATTTGGAGTGCGGAAGCTATAAATTTGAAGAAGTAAAAACATTTAAATATCTGGGAGTCATAATAGATAGAAGGAATGAGGAACTTGATATAGAAGAGAAGATACATAAAGGATATAGAGCATTCCATAGAAATTACTGAAAGACAGGAGATTGAGCACAAGGAATAAATTAGGAATATACAAAACAATAATAAGACCAATAGTAACATATGCCGCAGAAACTGTATCACTCACAGCAAACGAGGAAGACAAACTAAATATTTTTGAACGCAAGATAATGAGAACCATAATGAGTGCAAAGAAAGTGGGAAATAACGAGTACAGAAATCTGATGAACTTTGAAATCGACAACTTGTTAGGAAGGGAAAACATAGTGAGAACAATTAAAGCACAAATAATAAGATGGTATGGACACGTAATGAGAAGAGACAGGGTTACGCCAATAAGAGAGATAACAATATGGAAACCAGCACAGAGCAGACCGAGAGGGAGACCCAGGGTCAGATGGAGACAGCAGGTGGAGGAAAATATAAAAACAGTAAACGCAGAGGGATGGAGAGGACAGATCGCAGACAGGAGGGGATGGAGGAAAATAGTCTAAGAGGCGAAAATTCACCAACAACTATGAGAAGGGCAACAAGAAGAAATGTGGACTGATCCACTACACTAAAAGGATTTGTAGAGTACCTTAGAAAGGAACAGCTACAATTTCAAATATGAAATGTATTATTATTAAATATATATATATATATATATATATATATATATATATATATATATATATATATATATATATATTCATATACGAACTGAATGTGTTTGGTTTCAGGGATATGAATATATATATATATATATATATATATATATATATATATATATATATATATATATATATATATATATATATATATATATATATATATATATATTCATATCCCTGAAACCAAACACATTCAGTTCGTAAGTGATTATATCATTGCTAAATATTATTTACTTGGGCGATGAACTTTGCCGGAAGTCGAACGGTTTTGAAAATTAAGAAAAGTTTAACCATATGCCTGTTTTAACCTCCTAAACATATTCGCTCTATAGAGCTGTAAGTTCTTTAAGTGTTTTTTTCGTTTGTTTTGTTTTATTTTTATTGATTCGATAGATTTTTTTTGCTGGTCATCAAATAGCATATTTTACTATTTGATATATGACTTGGCTTGATCATCGAAGTAAAATTAATTTTTATTCCTATAAAAGATTTTGGATACTAAAAAATTATTACTTATGAGGTGCATAAATAAAGTAATGAGTATGGTGGCATAGCCTTTCGATATGACAACGCTGTTTGGTTCCCTTCTGGATGGGTAACAGACCAATTTCTGATGCATCTTCAACGAGAGTTTGAACTCACTGAAGTCATTTGGTGTTCTGCAACAATTCTTTTCTTGATTAGGATATTTTCAGTGCGTTCTGAAGATGAGTCACAACAAATTCGAGCAACGGTGGTCTATCAAGTTTTATTTCAGTTTTGGAAAGAGTTCGCCGGAAACTTTTGTAAAACTTCATGTCTATGGAACCTGTGTTTTGTCAAGGGCCCAGGTTGGTATAAAACATTTTAAGTATTTTTTTTTTAAATTATTTTACTTAAATAGTCATAAATAACTTCGGATGCAGCTAAGTTGAATCTATTGTTCGTATCTACCTAGTTACCGGGACAAACGAGTTTTTGCTTTTACTAAATAGATAGGGGTTTAGTTAGTCTTCTGCCAACCGTTTTGTCTGATGCACGTTACATTAAGCTGTTGTTCCTAACCCTTAAAATGGAGAGTGAAAAAGTGCACGTCACGTTGTACTTTGAGAATTTTAACAAGGCCATAGTCCTAAGGCAAAAGCTGAAAAAATATGCATTGCATACGGTGAAGGACTAATAACCAATCCGGCAGTTAGAAATTGGTTTACCAGATACCGTTCTGGAGACACGACCTTAAAACACGAACCGAACGCGGGACGTCCTTCCGACCTTGACAAACTTTTAAAGACAATATTGGAGCAAAATCGACGTCAATCAACAAGACATGTAGCAGAAAGGTTGAATACATCACAATCAACTGTTGCCGCTAAAGGAGTAGCCAAAGTTAGGAGTATGGGTACCTCACAATCTCAGTGAACGGAATAAAGAAGATCGCATGTCAATCGCCAACACAGGCTTGATAAGGCTTGGACAGGTTTGATCAACCACCCCTACCAGATCTGAAAGCAAACATCCATGGAAAAAAAAATTGTTGTGAGTATCGTGGGATTGTCAAGGTATAATTCATGACGAGTTGTTGAAGTCAAATTTAACAACTACAAACTGATACATACGTCTAGCAGCTGCAAAGAGTGAAAGAGAAACTCCATGAAAAGCGTCTTGCACTCATCGATCGCAAAACTCTCAATATTTTACACGACAATGCGTGATCACATACATCAAGGGTGACTCAAGAAGAAATTTTTGAGCTTGGATGGTATTTTTTACCACACCCACCTTACTCCCCGTATGTTGCCCCGACAGACTACCACCCTTTCTGTTCCTTAAAAAACTTCTTGAATGGAAAAGCCTTCAATTCGGAAAAGCAAGTCAGTCAGACTATCGAAAATTTCTTTCAGTTCAAACCAACCACATTTTACAAGGAAATAATTCAATTCTTCTATTGGAACTTTTGTTGTGAAACACTAAACTTGAAGAGATTTACCACTAAACACCAAAACACTTTTTTGAACTACTCGATGCACGTTTCGCTAACCATTTTAGCATCATCAGGAGATGATTTAATCTAATTCTAAAACTAAACTATGTTCTATTTATATGAAAACCATACCTAACGAAGCGTGTAAAAGTCATGAACCGTGAAGTGTACTAAGCCTTACATTAATAATTGAAAAAGTTGACTGAAAGGAATCGGTCCTTTATTCAATATTAGAATTAAATTCAAACTAGCCGTCTTATTTTGGAAGCTATAATTTGAATCGTTAGGAACGTATCTCGAAGTGGTGGTGGTTTTTCTGAAAATATCAAAATCCAACCTATTTTTATTATTTCTACTGACTAACACATCCGGAAATAGTAAACTGTCGTTGTTTTCGAGTTCATGCGCGAATATTATATTTTGGGATTTACTATTTAAGTTCTTAATAATTCTTTGAAATTCAGGCGTACAATCTTTACAAGAAATTAACATTTAAATTAAGTAATGTAGAACATGAATGTTGGTGCAATTTTCAAAGGAATAATAACAAAGGAAAAAATGTCATCTTTAAATAAAAAAAATAAAAAACTCAAAATTGGGCAGTCAAAAGAACATATTCCAGAAAAGAGCAACAACTTAGTGGAAAATCTTTCAACTCAGACGTTCGACAATCCAGAATCTTATCTTTTAAATAAAGGCCTCAATTTTGCTTTGCCGGCATCCCGCAGTGCTTTGCAGGATATGGTAGCCGGTATTGAAACTGGTATTAAATACTTACCGGAGTCTTCCAAGGGTTTCGTCAGAGAGTCATGTAAAAGCAAAATTGTAAAACATATTTCAAATAAAAATGAAAAAATGCCAAATATTTCTAAGATTGTCAAGCGTCTACGAGAGGATTGTTTTTATTTAAAAGCTGATAAGGGAAATAAGGTTGTAGTAATGGACAAACCTGATTACTTTGAACGCGTTGAAAAATTAATTCAAGACGGTCCTTATAAACGATTACCTAGGAATCCATTGACAAAAATGATTAACGAAGTTAGACATACATTGAAATCTTGTAACAGCCTTATTCCCCTTCCCTGAAAAGCAAATTACATGCTTCTAATCCAAAAGTGCCAAGATTGTATGCTCTACCAAAGATTCATAAACCAGAAAAATCAATGAGACTAATTGTATCAGCCATTGATTCTCCAACATACAACTTGGCAAAGTGGTTAACAAAGGAATTTGAAAATCTACCAAACCAACTACCTTCCTGTTCTGTAATAAATTCAACCAATTCACAGAAAAAGTAAAAAATACACATCTACAGGAAGGTGAGGTTTTGGTTTCTTTTAACGTTTCATCGTTGTTTCCGAGTGTCCCGATTTCACATACCTTGACATACCTGAGGGAGTTACTCGAGTTAAACGGTTTTAATAACAAGATTGTTTCTGAGTACATCTCCTTAACAAGATTATGTATGAAGCAAAATTGTTTTTAGCTTAATAACAGGTTTTACGAACAACAAGAAGGAACTGCAATGGGCAATCGTCTGTCCGTTCTTAGCCGTTCTTAGCCAACTTATTCACGAGTAAATTTGAAACCGAGGCAAAAGATGAATTTCAAAGAATTATTAAGAACTTAAATAGTAAATCCCAAAATATAATATTCGCGCATGAACTCGAAAACAACGATAGTTTACTATTTCTGGATGTGTTAGTAGAAATAATAAAAATAGGTTGGATTTTGATATTTTCAAAAAAACCACCACCACTTCGAGATACATTCTTAACGATTCAAATCATAGCTTCCAAAATAAGATGGCTAGTTTAAATTTTATAGTAAATAGATTAATTAATTTTTCTTTAAATAAAGATAATTATAACAAAGAATTGACATTAATTAGGGAGGTATCTGAAGTGAATGGTTATAATAAGAACAATGTAGATAAACTAATTAGAAAACGTAAGTTCAGAAAATTATTAAAAGAATCTTCGTAATACCATTTGATGCCCAACTGACAAGAGGACTAGACAAAATTTTGAAAAAAGCGGGCATTAAGGTTGTGTACAAACCATATAATAAATTAAGAGAAGTTCTGGGTAATCCAAAGGAAATCCAAAGTAAAGCAATATGAAAAGTCGCGGATTTACAAAATTAGTTGTCAAGACTGTGATCAAAGGTATATTGAGCAAACAAAAAGATCCATATTGACAAGATATAAAGAACATATTGCCCACATTAGATATGGGAGAAATGAAAAATCTTGTGTTGCCCAACATGCAATCGAACATGACCATAGTATAGATATTAGTAATTTAAAACTAATTAAAAGTGTTAATAATAATAGGGCTTTGCATGCCTATGAAAGCATTCAAATAGAAAAATGTAAGAAAATTATAATCCGAGATAAAGGACCAATTCCTTTCAGTCAACTTTTTCAATTATTAATGTAAGGCTTAGTACACTTCACGGTTCATGATTTTTACACGGTTCGCTAGGTATGGTTTTCATATAAATAGAACATAGTTTAATTTTAGAATTAGATTAAATCATCTCCTGATGATGCTAACATGGTTAGCGAAACGTGCGTCGAGCAGTTCAAAAAAGTGTTTAGTGGTAAATCTCTTCAAGTTTAAGGAAATAATTGATAAGCTGTAAAGAAGATGGAAAATGGTCGTACATAATAGTGGTTAATACATAATAAATGAATATGATTTTGTTATTTAATGAAAGCAAAATAAATGTCTGATAAAAAAAAAGTTATTTGTGACTCATGTGTGTGACATTAGAAGTAAAAAAGTACACGAATGGGTGGGTTATAACAGTTAAGGAGTGTTTTTTATATTGTTTTTTTTGTTTTAATTTTTCAACACCACCTCGTTAAATTTTCTGGGTGGATTTAACTTGCCTTTACCCTATTTTTTTTTGTTACTGACATTTTAAATTTAGTTTTCCTGCCTTGCGTTCCATTTTATTAAAAATGTTGCGTAAATAATTAGAGAAAAAAAATTCATGGACGTATTCCACTTAGTGAAATTAAAAACGGCGATGTACAACTATATTTGCATGTGATGTAATGTCGTGTTTATGTTCGAGCTAAAATTGTGAATATAATTTTCCTTCTGTCACATTAAATTATGAAAAAACGAGGTATTATGTTTATAGAAGGTCACCAGAAAAAAATATCATTAAAGGTAACGTCTGTACATCAAAACCTAAAATATATAAAAAATATTCAAAACCACGATGAAAATTGAGTAAATAACACTTATATTGAAGAATTTTCTAGTAGGACTGTCAGAAATTTGAAACGTGAGAGGGGCCCGCAAAGGGTCCACAACACGAATCCACAGTAAGAACAATAAAAAAGAGTGAGTAATCCATTCGGGCCAGTGCTTCGTGCGGTACTAGTACCAGCAATAAAGTTAGGTGTTTCTCGCGACTTCTAACTATGGAAAAGATGGAAAGAACGCTTAGAATGGAAATTGGATCGAAGATCAAACAAAAGTGGCTCTTAGCTGCCGAATTATTCAAGAAAAAGCTAGACGCCTTTTAGAGAATCTAAAATCAGATGAAGAAACTCTAAGCTTCCAAGCCAGTAAGGGTTCTTTTGAAAATTTTAAAAAGCGCTTTTTGTTATACAACGTAAAAAAACTGGGGAGTCGGCTTCTGCAGAACACGAGGCGGCTAATCGGTATTCGACTGAATTCAAAAAATTGGTTGAAAGGGTTATCAACCAGACAGGTTTATTTTGGAAGAGGATGCCTGCTTGAATATTTGTGTCTCAAACCGAAAGATCCGCACCAGGATTTAAAGTTTTAAAGGACAGGGTTACTCTTCTCTTGCTCGAATGCTTTAGGTAACCATATGATAAAGCCACTGCTCGTATACGAATCCCTACCACTCACGTGCTCTAAAAAATACAAACAAAAATGATCTGCTGGTCTTTGCAAAGCAAATCAAAAAGGTTGGGTGACTGCAACATTATTTACAAACTGGTTTCTGAACTGCTTCGTACCCAGTATTAGGCAATATTTGGCATCAAAATCATTACAATTCAAAGCTTTACTTTTTAAATGGTGCCCCGAATGACTCCCGGTCATTCTGAATCCCTTAAGTTTGCTGATCCAAACATATAAGTTTGCTTTCTACCTCCTAACACTACATCACTGATACAACCATTAGATCAGTGAATAATAGCAGCGTTTAAAATATATTATACCCAGCGAACTTTCAGTTATGTCTTCACTCACTGTTACTGAAAAATGAAAAGCTTTTAATGTCGCCCATTGTATAACATTTATCAAAGAAGCAGTGGATGAGTTATATTCATCAACATGGAATTCCTGCTGGAGAAAGTTATGGCCAGAGCTTGTGGCCGATACGTCAGCAGTTTCTGTCAAAGCACCTGAAATTCAAGACATTGTAAGAATCTTCACATCAAATTCATGGATATAGTTTCGAGGAGTTGCAACCAAGTGGCATTGAAGAACTTATAGTTTCTCACGACAATGTACTATCAAAATCAGAACTGCTTGAAATTCTGAAAAATACATCGCATATCGAAAGCAATACATACGATTAGATCTCCGACGAGGCACCGACTACTCAGATGACTACCACATCCCTATCATTAAGTAGTTTACAAAAAATGTTATCAACCGCACAACATTTGCAAGATTTCCTCTTGCCAAGCATTTTGTCATAATGTTATGTACCATAAAAAGACGTTTTGCGGCGAAGTTTAATAACCTTCTTTCATTTGAAGAAAACGACTGTTGAAAGTTATCGATTATTGGTTGAAGCTTATTGCCAACATGCTCTAACCTAAAAAACATGCGAACGATGGTTCAAACGTTTTAAAAGTGGTGATTTTGATATAAAACACAAGGAGCGTCTAGGACATCCGAAAAAGTTTGGAGATACAGATTCGCAAGCATTATTGCATAAAGACGCAACTCACACGTTGAAACAATTGGTATAAGCATTGAATGTTGTCAATCTACCATTTCCGAACGTCTACACGCATTAGGAAACATCCAGAAGGAAGGAAAATGGTTTCTATATGAACTGAAGGAAAGACACATTGAAAAGCGAAAAGCCTCTTGTGAAATTGTACTTGCCAGACAGCAAAAGTTTTTTGCTACGAGTTGTGATAGGTGATGAAATGTGGATCTATTTTGATATTCCAAAGTGCAGAAAATGATGGGTAAACATGGCAATATACGTGAAAAGAAGGCTTCGCTGTGTATTTGGTGGGAGAGTAAGGAAGCTGTGTATTACGAACTGCTGAAACGTGGTGAAACGATAAATGGCGATCGATACCGACAACAATTGATAAAACTGAACCGAGCATTAAAGGAAAAACGACTAGAATACGCCCAAAGACACGATAAAGTTACTTTTCAATATGACAATGCTCGGCCGCATATTGCAAAGTGTGTAAAAACTATTTGGAAAACGTTAAATGGGAGGTCCTATCCCACCCCCCGTAATCACCGGACTTAGCCCCTTCGGACTACTATTTATTTCGAACGATGCAGCACGGACTTTCAGAACAACACTTACATTGTTACGAAGAAGTGAAAATTTGACTTGATGAATGGTTGGCCTCAAGAAACCAAAAGTTATTTTTGCGCAAAATTCATTCTTTGACAGAAAGATGTTACAAAGTAATAGCTAACGATGGTTAATTTTTTTATTATTAAGGTAATTTACTTTGTTATGGAAATAAAGGCTCAAATTTATGATAATACAACATGATTTCAATTGTTTTCGATAATTGTAATCGAAAGTTTTTTTTTAGCTTAACAGGATAATTGGAAAATTTATTGAAGGTCTTACTATATTACATTAATACATATACAATACAATGATATGTTGGGAATATTCTCATAAAACTGCAATATTATGATGCGCGACGTTTGTTTGCGAGATAATTTAATAAGCATCGTTTTCCGGAGATAATAGTTGATGATTTTATTATGGCAATTAGAGTAGAGGTGTGTTCGATAGTCAAGGAAATTACTTTTTTTCTCTTAATTACTCTCCCTTATTCAGTCATTTTCAGCGGTATCCACTCCAGGATTGCGTTGGTCCATCTGTCGTCCCATCGCCTCGCTATATGGCCTGCCCATCTCCATTTCAATTGTTTTACTCTTCCAATGATGTTACAGACTTTTGTTTGTTCCCTGATCCATGCGCAGGACTTTCTGTCTCGTCTTGTAATGCCAAGCATACATCTTTCCATTCCCCTCTGTGCCACCCGAAGTTTTTGAATTGATTGCGATGTGAGTGTCCAGGTTTCACTTCCGTATGTCATAACCGGTAGAACTCACTGATCGAAGACTTTTCTTTTCAGGCAAAGTGGGAGTCTGCTCTTAAACACTATGTTGAGCCTACCAAATGCCTGCCAGCCACATTTAACACGCCGTTCCACCTCCCGGGCGGTATTCCCCTCCATTGAAATCCTCTGCCCAAGATATACAAAGCTGTCCACAATCTCCAAATCCCTTCCTAAAACTGAAATTCTTCTGTCCTAAGCGAAGTTATTGAACATGACCTGACCTGACTCTTTTTCAGGTTTATTTTCAAGCCAAATGGTTCGCCAGCCCTTTGCAGTTCTTGTATGCGTCTTTGCAGCTCCTCTGGGTCGTGAGAAATGAGAATAATATCATCTGCAAATCTAAGATGGTTTAAGTTTGCACCACTGATCTTTACACCATCCTGTTCCCAATCCAGTTTACGGACTACTTCTTCAAGGCCAGCCGAGAAAAGTATAGGCGATATTGCGTCACCCTGCCGTACACCTCGTTCTATATTAATTCCCACTTCAAGATTATCAAGGTGAATTGTGGCTGTAGCTCTATCATATATCGATTCTAATAGGTTTATATAGGCTCTCTCTACACCTTGGCTAAGCAGTGCATCCATTATCGCATGCTTTGAGATGGAATCAAATGCTTTTTCGTAGTCGATAAAAGCCAAGCACAGTGGCATGGTGTATTCGTTGTGCCTTTCTATGACCTGCTGTACAACCTAGATGTGATCCATTGTACTGAATCCACTTCTGAATCCTGCTTGTTCTCTTGGTTGTGCGTCATTCAGTTTTTTTAATATTCTTTTAGAAATTATCTTAGTGAAAACTTTGTACATTACTGATAGGAGGCTTATTGGACGGTAGTTCTTTAAATCTTCCTGTGCTCCTTTTTTATGTAAAAGGATCACTTCTGCGTTTTTCCATAAGCCAGGTACTTTTTGTTCTTTGAGACATTTTGAGTATAATTTTGCCAGTGTTTTATGTAACGCCCGACCACCAGCTTTTAACATTTCGACAGTTACACTATCCTTTCCTGGAGCCTTGCCATTCTTCATCAATTCTATAGCATTTGTTACTTCCTCCACTAGGATATCTGGCATTATATATTGTTCTTCCGTGGGTATTGCTGTCCCTGACTGGCTCTGATCTTCATATAACTGGGAATAAAACCTTCTGACAATCTCTAACATTTGGGTACGCGCCCCGCACACTGTGCCATCCTCACGCTTTAAAGCATATATTTGCGTTCTTTTGTTTCTCACCTTCTGTTTAGCTTTGTTAATTCCTTTGTCTTCTTCCAGGGTTTTTTGCACTAGCTGCATATTGAATCGGCGCGTGTCCTCTCGGATACGTTTTCTTATAGTTTTGCAGAGCTCAGTGTACTCTACCCTGCCAAAAGGACTACCTGCATTTCTCATTGCTCGCCGTTTCTTCATCAATCTGTCAATCAATCAATCAACTAATCTGTCACCTCTATTGTCTCGCTCACCAGTTCCATATGGGCCAGTATATATGTATATATATATATATATATATATATATATATATATATATATATATATATATATATATATATATATATATATATATATATATATATATATATATATAAAAATGAGGAAAATTCTCGGCCCAAAACTAACAGAGGAAGGGTATAGATTGCATTCCAGAAAGACCGCAGGGGAATGCCCAACGTAGCGGCGGACATAAGAAAAAGAAAGTTGAAATTATATGGACATATCATTAGACTCCCACCGATAAGATTCACCAACAGAATTCTGGGGGCAAGGGGTCAAGTCAATAGTACCATGGATTGCACAAGTCAGAACTGATCTAGGAAAGGCACAAATGGATCCGACAGAGATTGAGGATAGAAGAACGTACAGAAACAAAATACATATGTGGAACATTGCATCAGAGAGCGAAGTTGCGGGGAGATCGAGAACAAGGTGAACGGAGGAGAGAAAGAGAATCCATGGAGAAAGGATTAGAGAGGTGTGAAAGATCAGAAGGAACACTCGAAAATGAGTCGGAATGCTTTGCGTGATCCAACCGGGTCTATACGCACCTAATAATAATATATATGTATATATATATATATATATATATATATATATATATATATATATATATATATATATATATATATATATATATATATATATATATATACCTATATATACCTATATATACCTATATATATACCTATATATATATATATATATATATATATATATATATATATATATATATATATATATATATATATATATATATATATATATATATATGTAGTTCGTAGTGTTTCGCGGATGGATGAATACATTAGACTATTAGTCGGGGAGTACATCCGATCGTTTGTGTTCTGTTTTTGGGAACGTGCAGATGTTTCAATAGTACCATTTAATTTCCGCCACCAAAAAATACAGTTCACTTTAGAAATCGAAAAAGGCAAAAAACTCCCCTTCCTAGATGTCTTAATAACCAAGTACCAAGATGGACGCTTACAGCATACAGTTTACTGGAAACCAACTCACATGAACGATACCTGAATGCAAGGTTCCAATCACCATCCAGCACAACTTCAAGAGGTTGTCAACACCTTGATTTCTCGATCTCTCCGACTATCTGATGACATCAACCGAGAAAAAGAGCTCAGAACAATCACCGACGCTCTAAAGCAGAACGGCTACTCAGAGCATGACACAAAGAAGGCTGTTAATTATCAAAACAACCAACAGAAGCCAAATGAATATGAAAATAGGCCCGTAAAAGTTCTGCCGTACATCAAAGGTGTTATAGACCGCATTGGACGACTGCTTCGAAGACATAATATATTAACCATAATACAAGCCACATAAAACAATAAAATCAGCTACCAGAAGTCCCAAAGATCAAATCATTCTAGAGGCAAATCATCGGGGCGTATACAGCATATCGTGCGGGACTTGTAACATTGCATACGTCTGACAAACCAATAGAAGAATATCAGCTCGGCTCGAAGAACACAAATTGGCGGTTAGAAATAACCAAGCCACATAGACTCTGTTCCAACATCATCTACAAACAGGACACAAAATCGATTTCGACAGTTGCCCACAAATTGCAAATATCCCTAATTACAAAACAAGAACTATTCGAGAAACAATAGAAATAGAAAAAATCGGACACAAACAGAAGAGATGATTCCCTTCAATTTGCCAGGAACGTGGAAACCAGTAATCAACCCACAGACCGAACTTCACCAGCCGATGTCGGAAGAGCCACTGACTCCCACTGTGATACCCCAAACAACGAAGGAGCGGGGCCAACACCAGAACCAATAAGTACGCACCACTACAATCTGCGACCTAGAAGAATATAAATACTACGAGACGGTTTCCACAGCTTTCAGTCTTCAGACAAGTGTGACCTTGGTGAAACGTCTGCACGTTCCCAACAAACGGGACACAAAAGATCGGATGTACTCCCGGACTAATAGTCTTATATAAACACGGTGTTTTCAAATCTGAGTTATTTATATTAACAGGTTTTATAACTCGTAAAAATAAGTAATTTTATTAAAAATCATTTATATAAAAGTTGCAAAATAATAAGTTACTAGCAGTTACAACATTTGAAAACAGACCTGATTTTTTTATATTCTCGACCACTGCATTGTAGAACTCGCAAAGAGAAGTTCATTTAGCAAAACTCATTTATATAAAAGTTGCAGAATAACAAAGGAAAAAATGTTTCTTTGAATGAAAAATGAAAAATTTCTACCTGAATCTCTACCATTTCCCTGTGTCGTGAAGTGTTGTAACTAAATTTAGAAACATCCGTGGAGGCTGATGATGTCTTAAAGGAAATCTTTCCGCGTACCAACGTATTTAACGTACAACGTATTTAATATTATGTCCACTAGTTCATTGTTTCCATAAACGTGCGGCATTTTTATCGCAGAAAGTATCCAAAAATTAAACACGCAGGAATTAGGACCACATGCCATATCGAACATGCCATTCAAATGAAATATCGTAAAAGAATTTTAAAAAACTAGTCATACCCAGTATCAGCAGTAAACAAATACTTTGTCTTTATAAAGCAGTGGTTGAGAATATCAGACAGGTCTGTTTTCAAATTTTGTAACTGTTAATAACTTCTTTATTTTGCAACTTTTATATAAATGATTTTTGGTAAAATGACGTATTTTTACGAGTTCTACAACCTGTTCAAATAAATGACCCAACTTGAATATTTGAAACACCATGCATATTTTTTATACAGTGAATATCTTAAGTACCTCCAAAATGCGAATACTTTTGTTATACGTAGTAACTTTCTCAATGATTCTACTAGCCTTTTCTCTACATTCGAAATATTTCCTATTTTATTTTATTTCTGAATGTGGTTGCTGTAATGGCAACTGTACCATTTAATTTCAACAGCAATGAGTCATAACAACTAGAAAGGTCAATGTAGTTAACGCATTCAAGAAAAACGAACTAAGATTAAGCTGTGCCATGTTTATGTAATATGCCAGTAATCTTTCTGGTATTTAAACTGAATAGAAATTATACTGGGTGAACATTGAAATGGAAAAGTATGTTAATTTTATGTGAAATAATGCCTACATTGTGTTATAACAGTGTCAATATCAAATCAATTCTACAATGAATATATTTTTACTTATTATGTATAAGATATATAATTTAACGGGTACAAATAGTTTTATTGTTGATAATCTAGACCAAAAAATGTCGAGACTCTAGTAAAAAGAAATCACAAGGTGATAAATTAGAACTATATTGTACCAGAGACGACATTTGAGACATTTGCGACATCTGCGAAAAACAAACAAAATATTAACTTCCGTTGGGTTTTCAGAAAATTTAGCGTATTCACAAATCCATTCTAAATAATAGTGATGAGGCGTTGTTGCAGTAGCTTACTTAACAAAGAAGCATAAATACCGAATTAAGTGTGAATTATATAGATGCACTTACACATGGGATTCGAAGTGCCTTTGGCTTTGCAAAGTCTCTTATGCATGAATAGAAAATGTACCGATTTTTTGATGGGTTATGAACATATGAAATTAGATTCAATCGATAATGGGCTGTTTTTGAGCTCGGTATGAGATTGTAATGGCGAATGCACGTTCCTATTGTCCATATTATGACAATTGGATTTTTTAATAAAAAATAATTATCGTTTTTTTTTATGTTATTTTAAAACTTTATCATAAATAATATTGATAATCGATGCGAAAAAGTTAAAAAAAATGTTTGCAATTCATTATTAATGAATTAAAATTGATAAAATTTAAAATAAAATAACGTGACTACGAAAGCACCACGATTGGCTGTCATGTTTGTGACGCCATTATGTTAAAGTATTTTCACATAAATACTGTCGACGGATTGTACCTGTTTATAATACTATCAAAGTTATTGAAGTTTAATGCAAAAAAAATTGTTGGTTACTAATTTAATTAAATGTAAATAAAAAACCAAATATTTCTGTTCAATATAGCTAAATTATTTGTAGGATGTCACGCGAAAGTTACGGCGTGAAGACTATAGGTTAAGTTCAATTTAACCTCAAAAATTGTATTTGCACGGGAATGGACATGTATGTCCAGAACATAAAGTTCTGAGTAATGCTTAAACAGTTACCTTAATTATTAATGAAAAACTTCAATGTCAGGATTGTGTAGCTTCAGCAAATAATAAATACTCAAACATAGGAAATTAATATAATGTTATAAATAATAATCGTTTATATATTTGGAGACAGGCGGTTGCAAAAAATATGATGTTATACGTTGTGAAGAACCATTGATTTCGACGTTTAACATCTTGTGGCCCGTTTAAAAACATTTTTTCGGGAGTTGTTTTTGTAGTATTCGTATCATTTTGTACTGGCAGGATAAATAATTAGATTTAGATTTTCAATATATATCAATACACTGATGATAATAACAAGAATAAGTTGATTAAAAATTAAAACACTCGTTTCAGCTGTCTGTAATGTTGAGGGGAAATAGACATTATGAAGTCACACGCGCTCGGGCTTTTTCGGTAACTCTCAGCGCGTCATCGGTACTAGGCTTAAGAATTTATTTTCAATTTCATATAACTTTTTAATTACAACGAAAGAATATAAATACATTTGTTATAAAGCTTATATATGATCTTTTCATTTATGACATTTTTTGTTTTCAAAACCCCAATCTTGTTGTTTTTAAAAATGCTATTAATAAGTTTTAATAATGCTTTAAAAATAAGGGTTGATGCTTTGCTGCGGCATATTATGCAATTTATATAATCAGTAATCATATATGGTTTATTTTCTGGTGAAATTCAAGCGTAGGTCAGACAATCTATATATTGTAAAAAAAGGAGTCTGCGTTGTATATTGAAAATGAAACAAAGGTAAAATTTAGGGATATGTTAAATCCGAAGAAATTTAGCACTAAAGGCCAAATCACTTTATTTAACTTCTCACGTTTCGCTAACCATGTTAGTTTCATTAGGAGATGATTCAATCTCTTATTCACGATTTAATTATATCTTCTAAACATCAAATCACTTTATTTAACTTCTCGCGGCGCGTTTCGTTGACCATGCTAGCATCACCAGGATATAATTCACTTTTGAATCAGAGATAAAGTGCGAGTTGCAAAACGCATTCATTTTCTACACCCAAAAGGGAATGCCACATCAGATATTCATCGCAAAAGCCTTTTCCTTTCTCACACGTTACGCTAATGAGAGGGAAAAGTTTTTGAAATCCATCGTGACTGGGGATGAAACGTGGATTCCTTCTGATAGAGCCAGACAGAGAACAATCCAAGTAATGGATACACACACATTCCCCGAACAAAGCCAACAAGTTTAAACAAACTTTCAGGAAGACCATGGCTACCGCAAACATTGTCAGACATTATGTCGCCTGCAGAGAACCAATTAGAACAAAAGAAGAGGCATACTAAACACCAAATCACTTTTTAAACTTCTCGACGCACGTTTCGCTAACCAGGTTAGCATCATTAGGATATTATTTAATATAATTCTAAAACAAAATTATATTCTATTTATATGATGACCCTACTTAATAAAGCGTGTAAAAATCATGAACCGTGAAGTTTACTGAGCCTTACATTAATAATTGAAAAAGTTGACTGAGCGGAATAGGTCCTTTATCCCGGTTCATGATTTCTTACATTTTTCTATTTGAACGCTTTCATATGCATCCAAAGCCCTATTGTGATTTACACTTTTTACCAGTATTAAATTATTAAAAGCTATATTGTGGACATGTTCAATACAAGATTTTTCATTTCTCCCATATCTAATATGGGCAATATGTTTTTATATTTCGTATATATGGATCTTTTTGTTTGCCCACTATACCTTCGATCACAGTCTTGACAACTAATTTCGTAAATCCCCGACTTTTCATGTTGCTCTACTTTATCCTTTAGATTACCCAGAACTTCTCTGAATTTATTATATGGTTTGTACACAACCTTAATGTGCACTTTTTTCAAAATGTTGTCTGTAAATTATTTTGGTTCACACTTGTCTTTATTTTATGCCTCATCAGAGGTTGAAAAAAAATTGCCCTCGTATATTTTCCTTGGTTTTGATGCAAGAAAACAAAAGCCAAGATGCAGAGATATAAGAGAGTCTGTTGGAAAGAAATAGGAAGATAAATTAACGTTATTATGTCGGTTAGATTAATGAAATGATTAATGTGGGTTGAGTTGTTTTAGTTATTTACCAGTTAATTGGATATAATGTATTACATAAAGTAGTCCCTCTTACATCTGCTCCTTTTGCTTCGTTACAGATACAATGATAATGCTATTTCAGAATATCATAAATAACAAATATTCGATCTACTTAGATTAATTTAAAATCTGCTCTGTCGGAACTTGGTTGTATTACAATACGAGGTATACTGAACTGTAATTGCGGAAGACCCAGGCGATAATGTTCACCAAAAATACTACATAAACAACGCCTGTTTGTAGATAAAACCTTGATTCTTTGGTAGCAAAAACCAACTTATCTGGACCTACAATTCGATAAATCATTTAAATGTTCCTCCACAAAGCTCTGATGAGAGTTGTTGTATTACACAAATCCAAAGTTTGGTATTTCTAACCCGTTTCCCCAATAACCTACTTTACTAAGTGTGGCGTAGAAAATGGTTTATTCCATGTATGCGCCATCGTTAGCTACACATTGGTAATTTTTATATGCCCTCCCAGAAAAACCGTACATCTTTCGAGGTGCTCTAGTTATCGAGCCCTTTTTTCGACATCTCCGTAATTATTGAAGTGTTTCATGGAAAGTGCGTGATACATTGATAAAAACAAGTGTCAGTCATAAGGGGCCAAGTACGGCAAGTACGGCGGGTGGGGCAAGATTTCCCAGCCAAGTGCAGAAATGTTGACTTAGACTGCTTTCGCTGTGTGTGATGGGGCGTTGTCGTGCTGCAAAATCACTTTTCCGTGTCTTGTTGCTCACTCTGGTCGCTTTTCGATCAATGCATGGTTCTTGTTGATCGTAACGAACGGTATTCTAAACTGTTTCACAGAAGCTCATGGTACACGATACCCTTCTGATTTGATCCCTCCAAATGCACAACCTCGTCTTCTTTCGATTAAAGCGATTCGGTCTTGCGGTCGTGGTTGATGATTGTTCTGGGTCAACCTATGATTTTCTGCGTTTTTGGTTCTCGAAATATATCCATATTTCGTCTCCATTCACGATCCGATGCAAAAAAAGTCTGATGCCGAGAAAGCAAAACTTCGCACACCGTTTATCGCTTTTCTATCTGTCTGTTGTTCAGCTGATGTGGTACTCATTCTCCTGTCTTGTGGATCTTTTCCATGGCATGTAGACGATCACAAATGGTTCGGCGACCAACATTTAACCGTTTGTTGTTGGGTTTGTATATAGTCTTTTTCCAACAAAACTTGCAATTCGACATATTGAAATTTTTTCGGTTGACCTGTACTGTCTTCCTCTTTCAAGTCGAAATAACCACTTTTCTTTTGATTGAACAGGAAAAGCAGTACATGCCGCAAATGTTCTTTATTTGGCTCGAAACTCGACATGTTTACCACACGAAAAAACTATGGCGCGAATTCGAAATCGTTTAAACATCAATGGCTTTTTGAAATGGACTGTTGTAGCAACAAAATTATACAAGAGATTAGACAGCGCCATCTCTTCAAAAATTAAGAGTTATTAACCACCATATCTGATAAAACGTCTATAGTGTATTAGGAATAACCAGACCCACCGGAAAACCGCAGTCCTCTTAACCTTTCAATTCTTCAAAGTTGAAAGTTCATGCCCGCCAACTCCATCGTAATCAATATACCAGTCTTCCTACCCTATCCATGGAGTAAAAACTAGGTATGTAACATTGAATGAAAAAATCGATTAATTAATAATCGATTTTTCTTCGTTACTTATAAATAGATTTTTTTATAGAAAATAATCGATTCTTCGGAAAAATACGATTTTTTTAGAAAATCTGCATACTTTTCTATATAATAATAAAACCAACCTAAGTGATCGTAAGACGAACGAATATGGGTATCTATAATTGGGTTGGGTATCTATCTGTGATAACTTTTTCCCAGAACAAAGAAGTACTCACAGGTTACTATGAAATAACCCCCATCAGCATCAGATGTCATGTTTTATAAACGTTAGTTTTAAGGAATAGACAACATATATATTATATTAATACTTTATTAAAATAGAAATAAACGAAAACGAAATAAACAAAAAACAAACTTCTGTTCTCAAAACTAAAAGTATAATTTGACAAAACAAACTTCTGTTTTCAAAATTTAAACAATAATAAAACTAAAAAGAATTATTTCCATAAATCTTTCGTAAGAGAGTTTAAAAATAATAATTTTGGTAATATCTTCCCAAAGATTTGCGTTTTCCTAACAATATTCCCTGCTTTGGAAAACAGCTTTTTTGCTGGCGCAGGAGAGGCCATCACCAGATGCTTTAGAGCCAATTCGGGTAGCTTAGGAAAAGCTCCTGCGTAGTTCTTCCATACAGCGAGAGAATCTGCTTTGACTCGATAACGGAGCGCAATATAAAAGTCTAATTCGACCCTTGACGGGCTAGATGCTAATATGTTTTCATGGTGAGCCTGCCATATATCTTGCTCGTTGACAGTGGCTGGTGATGAAGGAGATGGCTCAAAACTGGCCGCATGAGCTAGCAGAACTTGAGCATAATCGTTTTCGGTGTTTAAACATTTGATTATACAATTTATTGTTTTCTACAAGGCTAACGCCTCATCCAAATGGATATTTTTCAATCTAGAATCCAAAACGTTGCGACCGAGAAAAGGTGCACTATTTGGATGTTGTCGAATCTTTTGCTTAATTCTGTTTGCAAAGAATTTTTCAATTGATTTACGATTGATAATCGATTTTTTTATAGAAAATAATCGATTCTTCGGAAATATCGATTTTTTTAGAAAATCTGCATACTTTTCAATATAATAATAAAACCAACTTAAGTGATCGTAAGACGAACGAATATGGGTATCTATAATTGGGTTGGGTATCTATCTGTGATAACTTTTTCCCAGAACAAAGAAGTACTCACAGGTTACTATGAAATAATCCCCATCAGCATCAGATGTCATGTTTTATAAACGTTAGTTTTAAGGAATAGACGACATAGAAATTATATTAATACTTTATTAACATAGAAATAAATGAAAACGAAATAAACAAAAAAAAAAACTTCTGTTCTCAAAACTAAAAGTAAAATTTGACAAAACAAACTTCTGTTTTCAAAATGTAAACAATAATAAAACTAAAAAGAATTATTGCCATAAATCTTTCGTAGCAGAGTTTAAAAATAATAATTTTGATAATATCTTCCCTAAGATACGGTTTTGAGTTTTCCTGACAATATTCCCTGCTTTGGAAACAGCTTTTTTGCTGGCGCAGAAGAGGCCATCACCTGGTACATTAGAGCCAATTCGGGTAGCTTAGGAAAAGCTCCTGCGTAGTTCTTCCATACAGCGAGAGAATCTGCTTTGACTCGATAACGGAGCGCAATATAAAAGTCTAATTCGACCCTTGACGGGCTAGATGCTAATATGTTTTCATGGTGAGCCTGCCATATATCTTGCTCGTTGACAGTGGCTGGTGATGAAGGAGATGGCTCAAAACTGGCCGCATGAGCTAGCAGAACTTGAGCATAATCGTTTTCGGTGTTTAAACATTTGGTTATACAATTTATTATTTTCTACAAGGCTAACGCCTCATCCAAATGGATCTTTTTCAATCTAGAATCCAAAACGTTGCGACCGAGAAAAGGTGCACTATTTGGATGTTGTCGAATCTTTTGCTTAATTCTGTTTGCAAAGAATTTTTCAATTGATTTACGATTGATAATCGATTTTTTTATAGAAAATAATCGATTCTTCGGAAAAATCGATTTTTTTAGAAAATCTGGATACTTTTCTATATGATAATATAACCAACCTAAGTGATCGTAAGACGAACGAATATGGGTATCTATCATTGGGTTGGGTATCTATCTGTGATAACTTTTTTCCAGAACAAAGAAGTACTCACAGGTTACTAGGAATTAACCCCCATCAGCATCAGATGTCATGTTTTATAAACGTTAGTTTTAAGAAATAGACGACATAGAAATTATATTAATACTTTATTAACATAGAAATAAACGAAAACGAAATAAACAAAAAAAAAAATAAACTTCTGTTCTCAAAACTAAAAGTAAAATTTGACAAAACAAACTTCTGTTTTCAAAATGTAAACAATAATAAAACTAAAAAGAATTATTGCCATAAATCTTTCGTAACAGAGTTTAAAAATAATAATTTTGATAATATCTTCCCAAAGATTCGCGTTTTCCTAACAATATTCCCTGCTTTGGAAAACAGCTTTTTTGCTGGCGCAGGAGTGGCCATCACCAGATGCTTTAGAGCCAATTCAGGTAGCTTAGGAAAAGCTCCTGCGTAGTTCTTCCATACAGCGAGAGAATCTGCTTTGACTCGATAACGGAGCGCAATATAAAAGTCTAATTCGACCCTTGACGGGCTAGATGCTAATATGTTTTCATGGTGAGCCTGCCATATATCTTGCTCGTTGACAGTGGCTGGTGATGAAGGAGATGGCTCAAAACTGGCCGCATGAGCTGGCAGAACTTGAGCATAATCGTTTTCGGTGTTTAAACATTTGGTTATACAATTTATTGTTTTCTACAAGGCTAACGCCTCATCCAAATGGATCTTTTTCAATCTAGAATCCAAAACGTTGCGACCGAGAAAAGGTGCACTATTTGGATGTCGAATCTTTTGCTTAATTCTGTTTGCAAAGAATTTTTCAATTGATTTACGATTGATAATCGATTTTTTTATAAAAAATAATCGATTCTTCGGAAAAATCGATTTTTTTAGAAAATCTGGATACTTTTCTATATAATAATATAACCAACCTAAGTGATCGTAAGACGAACGAATATGGGTATCTATCATTGGGTTGGGTATCTATCTGTGATAACTTTTTTCCAGAACAAAGAAGTACTCACAGGTTACTATGAAATAACCCCCATCAGCATCAGATGTAATGTTTTATAAACGTTAGTTTTAAGAAATAGACGACATAGAAATTATATTAATACTTTATTAACATAGAAATAAATGAAAACGAAATATAAAAAATAAACTTCTGTTCTCAAAACTAAAAGTAAAATTTGACAAAACAAACTTCTGTTTTCAAAATGTAAACAATAATAAAACTAAAAAAAATTATTGCCATAAATCTTTCGTAACAGAGTTTAAAAATAATAATTTTGATAATATCTTCCCTAAGATACGATTTTGAGTTTTCCTGACAATATTCCCTGCTTTGGAAACAGCTTTTTTGCTGGCGCAGAAGAGGCCATCACCTGGTGCCTTAGAGCCAATTCGGGTAGCTTAGGAAAAGCTCCTGCGTAGTTCTTCCATTCAGTGAGAGAATCTGCTTTGACTCGATAACGGAGCGCAATATAAAGGTCTAATTCGACCTTTGACGTGCTAGATGCTATTATGTTTTCATGGTGAACGTGCCATATATCTTGCTCGTTGACAGTGGCTGCTGATGAAGGAGATGGCGCCAAAGCTCTAAGTGATAAATATAGCTCGTACAAAATAAAAACAGTTGCATGTCGTCTTTAAGCACCTGATCAGCATTTTGACTGACAATTTAAACAATTAAGAAATCAGCTCTAAATTTTTACATGTTTTAAGTCTTGTAAATGTCGTCGATTTAGTACCTCTACAGCTCAACCAACATAGCTTGACCTCCGAGGTTTGGATTCGCAGTAGCCTAACGCCCGAGAGCTCATTCGAAGCAGTATATTCGTGGTGTTAACATCGGTTAAGTACTATACATTCGACGAACTCTCCGTTCTCTGTTTCTGCTCACTCTTTCTTTTGCGCATCTCAGAGGCTAAGCTATGTTGGTTGAGCCGTAGATAGGTTCAGCACATGTAAAATGCTTCGTTCAAAAACCATCGACAGCATTTTTTTAATATTTGAATGGTTGTTAAAATAAAACGATTATATAATTACTAATGACATTTATTGATATATAATATACAAGTATTAAACAGAAAAAACAATGAAATATCTGCATGCACTTATTTTCATTATTTAAAATCTGAAAAGTCATACCATTTCAGTATTTCATTTTCTGTATGCTTGTTCGTATTCTTCCATATATCGGGAGTAACAGTGTGAAATGCCTCAGCCACATGTCTATACAGTCTTTTTGTGTATAGTGCGGTTCAAGATATATCGTTGACCGAATGGCTGCAATAAACTGTTAACAACCCCAGTCGTAACGAAACCTGTCAAAGTTTCAAAAAAATTTAACAGTGCCGGGCCTAATAAAATAACAGATAAAAAGATAAAATTAATTTTATATCTGGTTTAGTAGTTTCGAAATATTTTAGTTTAGTTTGCATTAGTTTCTTAAACAGTGCAGTTCTATAATTTCGATAGTATTTTTATTATTCCAAATGTGTTAAAAATGGGGCGTTCTTGGCAAAATAATGATCATTGCGCTTCCGGTAGTGCTAATTTTAAAAGAAATCGTCCGATGCTAAGCAAATTGTTAAAAATGTGTATGTTTATTGAATAGGGGGCTTAATGTAAGTGCCGCCGCAGCAAAAACGTCTTCATTAACGAAAACGCCGTTATGTACAGTTAAAGATATTGTGACGAAGCCAATTAAAGCTAAAAAAGTTCGTAGTGATACTGGTAAAAGCAAATGTGTTGACGAAAGCGACAAAGACTTAATTCGAAGCAAAGTTTATGCTATGTATAAAGAGCAAACTGCGCCTGAATTGCCTGCATTACATTCATTGCAACAGCGACTAAGGAAAGATGAAACTAACATTCTTTGCAGCAGAACTAGCCTCCGGAGAATATTATTTCTAATGGGTTTTGCATATCGGACCATTAATAATAGACAAATATTAATGGAATCATAACGATTGCGACGATGGCGGTTTGACTTTTTAAACACTATAAAAAATACAGATAAGAAAATCGTTCTATTATCTACCTTGATGAAACATGGTTCGATACACATGAGACGCCAGCAAAAGGATGGGTAGATACATCAAGAAAATGCCAAACCAAAGCCCCAGCAAACAAGGAAAAAATAATTACAATTTTACATGCTGATTCCGAGGATAGATGGGTTCTAAATTGTTTACGGGTGTCCTCCAAAAATATTAAACACTCATCTTTGGACTACCATGACGACACCACAGGAGAACTTTTTGAGGGTTGGTTTATAAATAGTATTTTGCAAATAACACTAAATTGGAAATTCAGAACTATATGTTCGATCGATCGTTCGAAAATACATATAAAAAATGTCTAGAAATAAAAAATCTTCTAGAGATCTTAGACATTTAATATTAAGAAGAAGTATGGATGTGATACCATTGCTGCCGATATAGGACATAAGGTTTTTCGCCTTCTCCCGTATTACTGTATTTTTAATCCTATTGAGCATGTGGCATCAGGTAAAATCCAATGTTAGAGCAGAAAACATTTATCAGACTCTAAGTGCAAGTGCTGCAACATTAATTAGGAGGTTGTGGATAGTATTCCCCAAAGAAAGTAAGATAAATTCGATTAATAATGCTATTAAAATAGAAGATTCGTATTATTCGCATTTACTAATAAATATAATGAAATTTAAGTTATAATTTTTATTGTACTAATAGATAAATTTATTTATTTATTTTTATTGCACTAATAAATTCAAAACACACAAATCAATAATTAATCATAATTTAACAATATTTTATTTTTCCCAAAATTATTCAGAAATTAAATCACTCCGACTCTGACGCCTTTGAAGAAACTAAGAACATTTTTATTGAAATTTATTGGGGCAATTAACATTTTGCCGAAAAACAACGAAATATCTTGAACCGGACTATAATATTATTTCTACCCTTATGTTTATTATAGTAATTTTTTAAAATTCCCCATATAAATTCAGTTGGATTAAAAATGCAGTGGTATGTGGTATAATTTTGTGCCTATATTGTTCTGCTAAGTTGTCTACAAAATATTTCCGTGTTGGTTTATTTCTGAAAAGTATCCAGTTAGGAAATATATAAAAATAATAAATTTGCTTGTGGTATGTACTCTGCTACAATACTTTACAGTTCAGTTTTAAGCATTTCGATTGAAAATGCTATATTATTATTATTAGTTAACCAATCTTGAATGGCAGCTTTAGTCCATGAGCTGTTTGGTATCTTATCTAATAACATTCTGATACGGGGCATTATCCATACAAATTAAAGATAGCCCACTTTTGTTTTTTAATAATTGGTTTTCAAACCATTTCAAGAAATTTTTTGATGAAAATATAGTCTCTGAACCCTCATAAAATCCATCCACTGTAAGCATGAAGTATGATGTATTAAAATAAAAATTTTCAATCTAAACTTTTCCTATTTTTTGCATATTTATGTAACTTACATTTTACCATCAACATTGGTGGTAAAATGACTTACAGTACCATTTTGAGAAATCCAGGTTTCATCTAAGATAAACCAGGCTTTTTTTCTTTCCTTTGTATAACCTCTCAAAAACTCTATTCGTTTTAGGACAACATTGGGAAGTTCCATAAGCCCTCGTCTTGGATCATCTTTTTTCCATTTAAAACCTGCTTCTTTCAATACGTAACCCAATGACATACGACATCTGTCAAACAGTTGTTTCTCTTTTAATTGCTCATGTAAGGAATTCAAAGTTACATACTGTCCTGAAAATTGAGTGCCTACGTGTAAACTACATATGGGTTTAAGAACAATATTTTCTGCAATTCTTAGGTTACGAATACTTACTGTGGTCATACATAATATAAATGGTATCACGAATTGAATTTGTATCCAAAGCTGCAGTATTGATAACCCTTTTAGTAAAACTACGCTTTCTAGGCGATTTTAAAACTTTGTTTTCCACGTTTTGTGAAATAATACAACAGTGGACATACTCAACCTTAAGGCTGCTGCATCACGCTAAAACAAATTAATCTAGTTTTTATAATATATAGGACTGAAACTACATATATCCAATTATTAGCAATTAACTTAACATATCACTCCAACAGCCGTAAAGGGTAACAATGGACCATTATTGTCTGTTTCTTGTTCAAAACACTGTATCAGACATTCTATAAACCCTTGACAACGACTATTTAAATGATTTTTACAGGCGCGACAATAATAACACTGTAGTAGTTCTTAAAATAACTGTTTTCGATCGTAAGGTAAAAAATGAAAGTAAACATTCAGATACAAATGGAATAACCTCAAAACGTGTCAATAAATATCAACAAGACAAATTTAACTGAGCTGGCAATTGCCCCGCAGCAAAGCCAAAAGGTCCGCTTCAGGTGGCCTCAAGCAAGAAGAAGGAAAAAATTTTAAACCCGACAATGTTGCATATGCTGCCAACCGAACGCAGCCGCTAAATTTGAAATTTATTGAATACATTTCATTTGATTCTTTTATTATTTAATTAACTGTTTTAGTTTTGTTCAAACATAGACCTTTTATTGTTTACAGGTATAAAAGTTGATGATAAATAAACAATTCCTGGTATTTAGTTGACAAACTGTATAAACGACTCGAAATAATTCTGAAATAAAATAGCTTCATATTTCACAAACAGAAGAAAACAAACTAACAAAACGAGAACTTAAATTAATTCCCAACGAAACGTTCACGAGCAGCTTTAAGTGGTTCAGCGTTTAATAAAGCAGAAAAGTCTGATATACACAAATTAAATTATGAACTAGAAACAATGCAGCTTGGTGTCGAGGCCCGCAGCGATCATACTTTAGATGCCGTTCGAAGTAAAGGCGTCGGCAGTTCACCCGATGGTACAGTTAATATTTCCAAGTTGGTTCGACCAGGTGGTCAGGAAATTAATCGACATTTTCTAGCTCAAAAACGAAAACTCTACAAGTCATTATGCATTTTACATCATTATTTTCATTATCTTTAAGGTTTACTGCAGATTTGCCTGTTTTTATTTTTAACTAGAACCTAATTCCGGAACATCAACATTAATTTCCCTAGAATACTCACGTGATATGGTACCCAGGTGTTGTTGATATTTGGACGCACACGAATGGCTCTTTTTCAAAGTCTTTGCTTTCAAAATTGCTTGTAGACTAAAATCCCATAGCCCCAAGCCACGTCATTTTAGCAAAACTGAAATTTTGAGGATTAATAACACTGGGGAACAGCAATTTTGTTGACTTGGATCTGTGACTTATTTTGACTAATTGTTCATCTCTGAATTCAAAAATATTCACATTTTTTCTCTATCACGTCAAGTTCTAAAGCTACGGCATACCCCTCATTTTACCTTAAAAGTGTCCATACGAAAGGAAATAAGGTGAGATCTGACCAAATAGATTAGAATATTTTATTCATACAGAGGTTAACATATTATTAAAAGTTAAATTGTGTTTATACACAGATATTATGTTAAAAAATTCTTCTTATAGCTTTTCCTGGAGTGTTCAGTTTGTGGACATTCTCGCTTGATGCTCCAACAGTAGTCAGCCATCATACTGACATCCCATCTACCTTCACTCGGCCTGTTCATCACTAACAGCACCAAAATTTTCTGGGAAGTTAGCAAGATGACTATGTAAGAAATGCAGTTTGATGCTCATGTTGTAACCAGGCTTTTTAAAGCGCTCCAAGAGTTGTTGAACAATTTGGATGTAATTCGGGGCTCGTGTATTTCCAAGAAAGTATTTAACAATATTTTTAAAAGCCAACCAAGCATTCCTTTCAAGTTCGGTCATTGTTTCAGTGAAATTTTCATCTTTAACGAGTTGCCGAATCTGTGGACCATCAAACACACCAGCCTTTATCTTTTCATATGACAGGTTAGGGAATGCCGAAATGATATACTTAAAGCAGTCTCCTTCACTTGACAAAGCCTTAACAAATTGCTTCATGAGACCTAGTTTTATATACAAAGGCGGAAATACAATGTTTTTTTCTGTCGACAAGTGGCTGATTTAAAATGTTTGGATTACCAGGTCTTAGGTCAGATCTTGGCGGCTAGTTCGATTGCCCCCAATGCTTCTCACGAGCTCTGCCTTCCCACATGCACAAAAAACAGGGATACTTGGTATACCCGCGTTGCTGGCCAAGAAGGAAACAGACCATTTTAAGGTCAACACAGATGATCCATTGGTGCATGTTATATTGCAACAAGTCAATGACTTTCCTTATGTCGCCATATTCTTCACGCAAAGAAACTGAATGACCCATTGGGACTGAACCATATAAATTTCCATTATGTAGGAGAACATACTTCAAGCTACGCTTTGAGCTATCTATAATCAATCCCCATTCAGTTGCGTTATAGTTAGAAATGGTCAATTCTTTCATTAAACCTTCTACGTTCTGGCAATATACAAATCCGGCATTATTTCTGAAGTACTACCTAAATTCACTTTCTCTGGATCGATAGTAAGTGACTTTAGCTCCTTTGTCAAGCAAATTTTTTTCGTGCAGTCTTGATTCTAATAATTCCGATGCTTTTTTGGATAGTCCCAAATCTCGTGCTAACTCGTTTAATTCATGTTGATTGAATCCTTTACGAACAGAATCATTGGAAACTTTGAATTCTTCGTCGGTGGAGTCACTTCGATCTTCACTTGATTCACATTCTTGTATTTCTAAAGAAGGTAATTCTTGAAAAACTGGCACTGGAATTTCAGCTGAATGAGGCTCAGGGCGTATAGCTGACGGTAAACTAGGCTACTCAATTTTATGTTTGTTTTTCTTGTTGAATCCTGATGTTTTCACTATGCAAAAGTAGCAATCACTTAAGTAATCTTTGGGCTCTCGCCAAACCATTGGTATACCAAACGAAAGTTTATTACGTGTTCTCTTCGTCCACATTCGTAAACTCTCTACACACTGCTTGCACACTTTGAGGGGCCCATAATTTATTTTGGTCACCTAATTTCACTTCAAAATAAGCAAAATAGGCTGGCCTAACAAATGTACTAATATTAGTCCATTGAATGGGGATGGTAAAACTGCCACATATATAACAAAATGTATCAAGGCTGTTTAAGCACTTCCGACGAGAATTACCAGAGGCAGACATAACGAAAATCTGTAGTTGTGTATGTATACTTTGACTTCACTATATCAGAGCGACACAGACCCGCGTATTTTAGCATCTCATGCATAACTAACTAGTTTTGGATGACGCAACGTCAATCACGCCCCCCCGCCTAGGTCGAAGAAGGTTCGCCGGTAGGAGAGCAGTAGTGACTTCTGTGATTCTCCAAGCTTAGTCGGATGCGCAACAACTGTAGAGAAAAAACTTGACGTGATAGAAAAAAATTAAATAAAGTTTTGGAATTAGCATGCCAATTTACGTATAAAACAGCTTAAATATTGAACTCAACAGAAATTATTTTTCAAATTGTTCCCCAGTGTAATTTAATATGCAGTTACAGCTCAACCAAGATAGCTTGGCCTCCGAGGTTTGGATGCGCAGTATCCTAACGCCCGAGAGCACATTCGAAGCAGTGCATTCGTGGTGTTAACTTCAGTTATGTACACTCCGCTCAGAAAATTTAAAACTTGCGATATTTCGTGTGTTATTAAAAATTATCAATTTTAAAATGCCGTTTACAACTAAAGTAAAAAAACAAAGTCGTGAGATAATTAGCAACTTATTGAATTTTATGCAAGCAGTAGCTGTAGAGGTCTTCTCCAAATTCTCCAAATGGTAAGTTTTTCAACGTCTAATTTTCGTAATGAATTAACTATTATGTTCCTGTGATATATCAATATAACATTCCGAGTGATAGGTATAGATTTTCAAATTAGAATTTTATTTGTAGGTTCAAGAACGTGTTGGGGTAACAACGGGCGTTTCCATTAAAAATATTCGACGAATTATAAGTGAAGCGAAACAAGTTGAATCGGGCGATGTAATAAAATTTTCAACTCCTAATAAAAAACGAGTTAAGAAAAAAAATTCTTGACGACGGAGATTTGCCAATTTTGCTAAGAACGATTGTGAAAACTTTGTAGATGATATTGCCTACCAAGACTATTCCGAAATTTTTGTAAAGAAATTCACAACATTGGTTTTCGATAGAGAAAATTTAGAAATATTCGACGGATACTAATGGACCATCAGACTGCCCATCAGACTGCTTAGAATTGAATTTCTTAGAAGAATGCGTCAGCGCCGGGAAGAAGCTCGCCTTATAATTATATAACTTACATTTTTATCTAACAGGTTCCTCTGTTGAAGTCTGGAATCAACCGTCTGGAAAGTTCCGATTTATGTTTTGACAATCCCAGGTCACATACCAAATCACTTAATTGGTAATCATTTAATCAATAATCATTTAAATCCTGAGTTATTAATGAGGTTACACACATTACTCGTGTTCTCAGGAAGTTTCAGATCAGGTTCAGATCCTGATGAAGAATTAGAATCACCGGAAAACATATTGTCCGGGTTTAAAGGTGCAATCGGTACCGGTAGTTCCGGGCTATGAGGAACTGGCTTAAGTGAACTTTTACTGGCTTAAGTATACTTTTTTTTTTGAAATGCCTTCTATTTTAGTGATACAAAACTAGCAATTACTTACATGGTCAGTAGATTCTCTCTACGCCATAGGAACAGCAAACGGCGTAGAATTTTTCTTGCGATGCATCCAGTGCACTAAATTTGATGAGCCATTTGATAAACATGAGGAGCCCAACTTTTATCTTGATCTCTAATTTGACACTTAAAATATAAAAGATAAGCTTTTTGATTTCCTTGGATATAGATCTAGCTTATGACTTGAAATGAAATGAATGAATGTGACTGAAAATAAATCGTCCGCATATATAACAAAACAACCGCTGGATTTTTGCAAAATCGACGCCTAGAACCTGCCATTTTATATAAAATTTACTTAAACACTTGACTGTACTGCAAACAGTCACAGAAACAAACTAAACTATAAAAAAAACAATAAAATTACCCTTAAAGGTTCACAGAATACTGTGGAAATACCCCCTCTACTATCGTAATTTTTACATTATCCAGTCTAGTATAAAGTCAGGTATAAATAATTTTAATGATCCCATGATATAAAGGAGAAGCAAAAACGTGAAAATGGGACCGGTTAGGCCATTTCTGCGAAAAGGTGTTTTAATAATTACCTAAATGAAACGCAAAAAGAACATCCTCATCAATGTTTCCACAAAAATCATGAAGACCTGTGTAATCCTTTATTTATAAACAAAGGAAAAAAACGCAGATATTTTTGTCAAACCGTAGTAGTTTAACGAACTTTTTTCTTTGGGCATTTCGGGAACATTGTCACATGAAGCCAAGTAGGGAGAACAGGATGTGTGATCAAAGGTTATGATAGGTTTTCGAGTTAAAGATGGATGAGGTACGGTATTTTTACGCTGGGATTGTTGTTGTGTCCAACTTTCTTTGATGTTGCAAAAAGAGACGTCCATTTCACGGTCTTGATAGGTGATTTTTGGAAGCCGTTCGAAATTAGGTTTATACCGACCGAGAGAACAAACCGGATTTCGATTAGCTTAAAACATAAATGACCATCTTTAAAGATTGATAAGCCTGACTGAAAAAAACTATAGAATACGATAAGTTATTAATCTTGGTGTTTTTCACCAAGCATTTCATGGCGCTACAGCCCTTGATCAGTCTTAAATTGCTCCGAATAACATTCCTCCGTTCTTCTGTATTTAATGCTTGTCTTTTCCGTGCTCTAATTCTTATCTTATCAAATTATCCGTTCTCTTTATCCAGGAATATTGTTTTCTTATCTCCCTTTTTACTTCATCCTTGTTTTTCTTACCCGTCTGATGAGTCCCTCTCATTAGGGTGGGTCAAAATCATCTTAAACAGATAATTTTCACTCATCACTAGTACTGACACGTAAACTTTACTAAAAATAATGGTAATTTTTAATTCCCATCAACAAGTGAAGACATGTTTCGCTCTTGTCCTTTTATTAATCATTTCTTGCAGTTGAAGGTCTTTCAATGCAAGGTTCATCTTCTATCGAGTTTCGACCTTCTGAGAATACTAAACTCAAAGAGATTTACCACTAAACACCGAATCACTTCAAGTTCTCGACGCCCGTTTCGCTAACCATGTTAGCATCATCAGGATGTTTAGTGGTAAATCTCTTTGAGTTTAGTGTTTCACGCCGAAGATTCCAATAGATAAATTGATCTTCTGAGAATGCCTTAAACACAAAAAAATACTTTTTTTATAGGCCTGTTGAAGTTTTGCAAAAGTTTCCGTCGCACTGTGTCCAAGTCCAACACTGTTGCCAGATCCAACGCGACGCCACCAGTTTCATTACTTTGTTTACTCGCCCCGTATAACCTTATAACTTGTTTGTTTTTTCTATGGTATTCTGCACTTTTCTTAAAACATTAATTACGAATAAAAAATATTATTTTTGGTAGAATTTTTTAATCGTTATTGTAAACATACATATTATGATTACATTCTGTGGTCGGTACAGTCATCTAATGTTTAAATATTCAATATTATGTTAATAAACAATTACGAAAAAGTCGCGTTTTCCATATCAACACATTACTTGAGGTTTTTTTTATCTCAATTCTATTTCTGGATTTATATAGAAGCTTATGAATAGGACGCAATTTTATTTACGGTGGATAGTTGAAATTTTTTTGGTCTTCCATTAACACAAAAAAAAATATCAACGCGATTCAGTGTTGTATGTCGTTCAATAGAAGAGCATTACCAATAGGGTAGAGCGAGGCTAGTCATATGCATAAGAATATGCATATGCACATACATTTAATTGATTCTTACTCTGTTAGGTTCGTAATTTACTCTTCTCCAAAACGTCGTCTAAAAACGATCCGAGTACAAGTTTAAAAGTTATTGTCGGAAATGAGATTGCGCTCCAAGTTGCGCAACGCGCCCCACTAGTGGGGCTAGTTAAGCATGGGTATGGGGCTAGTTGAGCCATGGCTAAAATGACTTGATGACCGTATAGAATCATCTGAATACAAAATAATTGTAATCAACAAGCAAATATTTATTTAAAGTAAAGTAAAGTAAAGTGTTTGGGTTAGAGGCGCATCAGCAACTAGGCTATTTAGCGACTGGACCTACAGCTTAACGTGGGTTCCGAACCACGGTCATTAGCTTCCGACAAACCCAGGCCAGCACCCCCCTCGGGCTATAAAACCTTGGTTATGTGCCTACCCATAAGTCTATCAGGAAACCTACCGACTGGCGAGTGACCAACGTAGAACACTTCTCAGAAGGCATCCGACCTTACCCAGCCTTTAACTGGCGTGACTGAGGGGTAATTCGTAGTCGGATTTTACACTCTTGCCTAGAAATAATCACAAATATTTAGGAAAGATAAACGGACAGAAGAAAGAAAAATAATCATCCGAGCGCTGGAATCGAACCAGCTATCGCTCCAGCGCGGATTCGGCAAAGCAGGCGCTCTTACCGCCGCACCAACGCGACCGGCAAATATTTATTTATTATGATTATTATATACTCATATTGTAATTATATATCTGGAAAAATAAAATTAAAATCAAACAAAATTAAATCTTACCAATCTTTGGATTATTATTACACTTTTTAAAATTAAACTTATATATTTAAGAATAATTATAACGCAAATAAATATTAAAGAAGTAGCTAATTATGAGATCAAGAATATTGCTGCATGATAAATAATGATAAATAATCCCAAATTATTAATCATCTTTGTCTCTGTCACAATTAACACAAACATAAGTTAGACCAACGTTCGGCACACATTTAATATGGGACCATTGTTTGTAAATCTGACACTGAATCTAATTTTTTCCGGGTGTGCTCTCAGAAATGTGCTCATAACAAACTAGAAAATATAAGTACTCGTCCTCTTCTGAATTTGATTGAAAAATTTCCATCTTAAACTGTAATAATAATCATTAATACAATTATCAATATAATTTTAAAAAGGAATAAAACAATTTTTTTTTAGTTTGTTATCTATCACTTATATTTTTAAACAAAGTTTGTGTGATTATAGTTTCGTAAACGATTTTACATTCTTATTCTCAGAGAATGTAAAATCGTTTACGAAACTATAGTCACACAAATTTAGTTTAAAAATAAAAGTGACAGATAACAAAGTAAAAAAATGTTTTATTCCTTTTTAAAAAATGAATTATCACAAAGTAACCTACAAATCAATCAATAAGTAATTTTAATTAGTAAACTTTGTGTAGAATCATCACATGCACAAATTAATTGATGGTTATTAATTTATTAAAGAAAAATTTGATTTTCTACAATGAACATCTAGTGGGGCTAGTTGAGCATTCATTGAAGGCGCGTTGCTCAACTAGCCCCAGTTGAGGCAACAAAATATAAATTAGGTTATAAAAAAATCATGAGTTAATAATAAATAACCATCTATAATCGAAAGAACAATAATTAAGTAATCTTTAAATACTTACGTGGTCCTTATTAAGTGTTTTTATACGAGTATAGTAGAAAAATTATGATGAACTGTAATATTTTTTTTTACGCCAAAGCGTTCTTTTATTTTATCGGAGCACCGGACAGCAATTGACAGTTGCGCTATGTATGCCCCTCCAATAACCCCTTCTTTTCGCCATTTACACTTTTGTTCTTTGAATATAAAACTACAGGAAGGAACATATGATTCTGTAAGTGGGACCGGAATGGTAGCTGCATATGGCCGACTACTGTTCCGGCAGTAGTCAGCGGGTGTTGGCAGTGGCGTAGGGTAGTATGAAAAAACAATAAACTGATAAAAATTCACTGTTGTTTAAAACAATAAATTATTGTTTAATTATCGTTAGTGTATTAAATTAATGAAGACTTACTAGATACAGCAGAGAAGTGTAAATATTTAAATTAGTTAAAAAAAGTCTATTTTTCAAAGAGTAAAGTGTCTTTTATGTGGTCAATACGACAAAAAGTTGTTAATAAATTGGAATCTTCTGTCATAAAATCATATCATTTTCATGGTTAGGTAATCAGTTGCATCTTGCACCGAGTTAATGTTCATTGTTATTGCTTTTATTGTCAATATAATAAGTATTAATATATATTTACACTAGAACACACAAAAAGAGTATTCCAGTACACTTATTCGGCACATATTATTGATTAAAACATACACACAAATTAAAACATACACATTAAAACATACTATAAATTAAAACATACACACATTGACTATAAATTAAATACTATAAATTTAAATTTAAATACTATAAATTAAAACATACACATTAAAACATACTATAAATTAAAACATACACACATTGCACAAATCTACTAATAAACTTCTAAATTGTTGACACCAACTACCAACATTCCAAAACAATGAGTCATCTATGGTGTTTCAATATGGCCGTTTTCGTCTTCATTTATACGTGCATTAAGATAGGCAAGGCTCCTTCCTGTTAGTTTTATATTCAAAGCTTTTGTTTTCGGTTGCTTAGTTCTCAAGATATTTCAATTGCATAACTTGCCCCTATGATTAACTAGCCCCGCTCTACCCTACATTTTTTTTTCTGAAATTTACTTCTAAAAGGAGAGTTCACGCATAATCTTTTTTAACATAAGCTAAACCATTATGCTAGCTGATGAACAACAGGGATTCAAAAATAAACGATGCTGGAGCGATGTCGTCTTTGTCACGAGGCAATCAAAACAGACAACTTCATAATATAATAAACCTACGTTCGTTTTCTTTTCCATTCACCTATAACAAAACATTTATATTTAAAATAGAATTAAGGCAAATGTTGAATGAGGAGGTAGAATCAGATGTAACAATATAGGAAGATCATGATTCACTAAACCCTTTGGATTTTAAAATAATTATGGCTTAAGCAAGGGGGAAATCCCTTTAGACGCGTCAAAATGAGTCATTTTTCAGAAGTGTTTTTAAAGGTGATAAAATAATTGTTTTATTTTAAAGTTTTAACCTCATTTTATGTGATTTTTGAAGAGTATAATTTTTTTAATTTTTTTTTAGACAAAATGGCGGCTCAGTAATTTTTTTCCGGGCGTCTCTGGCGCGAGGTTTAAAAGTGTTGTATTTGTCCCTTTTTTTCTATTTATGTGAAACGAAAAAAAAAACAAATTGCTTTCTGTTTCTGATATATGCACGGGAAGGATATAGCTATAAAATTATTAAAAAGTATTAAATTTAAAATTAAGTAAGCTTTAAAACAACAAAAATTCAAATTTTGTACTATTTTTTCGACATTTTTTATCCCAAAAAGTAGTTTATTTACGACAATGATATAGATAAAAGTCTCTCAAAATTTCAGCCAAATCGATCTATAACTTTTTGAGTTACAGAGCGAGCAGTTTTTGAATGCACAGTTTCGAGATAATCGCGTTTAAAGTTTCAGTACGATAAAACGATTCGTTTTAGTGACATACCGATCAATCAGCGAAACCAGATGCATATAATATACCTTCAGCCTCTTCGAAAAGCTAGTTTTCTTAAACCTGCTGCTGTTTTCGAGCTGTACGAGCTGCTTTTGTCTCGGAAAGACTCATCCGGTTCTGTCCCGTTACTCGCACCTCATCGGTGGTTTCGGCGAAAACTTTGGTATAGGTGCCAATAATTATACTTGCACTATAGACACAAATACACTTGGACTATGTTAAATATTATATTCAGAAAGGAAGAGTAAAATTAGACCTGCTAGAAATATTGGAAATAACAATATCCTTGAGAAATAGTCATATAATAACCACGAATGACCAGCTAAAGTTTCCAAAACACCCCGGTAATAGATAAAATCATATTGTAATTGATCTCACACCATTGATCGGTACGCCAAATCGTCCATACTCCTTTCGAGCATGGCACGAGGAATCCTTTCAATTTTCCGCATTATGGTTTCGGAAAGCGCTTCAAGATTTTGCGGTTTGCCTTGTAAGCTTTGCATTTTAAGTAGCTCCATAAAAAGTAGTCACTAGCTGAAAAGTCTGGGGACCGAGGTGTCCATTTCACATTCCCACGAAAACGAAATAAGGTGCCCATGGAAATGTTCCCTTAAAAAGGACATTGTTACTCTTGACGTATGGCAAGTCGCCCCATCTTGTTGGAACCAAAGTGTATTGAGGTTACTGCGTTGTCTTCTTAGTTCTGGCAGAAAATAATCACCCAACATGGCGATCTGTGTTAACAGACACTGTTCGTCCGTTTCCACGAAAATAATACGGCCCATTAATGCAGGTTGGACATACGACACACCAAACAGTTACTCTGTGGAAGTGCAGACGTTAATCATATAGTTTTCGGAAGTTTTCGGGTGCCCAGTATCGAAAGTTCTATTTGTTTACCATCCCCGATAAATGAAAATGGGCCTCGTCACTCATGAACAAAAACAAAATTGTCGTTCAGCAATTCCAACAATTCAACATTCCTTTCTGCGAACCTACACCATCTCACAAAGTCATTTTGTTGCAATTTTTGGACAACCATAATTGTCTACGGATGGAAATTCTGCGAACTGACCTGTCTGATATTCTAAGAGCTCGAGCGTGACGTACCGCTGAACGGCGAGGCGTGGTTTCCAAAGCTTGTCGTACCCTTTCACTGTTTTCCGGGGTTCGTACTGTTTGATCTCCTTCCCGTGCAGTCCCAGGTCTCAATGATCCTGTTGTTTGAAATTTGTTCGCCCACTTCATAATGGTATCGCGTTTTGGAACACGACCATGCCGATCGACGTTAAAGTGAATGATTTCGAAATCGTCGCTGTGTGAGCAGAACAGAACGACCAGTTTCATGCTCCATGGTTATTGAGATGGCATCCCGGAACGAGTAGATATTAACCATCCTGAAAACATTCGCTCGACGCTACCGTGCGTAATAGTCGTTTCAAAAACACCTTACTTCCCTGCCGGACCCTGTATATCCATTTTTCGTCTCCAGTCACGATGCGATGCAAAAAATCTTTCTTTCATGCCGAGAAAGCAAAACTTCGCACACCGTTTTTCACTTTTCCATCTGTCTGTCGTTAAACTGATGTGGTATCCATTTTCCTGCCGTCTGGATCTTTCATGCAGACGATCACAAATGGTTCGGGGATCAACATTTAACCTCTCTGCCATTTGTTGTTGGGTTTGCATATCGTCTTCTTCCAACAATGCTGGCAATTGGGCATTTTCAATTATTTTCGGTTGACCTGGACGTTCTTTGTTTTTCAAGTCGAAATCGCCACTTTGGAATAGTCTAAACCAGGGGTCTTCAACCTTACCAGCCTTAGGGCCGTACTGATTATTCCAGTAAGTTCCAAGGCCCAAATTAATTATCCTGCTATAAATCTATAATTTCTAAACTAGACGCCGAGTACGCGCCCTAAATGAGCATATGTTCGTGGGCCTGATTGATGACACTGGCGGGCCGAATTTGACTCGCGGGCTGTAGTTTGGAGATTTTTGGTCTAAACCAACGCCCATAAACGTTTTACGTTAGAACATTGTCAGATGTCGAAACTTGACATGTTTACCACACGAAAAATATATGACGCTAACTCGATATGGTTCAAACATTAATGGTGTTTTAAAAGACACATTAACAAAATGACTTAAGATATTAAGAATTAGTAACCGCCACACCTGGTACATTAAAACATAAGAGATAGGCTTTTTTGACTTTCTCGGGTATAGATCTAGCTTGTGACTTTAAAATATAACGTCCGCATATATAACAAAACTTATCCGCTGGATTTTTGCAAAATCGATGACTAGAACTTGCCATTTTATATAAAATCGACTTAAACACGACTGTACTGTAAACGAGACAGTAACAAACTAAAGTATAAAAAATTTTAGTTTAAAAAACTAAAAAACACGCGTTAATGGTAAACCGAACTAAAAAGTAAAAAACAATTTTAGTATAAGAATAAAGTGATGAACGAGAAAATTAATGTCATTGTGAAAAAAGCGTGGGGTGCTCAATGGCAGTTGTTATAAATATTCGATCAGTACCGTTTCTATAAGTAGAGTTAGCTTGAAAATATGGTACAAAGCACCTAACGCTTTTTTACAATGACACACTAATTTTCTCGTTCATCACTTTATTCTTATACTAAAAATTATTTTTTTTCTTTTTAGTTCGGTTTACCATTAAAGCGTGTTTTTTTAACCATAATTTATTTTTAATTTTTTAGTTCGATCTACTATAAAAGCGAGTTTTTTTAGTTTAACTATTATTTATTTTTCATCACTACCAACCCGTGGCGGGGATGGGTAATTTGCGCGCCTATTGCCTACCTTGGGCGTTGTAACCATGTCTCAAGCTCCCTCTCCGAAAGCAAATCCTTGATCCTGACGATCCTGTTTAGGATAATGGGACGAAATTATTGATAAATGTGCGAAATTTAAATTTCATCTGACATTTTGAAGTGGGTGAAAAGGGCGTTCAAAGATTCCGTTACATATAAATACTGGTGAAGCTAATAAAAGCCTGTTAAAAATAGTAAACCTGCCCTTAAAGGTTCGTAGAATACTGTGGAAAGACCTCCCTACGGTCTTGTGGAAATTCCTACATTGTCCAGTCCAAAATCAGATACAAAATAATTTCAACTGTCTCAACTCAACTGGCTGGTGAAAAGGCGTTTTACTAACTATCTAAATGAAACGCAAAAGGAGCATTCGTATCAATGTTACAAAAATCATGTCGGTTTGCGTAATGATCTTATTTTACAATTGATGATAAAAAATCATTGATAGTTGCTGGTCAAGAACTAAGATTTTTAAATAATTTAAACTGTTCTTGTATGTATAAATGTATGTATTTATGTATGTACGAATATTTGGTCTGGCCAAAATAACTGTACGCAAAGTAAAAAATAGGAAACAAGTGGCATTTAATTTGCACCAACGTTAGAATAGGCTACTACCACAGAGTCCGTAACCCAGAATAAAATCTAAGTCAAGTCCAACGGTTTCGACAATTTAATAATGTTAATGTTTAATGAGGGACATATGCTGCACGTATGTATGTGTATCAGGTTGAAAATAACTTTTTCAATGGTGTTCTGGTGGGAGACTTTCCCCAACAATTTAAGAATTAATATACTCCGACTCTAACATATTGACTGTCCGAAAGTGACTTGTACAGTTTTGTTTGGAATTGAAAATTTTATGCTTTTTCTAACTACAGTTAATTAACTATGTGAAAGAAATACTTCAACTTTGTTTTAGATTATTTAAATTTGACTTGGCCGCCGTTTTGTAGTAATAACTACATCATCGAGACGCTTGACATTTTATTATTAAAAAGTACATATAAAGTTGCTCAATCTACAATAAATGTTCGAAATGACTTCCTCCAGCCTTGATACAAACATTCAATCTTCTCGTCATTGACTGCCGAACTCTTTCAAACACACCAAGATCGTTTTTAATTGAGTTACACCCAGCAATTATCCGATTTCGCACATCATCCAAATTCTTCAATGGAGTAGCGTGTGGCCCACTTCGACCGATCCAGCGATATCCGTATGTTGCTGTTAAAAAATCACGAGCAACCATGCCTTGTTGCATTGGCAACCATTGTACCATTGGGTACATCTTCCAGAAACTCAAGCAGCGTTGCTTCCAAAAAGTTGCGATACAACTCGCCAGTAAGTCTTTGTAATAGAAATACCGGTCCAATTAGATAGTCACCTACAATTTCAACCCAAACATTCAACGAGAACTGATATTGAAAACTATCTTCGCATACCTCATGCGGATTTTTATCTGCCCACACATGGTTATTATGAAAATCCCTTATTGCGTTTCTTGTGGCTTCATAGGTAAAAATAATTTGTGTCAGGAATAGAGGGATGCGAAGTAAAGTTTGCAATATCCATTGACATAATGCAATACGTGGAGAAAAATTAACAGGTAGTAGTGCCTGAACGCGTTGAATGTGGTATGGATACAACAAATTGTCCTTAAGAATTTTCCAAACTGTCCAGTGACTCACATTCAAAGTATTTGCAATTTTTCGCGTAAAATTACTAGGCTCTTCCGCTATGATGTCCAGCACATTCTGTTCCAATTCTACCGTTCTTACAGCCAGTGATCTTCCTGACCCTTCAATGTGCCTGTTTCGCAAAGACGTCTGAATGTTTTCGAAGATTTTTCGGTCAAGGACATTACGGGCTGGAAATCGTTCACTATACAATCGCCTAGCTTGTAATACATTGCCATCAGCAAGTCCATACATGAAGTATATGTCACTTAATCTATGTAAACAAATGCGACCGATGAAATCCACTTACTAGATAAAACAGCCGTTCCAAGTGATCGAGATCGAAAAAAACATTTTTGTACTTGATAAACTCATTGACGTACACCCTACTTTTATTTACATTAAAGATTTCAACAAATATCGAATATGGTTGTCGCACATTTTGTTCGCCCTGTATCTTCGAAACAAAGGGGTTTTTCAAAAATCATCTTAGGACAAAATATTCTTAGAATAGGACAAGGAACAACCCCTTGCATCTTTGCCGCAATGTTTACCTAATATATATATATATATATATATATATATATATATATATATATATATATATATATATATATATATATATAAACATTCGAAAATTGCATTTATTTATATAAAGAAACTATGTGCTGAGTTTGATAACGATTGATCAAAAACTGTAGGATCTACACATTGTTTATAATACATTTTGAATTATAATACTCTAGTTAGTGGGTCTCACACGAATGACCCTTTTTAGAAGTTTTTCAAGAACTGCTTGGTAAAAGTGAATATATACCATAAGTAAATCAGCATGTTTTTGATATCTGATTTGCTAATTCTGGCTGTTTTGGTCATGGTGAGGTTGCAGTGTACCATTAATGGCTCTGGCGCTTGGTTCCCGGGTCGTATTCAAAAATTCAAGACCCCTTATTACCAATGAAACGTTCCAGAAAATGTTCTCAGACCATCAAGTGAGTGTGGGAAAGTCAAACCCGACCTGAAGACGCATCAGCTTTTAGTGTATCTCCCCTCCAAAAGGGAAATTAACAGTGTTATAGCATCGAACGCTACGCCAGTAATCTCATTGTTTTATTTGCACATCTTTTACGAACCCACAGAACAGTTATGAGGAAACTAGCCTTCCAAATACGCATACCATCCCTTATATGGAAATATGTTTTAAAAACCCATTGAAAATATTAAGACTGAGCGCAAATTGCTTTCTTTTAGTCTGTTATCTTCACCAAGCCTAATTTTATTGTTTGTTCTAATTGAATTTAAACGTTTGATTCATTAATGGTCTTTTTTAAATTGGGACTTATTAGCCACGAGCACGACAATAAAATATGACTGAAGTTTAAGGTTAAGGCGGGATGATGGTCTATTGTTATCGTTCGTCATCGAAATTGATGTGATCTGAGACTGGGCGGTGGTTGATCACTTATCCGGTTCCTTTTCCAAGTCTTTACGTGTTTTCTTTTTATAGATTGCAATATAAATCCTTTATTAGACCGAGAGTTTTAGACGTTTATTTGGTTAGTTATTAGAAGTTTATTTAGGAACGATAATTGAAATATAAATTGACGTTGATAATAGAAAAATAGAAAACAGAAAAAGAAATATATGACAGAATGAGAAAAGCAGGTAAAATTCTCAATATGATGAAGAACACATTTTTAAATAAGAAATACCAGAGAATATAAAAACAGAAGCAACAAAAAAATAGTAAAACTAACGAAAATAGAAGTAAATCAAGGGCAAAGGCTGAAAACTATAAGGCATGAATTAATGCAATGGAAATGAGCTTCTTACGTAAGATAGAGAATGAAACAAGAAGACACATAATAAGAAATAAAATACCCATACAGAACCTGCAAATAAAGCCAATAAATTAATTATTGATAGAGGCACAATTTAGATTGTTCGGACACATGAGCAGAATGCCAGATATCAGGCTTACGAAGGCACTGTACGAAAGAAAAGCAACCAGGAAAAATTATAAAGAAAGGGCGAGAAAAACGTGGATTGAAGGGATTGAGAAGGAGCAAAGAGTAAAGGAATAGAGTGGGAAGGTATTAAGTAGAACCTAATTTTTAAAGCCAAAGAAAAACAGAATATAAAAAATTAGGAGTTTATAAGCTCAAGTGTGACGAATGCAATAGTTGTTACATAGGACCGACAGGCAGACATTTTTAAATTAGGTTCAAAGAACATAAAGCTGGTTTTAATTTAAAAAAGAATACATACAATTTCGCTATTTTTAGAAACCAATCACCGTTTTCCAGATATAAATAATCCAGAAATATTACATACCATATACTAGGCTAATTGAAGTTTATAGTTGAAAAAATTACTTTATTCTTCTGTATATTCTCCTTTAAGTTCAATACATTTTTTTCAGCAGTTCTCCAAATCATTTATTCCATTTCTGAAGTAATTTTCTGGAAGTCCTTCAAAATACTCATCTACGGCTGCTACGGCTTCTTCATTTGATGAAAAACGCTTGCCACGTAGGAATTTTTGAGGTTTGGGAACAGATTAATGTCAGAGGGGGCCAGATCTGGTGAATATGGTGGATGTTCTAACAATTCGTAGTGTAACGCTTTCAATTTGGCCATTACAAGAACACCTCTGTGTGTTGTATGTATTCTTTTTTAAATTAAAACCAGCTTTATGTTCTTTGAACCTAGTTTAAAAATTTCTGCATGTCGGTCCTATGTAACAACTATTGCATTCGTCACACTTGAGCTTATAAACTCCTAATTTTTTATATTAGTTCTGTTTCTTTGGCTTTTAAAGCTTGACTTTAAAAATTAGTTTCTACTTAATACCTTCCCACTTTATTCCTTTACTTTTTGCTCCTTCTCAATCCCTTCAATCCACCTTTTTCTCGCCCTTTCTTTATAATTTTCCCTGGTTGCTTTTGATTTTTGAATACGACCCGGGAACCAAGCTCCAGAGCCATTAATGGTACATTGCAACCTCACCATGACCAAAAAAGCCAGAATTAGCAAATCAGATATCAAAAACATGCTGATTTACTTATGGTACATATTCACTTTTACCAAGCAGTTCTTGAAAAACTTCAAAAAAGGGTCATTCGTGTGAGACCCACTAACTAGAGTATTATAATTCAAAATGTATTATAAACAATGTGTTTTTCATCATTTCTAACGATTTTATACAGAAAATTTCTTTTTCAAAACTTTGAAAGCAACTTCATTGAAGTTTGCTGTCTTCGTAGAGTTAATGAGGAACTTGCTTTAATTTCGAATCTTGTCCATTACATGTGAAACAATGGTTTCAGTTGGTGCGTTTGAATTTTTTGATTTTGTAGCCATAACGTGCTTCATCTTGAAAACTGAAGTCTCATTGGCGACATTTTTGATACTACCTTTTACACGTAGTACGAATCTTTCGGTGGTTGGAGGTGGTCGGTCGGTTCAGTTGCATGATGTCTCGTCAGATGAAACGCGAAGTAGATAGAAATTCGTATATAATGTGCATCATAAATTAACTAACAGAATCGGTATTATGTCGAAACAAAGCTGGACTAGGCCACCCGACACAAACTTTTATAATTTGATTAGGATGTTTTGGTCTATCCATTGTACTCTCCTTACCTTGCGCCTTCCAATCACCATTTATTTAGAGCTCTTCAAAACAGCAAGTTTTTGGAAAATTGGAAAAATCACCTGGATCAGTACTTTATCCAGAACCCAAGTTCTATGAGCGCGGAATTATGCAGCGAAATCTCAATAAAAATATTCTTCAATAATTTTGGTAAAAATAAAATATTGTTAAATTATAATTAAATTATGATTATTATTATGTATGACTAAAACATTGTTTATTGGTTTGTGTATTTTGAATCTATTGATACAATAAAAATAAATAAATTAATAAATGTATCTATTAGTACAATAAAAATTATAACTTAAATTTAATTATTACATTTAATTGGGATTCGCTCTCACTGTCACTTTGATCTACATTAATAACAAGTGGTTCTATATTACTAAATGATACATAGGAATCTTCTATTTTAATAATATGGTTAATCGAATTTATCCAACTTTCTTTGGGAATACTATCTACAACCTTCCGAATTAATGTTGCAGCACTTGCACTTAGAGTCGGATGCATGTTTTCTGCTCAAACATTGGATTTTACCTGCCACATACGGCGAATTGGATTAAAAATACAGTTAATACAGGGAAAGGCGTAAAACCGTATGTCCCATGTCAGCAGCAATGGTATCACATACATATTCCTTTTTTAATATTAAATGTCTTTAATATTTCTAGATCACATTTTTTAAATGTATTTTCGAAGTATAGATCGTTTCTTAATATCTAGTTCTGAATTTCCATTTTAATATTATTTGCATTAGGAACTTTATTTTTTGGCTATTATGATAACTAGCGTTGTCCATTACAATTACGCTTTCCTTAGGCACATTGGACAAAAGGCTATTTATAAACCAATCTTCAAAAAGTTCTCTTGTGGTGTCATCATGGTGGTCCAAAGCAGAATATTTTTGAAGGACATTGTAATTCTTTTTCCCTTGTTCACTTTGGCTTTGGTTTGGTATTTTCTTGATGTATCTATTCATCCTTTTTTTGGCGTTTCATGTGTATCGAACCATGTTTCATCAAACAAGACAATTGAACGATTTTATAATCTGTATTTTTTTGTAAAGTTTAATTAGTCGAACCGTCATCATCGCAATCGTTGTGATTCCATTAATATTTGTCTTTTATTAATGGTCCGATATTGCGAAACCCATTTGAGATAGTTTTGCTGGAAATAATGTTGGTTTCCTCTTTCCTTAGTCTCTGTTGCAATGAGTGCAATGTAGGCACAGTTTGCTCTTCATATTGGTTTTACCAGAATCACTATGGACTTATTTGGATTTACTTCGTTACAATATATTTAACTGTAGACAACGGAGTTTTCGTTAATGAAGACATTTCTGCTGCGGCAACATTTTCATTAAGTCTCCTATTCAATAAAGAAACATACACATTTGTAACAATTTGCTTAGCATCGGGCGATAAAGGTTTTCTTTTAAAATTAGCACTACCGGAGACACAATGATCTTGCCAAAAACGCCACATTTTTAGCACGTTTTGAATAACAAAAAATACGATCGAAATTATGGAACTGCGCTGTTTAAGAAAAGAATGCGAACTAAACTAAAATATTTCGAAACTACTAAACTAGGTATAAAATAATTTTATCCAGGGAGTTTTATCTTTTAACCTGTTATTTTATTAGTTTTTTTGCAACTTTGCCGGGTTTAGTAAGGGCAGGGGTTGTTAAGAGTTTATTGCAGCCAATCGGTCAACGATATATCTTGAAACGCACTATACTGGCGAGATGTAGAAATGTCATCCAACGGTACCTACTATATTGAATAAATGTAATGTTTAATAAATAACATTTTTCTTCGTTTTTTTTCTCATTATTAGTGGCGCCAGCAATATGTTTGTGTAAGTCGAAAATTACTAGATAACGATGATTTAAGCATAGATTAAATATAAATAAAATTGAAGTTATTCAGTATAATTCAGTATATTTAAGTTATTCAGTATAATGATACAATCGATTAAAAATACAAATAAGAATAATAAATAGCAATAAAGAAATAAGAGGTATACATTTTTATTTCGTTGTATAGACTAATCTCCTTGAGGAAATCAAAGAATAGTCAGGTGGGGTATTTTGAAAAATTTTGCTGATAGAACAAGGGAGCCCGTACCTGTAGCAAGAGGATACTGGATGGAAAACCGACAAGAATGCAAAAGATGCAGGAATGCAAGAGAGGACGGTTCATGAGGTGTGAATGAGTGAAGTGACAGTGTCCAATCATTAATCCCTCATTAGTTATAGAAGAGAAGAAGTTATTTTTGGTTGGCCATAATTTGTTATCACCCGCCAGAAGATTCCATTCAAGTTAGATTAGAACAGGAATTTTAACTTTTACGAGGGTTGCTATTTATGTATCCGGAATAATAAATAAAAGCAAATATTTATCATTGAAAATAGGTTTATTGTTTTTCAAAATATTCTCCGCGATGATCGGCACACTTTTGCAGACGTTTGAACCAATTTTCATAACACTTTTTGTCATTCCGATTGAGGTATCTCCAAAACATGAATTTTAAACGCATCAGCCGTTTCTTCTGGCGTTGAAAATCGTTGACCACGTAGTTTATTTTTCACGGACGGGAACAAAAAGAAATCATTAGGTGCCAAATCAGGACTGAACGGCAGATGCTTTATCAATTCGATGTTTTGACCGGTAAAATATTGAGTAGTTCGGTCCGATGTGTGGGAGCTCGCGTTGTCGTTGTGAAGAATGATCCTGCGACGCTTGTTTTTTTTTACTTCTTAAGACTTCTGGCAATCAAATGGTTGTGTACCATTCCAAATTGACCGTTCTACAATTCTCTGGTGGCACTGTAGCCACATGCCAATATATTCTAAAAATTGCTTCGATGTGCTTCTTGCGCGAACTACTTATGTTGGGTTAGGCTCATTTTAAAAAACCCATACAGTTGACTGGTGTTTACCTTCGGGCTCATACGCATAGATGGAAAATTGGTCACCTGTGTAGATGTCATACCCGGCATTTGACGCCCCGTGATTGTATTTTTTGAACATTTCTTTGCACCAATCGACACGAGTCTATTTTTGAGCCATTGTCCAATTATGTGGAATCTAACGCGCACAAATATTTTTTACGGCTAAATGTTCATGTAAAATCTTGTGTATGCTTGTCATACTAGGCCCAGGGATGCCTCAATCTCACAGTATATCAGTTCGCGCACAGTATCGATGTTTTCTGGCACTACAACCAATTTTGGACGGCTTTCTTTAAATTCGTTCGTGACCGCACGACGGCCACGATTGAATTCACTAAACCAGTGATATATATGAAAATTCTCACGAGTCAATCCCATTTTTTGACTGTGATGGACTTTTCAAGTCACTAAACAACACAAATAGCAACACGATTATTGCCAATTCCGAATATATAAAACGCAACACTCGTATGCTGGGAAAAGTATCCTTGTAAAAATTAATTTTTGTAATTTTAATTTCATTTATCGCTGGTTCTTTAGCCAAACGATCAGCAGTCTCACTGCCATAAATTCCCACTCGGGGTCCAGAAGAAAAGAAGGAATAGGATTTGGAATAGGAATTTGGAATAGGCTGATGGAAATGAAAGATCACGAACCTTGGTGTGTAGTGGATGTAAATAAATAGGATTTTCTAGAACTCGAAGGAAACTGAGGGAATCAGTCCAGACAAGCCAGTTGGAGGATTTTGTCGTTTGAATAAACTTAAGAGCCTCATAGATTGCATATAACTCGTTAGATAGTGTGCTAGTAAAAGTGGGAAAACTGAATTTAGTAGAATAGAGAAAAACGCTGCTACGACTCTCCGACTTTTATGTCCGCAATTGTTCGAGTTATATTGGCTTCTAAGGCTAATACCAGGTGTGTTAGTAATTCCTTTCCGTTTTGTTCGCTAAGGAAAACACGTTATTTACAATGGATACTTAAAATGTATTTATTCAAAGTATTGGCCATTTGATTCTATACATTTTACCCATCTCTCATGCAATTTATGGATACCATTCCAAAAGAACAGTTTCTCCTTAGAGCTAAACCATTCATCGAGCCATTTTTTAACTACTTCGAAATCGGCTAAGTGCTGTTCTGCAAGCGCGTACCCCATCAATGCGAAAAGGTGTTAGTCAGATGGAGCCAGGTCTGGAGAGTACGACGGGTGCGATAAAACTTCCCATCCAGGTGATTTCAACACTTGTTCGACTGGTTTTGCTGAATGAGACCGAGCGTGATCATGCTGCAAAATCACCTTCTCATGTCTTTGAGCGCATTGTGGACGTTTTTCGATCAATGCACAGTTCAAATTGATCATTTGTTGTCGGCAGGGATCAATATTAACTGGTTCTTCAGGTTTCAACAGTTCATAATATCTCATAACCATCATAACCATCATACACAGAGCATGGTCTTGCGACCAAAGCAATTTGGCATTGCAGTCGATGGGCCAGCTTCGCCAGGTGATAACCATGATTTTTTTCGCTTGGGATTTTCGAAATAAATCCATTTTTCATCACCTATCAATCGTTGACCATCGCTCTATAACGATCCCCATTAACGAATTGATAAATTTGGATCTTCATTAACACTACCAACCACAGCGGTGATATTTTATTCGGGACGTACAGTTTTTTGTCTTGTTTTTGTTATAATATTGAGTAGCGTGAAATGCGTTTGGAATTTATCATGGTTGGGCGAATATGTGCATCTTAAAATTCTAGAAGTGCTCTATAAGTTTGAAACAAAGAACACTAATTTTGATAATAAAATTTGACAATTTGCAAGTATTGCTCTTATGTTAAACGTTCCATGATGATTAGCCTGATATTTGATATGCCATGATGATTGCCATGATTGTTTGAGAGCGAGCCCTAGGAATTTCGGACAAGTAAAAAATCACCCTTTATATACAAACGAAGTCTGAACCATTATATTAGAGGACCAGAGATATACTTTTAATATTTCCACTGGATTAAATCTGACATCTAGTCGCTTTAGTATAATTGAGATTGCAACGCCGTTATTGAAATCGATTTTTTTATTTTTCACATTTTTCCATTCTAATGAGATCGAAACCTGTAATAATTTTCTAAAAATGGTTTTTATTAGCGGTAATTACCATAATTATTCACGCAAATGGGTCATTTGCTAGATAAAAATTAGTTTGATTAGCTTGTGAGTCAGAATGATTCGCTTAAGTTGTGATTATTTTTTTTCGATTTGATTGGAAAATGCGCGGCGGTGCTACGCTACCTTGAACGTTATTTTCTCATTCATTGATCAATATAAACATTGTAATTTTGCAATTATATTTCGTACGTTAGTGTGGCAATTAATTTCGTTCATTTTCAGCGCTGCATATTCAATTTGTGAACATTTTAGTGTAGCTTTCTTTACGCCGATTTCTTTTTATTAAGATACAGGCTGGCGCATGTTTTTTACCTAAGCATAATAATGTCCCATGTCCTTCTTCGTGGCCACACATCTGCCATCTCTCTTAAAAGTTGTGCATCACTCTCAAAATCATTTCTTCTGGTCAGCTGTTACACAATCATTATTTTGTACGAATGAAATTTCAAGTCGTCATGCAGAATGCGTTGTAGCGATCGACGGGACATACCCACAGCTGCAGCTTGGCGCCTAGTGGAACGTTGAAGACTAGCAAGAACCACCCTTCTCACATTGTCTGGTGTATGAACGGTATGGGGAAGGCCAGGTGGTTTCCTCTTCATAACGGATAAGGTAATTCGAAATGCTCCATCACGCTGGAACCTGCATTAAAGAATACTCGATTTTTTTTTGCTTATTTTTGCCTACAAACTATGCTAATAAATATAGTACAGTTGATTTTTTTTGTAATGCCACTAATTATGCAGAAAAAATCAATAGATATTGTTCAAGGCACTAAATATTGATAATAATACAACACGAAAAATAGGAATGAGTGCTACATTGTTTGTAGTTTATTGTAGTAACTACAATTTTTTTTACTCTCTTCATGCAAATAAATATCGGATAAAATCGAAAATAACGAATTTGTCGGAAAAAAACGACTCTAACCCAGAAACTACAAATGATATAAATGTTTCTAGTAGTTACGCGTATATTTGTAGTGACTGTTAAACTCTTGTTATCAGTTAACAATTCTTCCAACCGACAAATGGAATGCCACGGTCATACTTGATACTGTTGACTATGAAATTAAAATGTCTAATCTATTAGAGACTGCAGGCTATAAGCAAATTCCTAACGACCCTACAACATATCTAGAGAAGAAAACGCGTTCTGTTATCAATAATTCTAATCTATCTAAAAAAATGTACCGTTTCCCAAAAATCCATAAAACTGACATTCCTCTTCGTCCCATTGTCAGCGCTTATAGTTCACCAACTCACAAATTAGAAAAATATTTAGCGAAAACTCTACAGCCGCTGTGGAAAAATCAACGCCCTATATCAAAAATTTCTCTCATTTCACTGAGCTTCTTCAAAGGCACAGTATATCCGAAAGTGACGTTCTTGTTAGTTTTGATATTGTCTCGTTTTTTTACAAAAATTCTCCTTCCAGAAACTGTAGACATTCTAAAAAACAAACACCACACATCAACGGATATTCTTAGTCTTATTGAACATTGCATGTCCAATACATATTTTATTTTCAAAGATAATTTCTTTAAACAAATTCGTGGAGCTTCTATGGCTCCCCTATGTCTCCTGCCATAGCCAATTTTTTTATGGAACACTTTGAAACTCAAGCCATTAACACCAGTCCGTTGAAACCAACTTGCTGGTTCCGATATGTTGATGACAACTTCGTTACTTGGCCGCACTGACCACAATCTTTAAATCTGTTTCTTTCGAATTTGAACAGTCCAATTTACAATGAAGACTGAAAACAATTTTGCTCTCCTTTTTCTTGACGTTCTAATATCAAAAAGGCCAGACCAAAGCTTCTCCTATTCTGTCTATCTTAAATCCACCCACACAAACCGTTATCTAAATGCGAACTCACATCATCATCCATCCCAATTAAATTCGGTAGTCAAAACTTTGGTCACGAGATCACTAAGATTGTCGGATAGGGAACATAGGCAAACAGAACTTAATTCCCTAGAAACGGCTATAACATGCGTCAAATAAAAAGGCATATTAATAAAGTTCAGGCAACTGGTCATACCAACCAATCTATTAGAGATTTGTCCCAAAACCTCAAAGTTTTCCTGCCATACATCAAGGGAGTTACTGATAAAATTTGTCACGTATTCAGATCCCGCAATATTGAAACGATATTTACAGAAAGAAATATATCCAGTTTCCTTAAACCAGTAAAGGATAATATTCCACAAGAGTCACATGGTGTCTATAAGATTCCTTGTTCTGGCTGCTCCCAAGTATATATCGACCAAACTAATAGACGTATCCAAAATCGCATATACGAGCATTCTCTCGCCATCCGAAAATCGGATCTCTCCTCGACTTTAGCAAAATATCATATACAAACGGGTCACAAAACAGATTTCGACAAGGCCAAAGTAATCGCATCTATATATTCCTACAAACCCCGCATAATTCGTGAAGTAATTGAAATTGAAAAACGTCCAAACTGCTTAAACAAGAGGGACGACGGTCTTAAGCTGGGTCCACACTAATAAAATTTTGCGTGTGTTTTGAATTTATTGGAACAATTTGTTTGAATTATCCGATGAAAAACAGATGGTTCGTGTGCGTGTTGTGCGGCGACATTATTTGTGTATAACTCTGTGAGCCAAAGCGTCTACATTATTACGTAGACACCCCACATACAGTACATACAGCCAGTACAACGCAAATTTGTATTGATGTGGCTCATCTTTAGAGTACCAAATACATTGAAACCCTTCCAGTCAAACGTCCACCTCCCGTCTCACCCCCACCCATCAACCTAGTAATAGAGTTTGCGCCGCCCACGTTTTTTTCTAGTTGTGAACTCTGAGGAGTAGAGAGATTGAGGCCTCGGAGTAAATCAACTAGATTCTCTTGAAAATGGTTTCCTACTGAGTGTCAGTTGGACTCTTCTTTAGAAACATTACTTACCATCCGTGAAAAAATTAGATGTAACATAAAATGTGTTGTAGATGCGATGTCGTTCTAAAAGCAACATTTGTGGCATTGTCTTCTTTTGACTTTTCAAATTAAAAAAAAAATACTTCGGAAGTATCATTTGTCCGGTGGTGGGAGATAACGCTCTTTCCTTTTAGTACTTGTAAATGATTCTAGTAACTCTGAATCGACAATTTTGACTTTTTGATTGCAGAACGACCAAGACAGCAAAAACAAAGTGGAGGATCAAGAATTGAAATCACTGCTGGAGAAAATCTTTGTCCGACACTGTTAGAACTCGAATAGGAGTTCGAGAACTCGAACATTGGAAAGTCGTTGAATCTGGTCGCTGTTGTCCGTTATCATTAGCAGGATTAGCGTTATCAGGCTGATTTGTGTTAGTAACACTCAGGGCGAAAAAAAAATATTGGCAAAAAGCAATTTTGGCAAGATTGGCAAAGGGAAGTTATTTTGCATGAAGGCAACGCGATTCCATACAGCCAAAAGGACTCAGAAAACGATATCTGAGTTGGGCTGGGAGATTCCGATCCTTGCAACATCACTTGGTTGATAGCGGCTTCGTATCTCTTAAAGAAGTTGAAAAAGCCTCATTAACATCAAAACCAACAAGTTTTTTTTTCGATCTGAGATTCGACAGAAAGTGGGGAAAACTACTTCGAAAATGTTAATGGTAAATATTGTTTATGTTGTCAATAATGTTAATAATTACTGGTTGTGAATAACGTGTGTACAGTAATGCTTGAGAACATAGATGAAAGAAAAAAACATAGGAAATAACTCATTTGCAGCTCATAAAATCTCAAATAAAGACCATAATATTTTTTTTAATTTTGCCCATTGTAAATCTGTGCAAATTATGTCCATTGTTTGATGCGAAACAATGAACAACGCCGTTTTCGGTTATTGCACAGGAATTAGAAAGGTTTTCAGTACTGTATGATAACGATTCGAGTGTACAAATGGAAATCCTGATGCATTATTCAACAAGGGATACACTTTTATGGCGCATTGTGCAAACAACACAAATAACTATTAGGCAATATTACTGATGATCTGATCATCATGATTTATTTTTCAGTATACTACGAGTTTTTTTCGCATAAATTAGTTTAATTTATTACATTTTTGGAGAAATTCAACCATTATTAACAAATAGACGTCGTACAGTTGCTAAAAAAGTATGTATAACCTTTTATTAACGTAACCTTTTTTTATGTTGAACCATTATATTTTAAACACTTTTTCATCGGAATATCCTCGATTAGAAGTTTATTCTATAAACAATTTGACAAAACATAATTTTTAATGATTTCGATGATACAGTAATTTTCACTTTTTAATTTATATTTACTTTTTCCTTATAATTTGAGTTATATTTAATGGCCGGTAAGCCCACATTTGTGCTCCAAACTCCAGACTTCTTGGGATCCAAGCGTTTTGAACACTGACTATTCAGTAATCGACCATCTTGGTAACTGGCCAATCCAGAAGCTGGATGACCACACCAAAACCATAAAAGGACAAGGCCAGATATTACTTCATGATTTAGCCTAAAAGCATTCGCACTCCCTCTAAGGGGAACATTGACTTATTGGATGCCCTTTCCATGTTATCGGGCCACACGGTTGTAGTGGTGACGGTGGATGTCTTTGGTTTCCTATTATATGGCATATATATATATATATATATATATATATATATATATATATATATATATATATATATATATATATATATATATATATATATATATATATATATATATAAATATAAATATATAAATATAAATATATTTATATATATATATATATATATATATATATATATATATATATATATATATATATATATAAATATAAATATATAAATATAAATATATTTATATATATATATATATATATATATATATATATATATATATATATATATATATATATATATATATATATATATATATATACCGTCACCACTGACGGTCGATCCACGTCATCACTTTTTTGAATTAATCAAAAATTGGAAAACGAGTTGGAAAAGCGACCAATAAGGGTAGATATCAAAAAATGGAAACTGCATTGAGAGTTACACAAAATATTTACACCAAAAAAGGTAAAAATAAAGGTAAATATATATATATATATATATATATATATATATATATATATATATATATATATATATATATATATATATACCTCGGACCAAATTCACTGCAGGAACTTATGCAAATTATCACGAACATTTGACAAACAAAAAATTACCAAATGAATGGAAATGTGCTCTTATCCACCCGCTGCACAAGAAGGGAGACAGAACAGATGTAAACAACTACAGAGGAATCTCCTTACTACAAGTTACTTACAAAATCCTCTCAGCATGCCTTCTCCAGAGAACACAAGAACAATTAGAACACATGCACTGAACAAATTCTTAACTTAAAAACAATACTGAAATACAAAGCTATCAGAAATGTCCCAATCATCTGCACGTTCGTGGACTTCAAGAAAGCATATGACTGCATTGACCGAAAATATTTGTTCAACATCCTAGAAGAACAAGAACTCGACCACAAAACACTACGATTAATCAAGCAGACACTGACTGACACAACCTCTAAACTGAACTTTATGGGAGAAATTTCCAAACCCTTCCTGATTAAAACTGGAGTATGCCAAGGAGATGGGTTATCCTCACTCCTCTTCAACCTGGTCCTGGACAAAGTCATAAGGGAATGGGAAAAAGAACTGAAAAATCAAGGACACTGGAAACCAATACGACTCGGACGATCCAAAAACAACATAGAAATATCATGCCTAGCCTTCGCAGACGACCTAACCATACTCGCAGACAATGAAAAAAGGACAACCAAACATATCGAAATCATCAAGGAATGTGCAGAGAAAGTCGGCCTACAAATCTCCTTTCAAAAAACCGAATTCTTCTGCTCAAAATTAGATGTCTCAAATTTGAACACCAAATACGGCAAAATAAATGGGGTCACTCATTTCAAATACCTGGGCGAGATCGTCGAACCCACAGGAAGAGAGGAGATAGCACAAAAGATTCGATTACAGAAGGTGAAGACGGCATACGGCAAGACACACAATATCAGAAATGCCTATCCACACACGCAAAAATAAGACACTACAACAGTAATTAAACCAGAAGTACTATACGTAAGCGAGACACTTACACTTCATATAAAAAGCGGCATAGAAAATATACTATAAGAAGAACGCAAAGTTATGAAGAAAATTCTCGGCCCAAATCTGACAGAGGAAGGATACAGACCACATTCTCGAAAGACCACAGAGAGAATGTCCAACGTAGCGGCGGACATAAGAAAAAGAAGGTTGAAATTCTATATATATATATATATATATATATATATATATATATATATATATATATATATATATATATATATATATATAATTTACTTATAATAAAAAAAAATCAACACAAAGTTAATTGAAAGATCTAATGCCAGAAAATGAAGGATTTTCTAGAGAGAGAACAAAATAAAATGAATGTCCCTGCAAATTGACAATTTTACGCGCAATCGCACTTATAATTAAATATGACTTAATGAATGGTATGTCTTCTTTACCATCTGCATGCGCGCTGAAAGAGATTCGAAAAATGTAATGGTAATTTTCTGCTACATCAGAACCAACAGATGTTCAATTGGTGATAAATAATGAGATCAGTGCGTCCCGCAGAAACCATAGGAAGTTCCATATTTTATAATTCCTTAACCGTATTCATGGAAAATTTTATTTCTCTAACTTTTCTAAATTCAATGTATCCTTGTGGTAGAATTTTCATAAAATGTATTTTATTTTAATATGTAGATTTATAGACACTTTTCAGTTATAGTTTATAACTTGACTGCTATGATCAAAACTAAGGTGATTTTCATTACCATTTTCATGTTCTACAGGCCATGGTGGCTTGGGACATAACATTAATTTTACAATCTTATTTTTAGATCTTTATTATATATTTTCGTTGTATTTAATTACAATACCCCTCCATTTTTCTCTATTTCTTGCTCTGATTCTCCATTTTTCAATTCCAATCGCTCTCAAATGTTCTTGCTCTTGCTCCATCTATCTTTTCTGTGATCTTCCTTTTCTACTTTTACCTATTGGTTTTCTGTGCAGAGCCATTTTTGTCATTCTATCTTTCTACGTGTCCCAACCACGCAATTCTTTGTGATTTACTGCATATGGATAGTTGTTACCCGTTTCGAGCTTAAAAAAAAATACAATATATTTTAATATGATAAAAAATAACGAAGGCTAACTAGTGCTCAGAGAACATAGAGATCTCAGGTGACAAACGAAAACATTACTTGGTACTTAGACATTTATTATCATCATGTAAAACAGTATCGTGAAAGCCAAAAGAACATGAGAGGGATTCGGTTACAATATGAAATTAACTAGGTTAGTAATATACAGGCAATTTAGTAATGACGTCTTTGTAGACAATAAACAGTAATAAACTAATAACAGTAATAATCTAATGTGACTAGTAGGATGATAAGTTATCTTTGGTCAGTCAATCCACGAATAAGTGTCGCACAGGCCACGTGAGGCGGAACGTTGGTCTGTCTACCTCTTACGGTTTCAAATATTCCATGGGTCGCGAGGACTTCGAGGACACCCAAAGACTTGCGTGGAAAGAAGCTGAAGATTCACCCGGATCAACCACGTGGACAGGAAAGAAATGAAAAGATGGAAAAGATCCCCTACCAAAAAACCCTATCTGAGTTAAAAAAGAAATAAAAAAAAACACGTAATCGACTCTCACAAATTCTTGATACTGTCGCAACAAAGTACGGCCCTGTATCCCCACTCAATACGCAGTACCGGATACACAAAATAACCACGGACATGCGTTAATTACCTCCTCCAGACTCGAAGCAAAATGTACTGCATTTTAATTTCAGTACCTTCGCCAAATTGCCAAAATAAGGAAAGTCTGAATAACTTAAATTCCAACATAATACAACTAAACCTGGTAAACCAATATAATCGTAACATAGTTTAGGTTCTTTATATAATTCTTCTATTTATTTGTATTTTTTCTCTCCCATCTGTCCAATAGGTCAGTCTCCCATCTGGTCATTAGGTAATAAAAAGATTAAGAAATAATAAAAGTCCAGAGGAAAGTAATCTAACAATTGAAATGTTGAAAGAGGGTGGTGAAACATGAGTGAAAGAAATACACAGGTTTATTAAAACAATATGGGAAAAAGAAGAAATGCCAAAGGAATGGTTCAAAACACTGATAGCAGTGGCGGCTCGTGGGGTTTTAAAGTGGAAGGGCATAGAAGAAAATAGTGCTGCTGAATTTTTTTTTGCTTTCCCCTTCCTCCTTTTTTACTTTTCGTGTTATTAAAGTCCTATACCGGAGGTAAACCAGGAAAACAATAAAATTTTGTATTGTTACTACTTACAAGGATATTGGAGGATTGGTTGTTGCTTGTTGCGCAGATAATGGAATTAATAAGTAGGTACTTACCGTTTCCCGAAGAGTAAACTATTCAAACAGTTTATTGTAACTGCAAAACAGTAGAAAGAAATCGAAAAAGTTTATGAGAAGTTCGAAAAGTTCAAAAAAAAATCAAAGTTTTATGACAAAAAAGGGTTATTGTACACATTTTTGTCGTGGCACCTCGCCGTTTCCTAGTTTTTAAAGTGACATTCCCTTCACTCAATATTTAACATACCTAAAGCATTTAGTCTATCTTCTCCCATTGAAGTTCTTAAATCTGTTTTAATCAAGTTCAAAATCGAAAGACACCTTTCGACGTCGGCTGTGGTCATCGGCATAGTCACTAGTGTTCTTAGTGCCTTAGTGATTTCATTAAAAGCTGTATCCAGTCCCATATTGAAAATAAAATTTAATGTCTTTAAACATTTTAACAAATTTCGGGCCTTGATTAAAAAATTTCCAATTCGGTTTTTTCCAAATTTTCTTTTTCTAGTCGGAAAACTATGACAAAATTTTTCTGTTATTAGGTGGAAGTGCTTTTTAATATTCTGGATAAATATCAAATAAGAAAAGTCTTGTCTCTGATGGTTGATAAATTTGAAATGCTCATTAATTTGAAAAGTTATTATATCACAACCTTCTCTAGCGGAGATGTTCAAATTTTCCCCAAAATTGATCATACAAAATATCCACATGTGGCATAACCTTTGCAAAAAAATTTAACCTAAGCAAAAAAATATCGTCCTCCAACCATTTGAGGAACCCAGTGACTTGCAGAAACTGCCTTAGTTTCTGCATTATTTTTTTTTGTATCATTTATGTTACAAAAAAAAATCTCAAACTTGGTGCTCAAATCTCAAACAGCTTGCTCCGGCAATTTATTAAGCTGATGAGCATAGCGATATACAAAGTGTGCATTTTATACACATTTATTACTTTTACATTTACACCTTCCAAATGGCCATGCATAACAACAGCTCCATTATAGGTTTGAGCTATTCATTTATAGGAAAGTTCTAAAAATAGGTTCTAATTATTGCAAAATACAATTCCGAAAGCTGCTCAGCGTCTTGTCTTGTTGAATTTGAAAGCGACCAGAATCGTTAAAAAATGCAACCATTTAACTCATATCGAAACACTAAAACCATTTGCATTTGAACCGAAATGTCAGTGGTATCATCAGTGTCCATGCATCATTGTTGCAGTAAAAGATGATTTTTTAATTTCTTTCACAATAGGTTGACGGTAAATTTCCAACATACACTGCAGTAATTCGTTCTGAATGCTTTTGGAAGTCCCTTTAAAACTTTAGAGTCATTAGTATGTTTTTCTAAAATGGAATCAATTTTTGTATTGTACTTTATTAATCCTAGAAACGCGACCCTATTTAACGAATCATTTTTTTCGTCGTGTCCTCGAAGAGGAAGCTTATGTTGACTACAAAATTTAAAAATGTCAATAATCTTCGAAAGTACCAAGCGGTTTCTTCACATATGCAGAACTTAATGATGAACCAATGTTTACTTTACCCAACAACTGGAAGCTCACTAGGTTGCTTCTATGTTTAGGTGATTTCTCGTTTTCTAACAAATGTTTTAGGTCCCTCGCTCACCACCAAACAAAACAGAATTAGTGTCTTCACAACCACATAGTCACAAAATACTATTGTATAGTTTACTGTCAAATTTTCGCGTAAAACTTGCCCTATTGTTACATTATTTTTGAACTTGACTCAAATTCAACAAGGGCGTGGGACGACCGTTAGTTTTTAATTAAAGTTTTCCTCCAAACTTAAATTAGTGATTATTAACTGTTTTAAATCAGACACCTTCACGTTTGCAATTAAAAGTTGATTATTATTTTTTTAAAAGTACTATTCAGTGTGTACACACGTAGCAAATCCCAAATCAAAACAAGTATTCGCGATGCGAACGAAATACGCGACGCGAGACATATCAAACGCCCCGTACTCGTCAAATCAGCGTTTAAAACTAATTACCGATACATTCGGTCGCAGGGGATCTACGTCCAAATCGCATGTTTTAAAAAACAGTTAAACCCCCGAATTCTGACAACCAACAAAACATGTAACGCCAACGACGAGCTAAGATAATGTGGCGTACAGTCGCTGTAGGTAAACGTTCAACCAACGGTGTCAAAATTGTGGCGAGAGGATGGAATTTTTATCCGAATTATTTGGTGTGATGGGTCGACAGACGTTCTTCTACATTTGGAGATTTAAATTTTTAATAATATCTTAACATGAGTTTATGGAAAGAAACTGAACGGAAATAAAATATGGTGTTTTGCTCTGAAAAATTGTTTACTGTGATAAATGCTGGAGGGGCGACGCCCGAATGCCCTTTCTCGCGAGCTGTCACTGACCGATAGTCTCACTTCTTAAGAAAGGGGATAAGCTAATATGTGAAAATTACATGGCTATGGCACAGATTATTACACAGAGTTAGTGTACTGTTAGATACGAGAGTTGCTATTTATATCCGGAATTGGCAACAATGGTGCAGCTAGACTACTGACATATATCTCGTAAAGTTTGGCATTGTTGGCTGTATAGATACTCAGAACGTTTTGTCATATGGACGCTGTTTGTGTTGTTTAGTGACTTGATAATTTCATCTCAGTCAAAAAATTGAATTAACTCGTGAGAATTTTCGTGCGATGATTTATTACGCCTTTCGACGAGGATTATCTCAATAACAGTGCATCGATCAACTAACTTCGACTTTTGATAATGAAGTACCATCTAAAATCACTTTATATCATTGGTTTAGTGAATTCAATCGTCACCGTCATTCGCTCACGGACGAATTTAAAGAAAGTCTTCCAAAATCGGTTGTTGTGCCAGAAAACATTCATACTGTGCTCGAACTGATAAAGCTAGATCGTCAAGTGACATACCGTGAGATTGACAGATCCCTGGACATTTGTATGACAGCACGGGCGTAGCCAAGGGGGGGGTTTTGGGGGTTCAAACCCCCCGAAATAAGTCAAATATTACCTAATATTATACCGAAAAAATACGAGGAGTGAAGAGAGTTAAATTATTACATTTGAATTGAATATATATCCGAACTAGTGGACGTTGCGCACGTATATTTGCCTAAGTATATTTTTGTTGTTTTATTTACTTCAAACTAACCCCCCCCCACCCCACCCCCCAAAAAAACTAAATCCTGGCTACGCCCGTGTATGACAGGCATACACAAGATTTTACATGAATGTGTAGCCGTGAAAAAGATTTGTGCGCGTTAGATTCCGCATAAACAATTCGAACCTTCATTGCCAAAATGGTAATAATATTTTGATTCAACGGATTATTGGAGTAATAATTTATGTATCTCCCTCTGCTGAAAGTCTTTGGTACCAAGCTAGTATGATGCAATCACCATTCACTTATTACTAATTATAACCACAATTCTTCTCAGTTTCCATCGTAAATCTGATATGTTACTCAGTTCTTTCCAGGATGAGTTTTACAAACAAAAGTTTGGTACGCCGATGGGATCGCCTATGAGTCCAATTTTAGCACAAAGTTAATGTCTAACTCAAAACTGTCAAAACTCCTAAACCATCAATTTGAAAATTTTGAGCAGTACTTGAAGGGAATTGAATTTTCTACAAAAAAGGTCTCATTGTAAATTTATCAAACAAGCCGTTTCCATATAATCGTGCCTTGAACATTGATCTGTTTTTATTATTTTACTGAACTGGAGTACTGTAATAACTACTGGAGTTGTTCTTCGTGTTTGGTGCAACACTTATTGTAATCTTCAATCAATGCTTCAATCATCGATAAAATCGTATGGCAAATTCAAATTCGATTCAAAAAATGAAGTCTAACGCAAAAAAGCGATAAATTACTTTTATATTCAACTTTAACCCTGAATAACTTTGGGAGAAGTGAATTTATCGAAAAATGTCAAGATACCTTTTTTGTAGCGTATTCAATTTCCTTTAAGAATATATATTATATTTTTTTAAATATTGATTCGTTCATTAGTTACAAAATTTCAAATTTGAAAAGTAAAATGGCTTGTTTGGCGTTAATTTAAAATGAGACCTTTTTTGTAGAGAATTCAATTCCCTTCAAGTACTGCTCAAATTTTTCAAATTGATGGTTTAGGAGTTTTGGATGAAAGATGTGATTGCTATAAAAAAACCGAAAGTCGCGATGATAGACTTCTTAATAATAATACAATATTTTTTTGTCATCACAAATAATATATTCGGTATCTCTTTTTTGGCCCAGTCTAATGGGAACTAATAGAGGTAACATTTATACGTTTGAAAAGGTAAATAAGTTTGTATACATAGCAGGGTAAATAAAAGAAAGTGGCAATAAGGATCAGCAGCTTTGCGGCCATTACTAAAGTCAAAATTGATATCCAGAAATACTAAAATAAGAATATACAAGACGATTTTAAGGCCAACAGTAACGTGTGTATGACACATGTGTCTTAAGTACGTTTAGAACTGGCTGCAGATAATTCGTGCAATGATCGTTTTCATAGGATTTACACTTGTCCATATAACCATATTTGATGTTATAGCACCTATACAGTCTGAACTCAACACCAAACTTGCCCTTCTATGTAAAGTATGTTAATCGTTACTTAAAAAAAACTGTTTTATTTTTTATTTTAAAACCATTCGTTGTCGCATCATGGGCTCGATCTCGATCTGTTCGAGTGGTAAAAACCGTTTTGGAGCAACTTTCACCATTTTTAATTGCCGTTTATCGGCCGGTCGTCTGTTGGTCGCGATGCATCGATGGACTTGCAATTTTTTTTTCTTCGTCAATTACCCGACGTGAAGAAAATAAAAAGTAATTGAAACTAATTGGACTATATGGAATTGTTATCGGTGGCTTTCGTGACCACGAATTAGTCCATTGGTTTTTTATGATAGGCGCTAATTGAATCGGAATTCTTGCTATTTAATTAATTTGTGAATTAAACTATATATATATATATATATATATATATATATATATATATATATATATATATATATATATATATATATATATATATATATGATTATGACATTATAATATATGATATGATATTATGATTATGATATATTATATGATATGACATTATGTCAAGTTTGATTTGTTACATAGGGCTCTACAAAGTTTCCTACACTTACTTTTTTACTACACATTCTTTTTGACAGTAAAGAAGATGATTTTGAATTTAAACGTCATCTTAACATCATCAATGAATCTTATACATTTATTGAAGATGATGATTGCTCGGGACAATCAAAAACGTCTACAGATGACAAAAAATTCACAATAACAATAGATCATGTCCGCTACATTTTTCGCTATGTTTTCGATGCGAAAAAAACTTTCTGCTCGATGGGTGCGGCGTTTCTTAACATTCGACGAAAGACTCATTCGACTTAACACTTGTAGTGATTTGAAGTGATTTTTCAACTTATTTATAGGCCATTCTGCTGAATTTATTAGATGTTTTACTAAGTTAATTGAAAAGTTAGCGGAGCGATACTTAGACAGCAGTAAAATAACTATATAATCTACTACATTTGGAGTTTCATTATTCATATGAACATATGTGAAGTTTCAAATCGATCTGTCAATTCACTCGTACAAAAACAGCGGCGTAAAGTAAACGTATCAGTGTTATTTTTTAAAATTAAAAATTTTGAAAATTGTGCTGGGATTAAATTCTTTGTAAAAAAAGGTTTAAAGGCAATGGAAATTAACAGACAAATGGAAAATGTATTAGGGGAGTCTGCTCCTTCAAAAAACAATGGCTTGTAAGTGGGCAGGTGAGTTTCAACGTGGTCATACAAGCCTGCATGATGATCCTCGTTCTGAACTTCCAAAAACTGCAACTACTGAACAAATCATTAATTCTATACATGATATGGTATGAATGGCAAACAATTGACTTTGAGTAAAATTGTTAAGGGCACTGCACATCTAACTGAATGAGTGTTTTATATTTTGGAAAAGGGATTTGCAAGATGGATGCCGCATTTGTTAAATTCTGTTCAAAAACAACTTCGAGTTAAACTTTCTAATTTGGATCTTTTTCGAAATAATAAAATATATTTTAGACATCGTTTTGTAACTATAGATGAAACTTGGGTTTACCACGATGATCCTGAACTGCGACAAAAAATCCTAGAGTGGACCGAACCGGGTTGTTCAGTTCCAAAGCACTCAAAGTGGTCATAATCGACCACAAAGGTTATGGCATCAATTTATTGCGATGCAAAAGGCACTTTGTTAATTGATTATCTTCAAATCGGCAAAACAATAACAGGAGAGTATTACTCAAACCTTTTGGATCAACTGGATGCAAACATTCGCAAGAAAAGACCTGGTTTAGAGAAGAAAAAAATAATTTTTCATCGTGACAATGCATCGGCTCGCAGAGGAGTTCATGCAATGGCCAAATTGAAGAAGTTACACTATAAATTGTAGGAGCATCCATCCACCATATTCACAAGATTTGGCCCCCTGTTTCATTTGTTCTCAAACCTACAAAAAATGTTCGTGGCCAGCGTTTTTCATCAAATGAAGAAGTTATAGCAGCTGTAGATGAGTATTTTGAAGGATTTTCAGAAAATCACTTCAAGAGATGGAATAAATGAATTGGAGAATCGCTAGAAAAAATGTATTGAGCTTAAGGGAGAATATACGTAAGAATAAAGTTATAACACCAAACACCAAATAACTTTTTTTGAACTTAATGATTTAATCTTATCAGATCAGATTAAATCATCTCCTGATGATGCTAACATGGTTAGCGAAACGTGCGACGAGAAATTAAAAAAAAAGTGATTTGGTGTTTAGTGGTAAAGCTCTTCAAGTTTAGTGTTTCACACCAAAGGTTTCAATAGAAGAATTAAACTATAAACTCTTTTTATCATTTTCGCTCCGCGAACTTTTCAATTAGCGTAGTTTAATAAACTAAATAAATATTTACATAAACTATTGGATTCACTAATTCGATATTTTTTTAAACCTTTCGATTCCTACAATCAAATTTGGTCTGCTCTTACATTTTAAACTTGTCTTTAAAACGTCGTAACCTTGTTTCGCGATTGTGATACATCATGACAAATCTAACACAATTGTTTAAAAAATGTAGCCTTGATTGCATTAACGGAAAGTCACCTGCATGCGCTAGAACCGACACAACAGCTGGAAATAAGGTATAAAATTCTCTAATCGGGGTTTTAAATACTTCACGCATATTGTTGATACACTTTGGTAAACACGCCCAGCTTTTATGTCTTCACATTCACAAAAGTGCAATATCCAGTATTCATCTTTGAATTAAACTGAAAATGTACACACTGCTTGAGTAATGTCTGAATGATTGTAGCGTGTTCATATATTTTTTTCTTTATTTGGGTTTTTCGCCACGATCTAAAACTCAAGAAATATTAAAAATATCTGTTCTTATGTAAATAAATAATCACTGGGTAAAAACAAAAAACTAAACGGAGACAAATTTCTCAGTGATTCTTTTTTGTAATAAATTTGCCTAACGAACAAAATTTTAAAAATATAAAAATGTGCTAAAAAAATATACAAACTTTTAACGTTAACGTTTCGGGAAGTATTCTCCTCCCGTTTTCAAAACGAATCTAAAAATTAAGTATATGAATTTCTATAAATTCTGAAAAGATAGAAAGTAAATATATTTTTTGTGTATCTCAGTGATACTGATGAAAAGTGGACATACGTATACCGATACAATTATTCACGCAAGTTCAAATCAGTCATGGAATGTAAAAATGTCCACTTTTCATAGTATGACCCACAGACTTCTAACGATTCCACTTAAAAAAGACAGCTATGAAAAAGAACTTAATATTATCAAAAATATCGCAAGGAATAATGGATATCAGCCAAGCATCATAGATAAAATGATAAAAAACAAGATTAAGAAAAACAACACCAAACATTTTTATGCCGCAACACCCGAAAAAGATTCTAAAAATTGGCATGCTATAAACTATATTCACAAATTAAGTTCAAGAATCACAAATCAGTTAAAGAACGAAAATATTAATATTATCTCTGTTAATAAGAATAATCTTGCATCGATGTTAAGCAATAACAAAGAAAGAGCAAAATTTTGTGACAAATCTGGAGTATACGAAATTAAATGTAATATGTGTGACGCTATTTACATGGGCCAAACGGGCCGATCGCTCAATGATAGGCTAAAAGAACATAAATATTCAATTTTACACAATCAGAGAAAGACGGGCTTTGCCGAACATTGTATAGACCAGAACCATTTTTTTAACATTAATAATACCAAATTAATACATAGCTGCAATAAAAGCAGGCTGTTAAATTACCTGGAAATTTTCGAAATTAAAAAAGCCATATACGACGGCAAAAACCTAACAAACACCCAGCTAGACTTCGGAAATACTCCAGTTATTGATAGTGTAATAAATTTAACGAGATGAAAAAACCGACTTCCATTAGACAGCACTTTGAAACTTTAGTTTAGTTTATACATAACTCTCTTTGAGAATGGTCGCGAGGCCGAAACATGTTAGAGAATATCTTGAATATATTGTGAAACAAATACCAAGTGTTTTAATTATTATCATAGACCTATTTATACATTATGTCAAAAAAGTACCGGGAACTGATCATTTGAAAAGCCCGCTTAAAGGGATTGTCCGAATTCTTTTTTTCGCTAACTTGGCACAACTGTCCTCTATACTGACGCGGAGTTTGAACGTCAACTGTCATTTAGTTTGTTTACAGTGCTCGATTTTGTCAGTTCATCTCAAGTGTTGTGTTTTGCGATGTTTGCAATGGATACAAACATCGAACAAAGAGTTTGTCTTAAATTTTGGATTGCAAATGGAGTTTCGTGTGATCGACAATATCTACTCCGCATTTTGTTCTGTTGTAAATATGTATGTTATTATTTCAATTTTGCCTTCAAAATGTAGAGTTGACAAAAAATATACGGTGCTCTTGGGTTTAGGAATATATGAAACCAAGGTTAGGTTATTTTTTCTTTTGAAAATCTACTTCTTCACCTCCTTGGTTGCTACATCCCATACAGATTGACTTCTCACTATTAAAATATGATAAGGAATCAACTAGTTCTTCCATATATAAATCCAGTATAAACATGTTACTCGAAACTAATTCCTCATGTCAAACAATTTTTACAGATGGATCCAAGATGGATCAAGGAGTTGGCTGTGGCTTCGTTCACAATAGAACCTCGTCAGGATTCACACTGCCGGATTCAACCAGTGTACTTACCGCTGAATTAGTGGCTATAGAAAGATGTCTCTCTTATATCAGATTAAACCCTGCAAATTTCTGGATTATATTTCTGGACTCCAGAAATGCTCTACTCATGATTCAAAATCGCCTCTTATCTCATCAAGTTATTACGCTAATTACAGATCTTGTAGAAGACATCATCTCTCATGATTCTTCTCTTCTTTTCGTTTGGTATCCTGGTCACAAGGACATCAAAAGTAATGAGGAAGCTGATCAGTTCGCAAAACGCTCAATACAGCTCCGACTACCATACATGCACAGCTTCCACCCAAAAGACCATCTCTCTTTTGCAAAAACTTTCGCACAAATCTCAATGCAATCGTATAGGGATGATCCTGAGAGACCTAGCACATTGAGAGTCCTTAAACCTTCAGTCTCACAATCCCCTCCAGAGCAGCTGCTGGATAGAAAAGCCACAGTTAAATGGATGAGACTCATGATTGGTCACTGCAGATTTTCTCATGAATTTCTGCTAAAACTAGAAGGCCCTCCCCTCTGTGTTTTGCAGTGATTCTCTAAGAGTCATACACATTCTAACTGACTGCACTGTCTTATCTCCTCTCAGATCTTTCTTCGGTTTGAGTTAATTTGAGTCAAGACATTTCTAAAAATATTTTCTCCGCCAACATGTGTAACACATTTGCATATCTAAAAGAAATACATTATTTTACCAGGATCTAGTCATTTAAAGTGCTGGTGTACTCCAATAATCGTTAGAACGTGTGAGCAAACTAGTGTACACTTTTTCGATAACCACACTTGTGATATAACCATCGGTGATACTTTTCACTCGTGATACAACTCTGCTGTGATATTGTAAACTACGACACATTTACATTTTATATTAGCTTATTTATCTAATCCTTATCCTCTTTCCCATGAGCAATAGGTTCATATATTACAATTCGCTAATGAGATTGTGGCCATTGAACTAACTGTCAGTAATTAAATTCCTACCAGAATTTTCTATGGGACGAACTAAACGTTTCACAACTTCAAATTGTGAGTTGGTCAAACTACCCCTTCTGGATGTTTAATTTTCCATATTGTATGTATAGGGAACTTTAACATCAGTAAGAGAAAATATTTTGATTCCATAATTCGCAGGTTTTTTTAGATTAAAAAGGCAACCAACATTTCGTCAATCGTAATATTTTTTTCTAGACTGTAATATTTTTTACAATATTCAATGCAATGTTCAAAACATTCTCTAACAGATGCAAGTTGATCGTATGTTCTTCTATCTTGCCTCGTTTCATGGTCATCAAAACGTAGCCAACGAAGTAAAAATCTGAATCGCCTTATGGGGGCATAGTTTATCTGAAAAGCTCATCCCCATCACTATTTGTATTATATAATTCCTCTAGATGTTTTATGTAAGTGATGCTTTATACTTTATATATGATATTTTAGGTATAAAAGTCTAATAAAAGCTTTTATTTCAACTAAATTAGTTTGTTTCGCATCCATTGGCTTAGAAAATTTGTCACAAATTTTGTTAATGTCTTTATTAGTACATTTTGTTATATTCAAAATTTTGCTATAAAACAACAGATACCAAAATATCCAGAACATAATTCACATTTCTAGTAGTCGGTTAAGAATTGGTGCCATTGATGAAACTGCAGGAATTGACAAAGAATGTCCAGTGTTAGACCATCCACCTTATTCGTTGGATCTTGTGCCTTGCGACTTCTATCTACTTCCTAAGGTATAATCTGCATTAAAAAGAACAAGGTTTGAGCTGACAGAAGACTACCAGAACTGTTTCGAACAATGGAAGATTCGCATGGAGCGTTGTAGGGAGAGAGGAGGTGTGCATATTGAAGGTGATAATAAGTAAATATGTATGAAATCAAAATAAAATGTTTTACAACGCCAGTCTCGTTATTTATAAACAAAGGAAAAAATGCAAATACTTTTGTTACACGAATTATATTTTCACAATTCGTTGTTTCGTTTTTAAAAACTAATTTATTTAAAAATGTACAGCAAATTCTACTTTATAAAAAAATAACTGTTACAAAAATAAAAGCAGTTTCTAACAAAACAGCAAAAGGGAAATTCTGTTGAGTCTTCGTTTGGTCTTCCTGAGTCTTTAATCGTTATGGCCAACTGACAATAGTGGATGCCTTGAATCGTAATCCGCTTGTCTTTGTAATGGATAACAGAGACTTGACTCACGAAGGCGCTGTACGCTGGATTCGAACACTAACAACTGACTTTGCGCGTGACAGCTAATAGGTGAATTCTGATGATGTCTTGTGGTTCTCGGTATGTCTAGTCGTATTTGGATTGTGAGAAATGCACTTAATCTTAATATTTAATTTTACCGTTTTTTTTTAATCTGTTTAGTACTATTTTATAATATTTTATTTATTTTATAATATTTTTCTATCGCTTCATCAATATCCTAAACAATTTTGATGTTTATCTCATTTATTTCTTCAATTTTTAAATTCCGAGGCGTAATGCACAGTATGTTGGAAACTAACGGAAATTTTTGTTAAATATAAACGAAAATATCTAGCATCGCCTATTGAACGAATATATAATCTGAAAGCTGTATATCTCCTCTATAAAACAAGCCCCCCATCATTAGAATCGATCAACGAATTGTAAAGTTGTTGGGCTTAAAGTGACGGTAGCTTTTGTAACCTCGTCACAAAAACACAATGGAACAAAGAGCTAATATTAAATTTTGTTTCGAGCTCGGTAAAAGAAAATTTTTAATTGATGAAATAATTTTATGGTGATGATTGCTTATCCACGTCGTGATGCTTCGAAAGACAACCCAAAGAAAGGCCGGCGGCCATAAAACAAAAATCGCGGTGAGTTGATAAAAAAAGTACGTGAAATGATCGCTTACGATGCGAATTCGACTGCGAGATGGATAGCGAAAAAATTAAATTCGACCAAAGACATAACTCAGGAGATCCCAAGCCGGGAAGTTGGTTTTTGTTGCACGGTAATACACCATCTGACAGGACCGTCGCGGTTAGTGAATTTTTGGCGAAAAAACAAGTCTGTGTGCATCACCACCCTCCGTATTAGCCTGATTTATCTTCGTGTGATTATTGTCTCCGGAACTCAAACTGGCAACCAAAGGAAGGGAAGGTCATTGAGGCAATTCCGAAAAACGACATAACCATAACAATTTAATACCATTGTCGTTATTAGTAAACTTTTTATTGGCTCAGTCAGCGCCAAATATATTTTTATAACCTGCTTTTAACGGTCGCTGAATATTTGTTTATGGTTCGTTCAAATTCCTTCACCGTACCTTCACCGCCGATCTCCACGCAACCACATAACTTTTGACAACCCCGTATGTACCGAGGCTAAAGCGGTTCTACCATCGCTGCGTAGACTTTCGTTTTGGCTGGTGACTCATCGCACGAAGCCGAAGCTTTTCCCCATCGTCTACTGCGGCCAACGGTTCTAGTCGACATAGTGGGCTCTGAAGCCTTCGCATCGCGATAGTATTTTGTTTTTTGTTTAGTGAGCTGGTGGATTTTTCGCGTAAAAAGCCGGCGTTTCCAAAGCGCATTTCCCGTCGTTTGGTCGCGATTCGAACTTTTGCATTTGGAAATCTTGCAGATTTATTTCAGGTAGGTTTTTAACTGTTATTTGATTCTGATGATGGTGTTTTATACCTTTTTCCTGCATGAGTGAATTTTAAATGATATTTCGGGCCATTTCCTGTTACAGTATTGAAATTGTATTGAACATTTTCTGTTTGGATTATATATTACGTTTAATATGGTGTATTTAAATTAAACGAAGTTATTTTATTATTAATATACAAGACTAATATTAAGTGAACGGATACAACGCCTGTTAATATGAAAAGAAGATTTCTATTAAAAGTTTTACGGTTAATATTCAGTTTCTAGTGGCAAACTATTTTATATATATATATATATATATATATATATATATATATATATATATATATATATATATATATATATATATATATATATATATATATATATATATATAATGACATTCATTGTCAATTCACTATAAAATCCTTGAAGACTCATTAACATTCTTCTTCATTTGCTTCTTACTTTCATGACATTTTCATCATGCCTTTGGACAAAGGCCTCTCTCAAGTTCTTCCACCTATATGTTTCCCCTGTAGTCCGTCGATTTCTTTCAAGTCATCGCCCGATTTCATTCTTCTCCCCAGCTATAATCTCCATTGCTGTATTGGGTTATTCCATTTTTTGTCTTTCAGTATTGCATTAATTATTAATTCTCTTACTACTCCCAACACAGCTCTCTTCTTTGAACTTTTGCTATTTTGCCCATGCTATGTGTTTGGGGCACTTGGGCATGTCTCTATTCTTCAGAACAAAAAAGATACATTGATTACACGCTGATCTTCAAATATTAAGACATCTTGTTGTTTTATTCTTGTTGTTAATGAGTTTTTCTCATTATTTCTTCTGTTTGCTTCTCTCTGCTGACATTTAATGCCTGTCCAAAGTACACATATGCGTTTACTACTTCTGGATTGTCGTTATTAAGCGACATGTTTCTAAGATGGTCGGTAGTCGTCATTATTTTTGTTTTGCTGATGCTCACAGTAAGATCTACATCTTCAGAAGCCTTTGGGAATTGTTCTATCTTCAAAATTTGTTGTCATCATCACATCTCTGGTGACTGATTTTCAACTTATATACTATTTTTTGTTTTATCAATTGGATCCACTGTACTTGCTTGAGTCCATCTCGTCTCGTATATTTTGTCGGATCTTATACCAGGTGTGACGATTAATAATTCCAAATCGTTTTAAGAGATGGCGCTGGAAACAAGGGTCGGTTCACAGTCTAATCCCTTATGTATTTTTGTTACTTTTCGAGAGTACCTTTCAAACTGCCATTGTTGTTTAAACGATTTCCAGTTAGCGTAATGTGGGAAACATGTCGAGTTTCCAGTCAAATAAAAAGCATTTGCGGCTCGTACTTCTTGTCTTATTCAATCAAAAGAAAAGCGCGAGTGAAAGCTATCGTATGCTTGTGGTAACTTACGGTGACAATGTCCCAAGGCAAGATGTTTGTGTGTGTTGGTTTAGACAATTCAAAAGTGGTGTTTTCGACATGAAATACAAAGAACATCCAGGTCAACCGAAAAAATGCGAAGTTGTCGATTTGCAAGCATTGTTGGAAGAAGGCGATATGCAAACTGAATGACAAATGGCACAGAGGTTAAATATTGGTCGCCGAATTATTTATGATCGACTGCGTGCCATAGGAAAGACCCAAAGGCAGATAAATGAGTACCACATCACAGATGCACTGACAGGTGGAAAAGCGAAAAACGCTGTGCGAAGTTTTGCTTTCTCAGCATAAAAGAAGGACTTTTTTGCATCGGAGCGCGACTGGCGATGAAATATAGATATATTTCGAGAATCCTAAACGCAGAAAATCATGGGTTGACCCAGGACAATCATCAACTTCGACCGAAAAGCCGAATCGTTTTGGAAAGTTGACAATGCTGTGCATTTGGTGGGATCAGAAGGGTGTCGTGTACCATGAGCTTTTGAAACCAGGTGAAAATGATGAAACACATTGATCGAAAAGCGACCAGAATGGGCCTAAGACACGGAAAAGTGTTTTAAAGTGCCCACCCGTCATACTCACCAGACCATGAAGGGGCCAACCTTCCAACTACCATTTGTTTTCATCGATGTCTCGGGCGCTTCTTACGAAACAATTATTATTTCAAACCGAACAATCTCTGAAATATGAAAAAATAACTTTACCTAAAATCAATTTCCTTCCTTTTAACTTTTACACAACTTTCCTCTATGTCTCATTGCTGTCCTTTGCTACCCGGTCTTCTTTCGTCTAAATATCTTCGGTTATTTCAGAATATTTCTCTGCCAGCTTTAATTCAGGGTAGTTAAGTGGATTGATCCTTTTTTTACGCATAATGAATACCGTTTGTTTCAAATCAGATCACACTAGGCTTGAGTGAAATGTGCCGAAGTTAAATTTGGCAAAAACAATGGTAGAAGTTTATATTTTTCCTTCGCTAACAACAATAGTTTCTGAAAGCATTTCTAAATCTGTTGCCCCTTTGGTTTTTAAATATTTTTTTTATTATCCGTATCAGGAAAAACACTCATTCGGCCAGTAATCACTTACGGCTGCAAGACATGAACCCTCACAAAGAAAACAGAAGAGATTTAACAGTACTTGAAAAAAGAGTACCCAGAAGAATTTTTGGCGCTGTGAATGATAATGGAAATTGAAGCATTAGGCTTTTTATATTTTTTTATTTTATGCAAAATTTGCATGATGTTATTGATAGGGCTGCTTTCTTAAAATTAAAAAAATCTAGAAAGTTCCCTTGGGTAGGCAGAGAGCTAAGAAATGCTAAATTGAGAGGGACAGAGCGTATAGAAGAATTTATAAGCATTAAAGGAATATTACACTGTCTATAATGCGACTTGGGAGAAAAAAGTACCTTAATAATAATATCGATGCTTGTAGAAGGGACGGGAGGAAGATCGAACTCAAGCAATTATATTACGATTTGAATATATTATAAGGGTTCAGATACTCAGAGATGGAAGGGACACGTGGCGAGAATGCCATAAAGTCGAATACCAACGGGAATCGTGGAAGGGGGAATAGTGGATAATAAAAAGAGTGGTAGACCAAAGACACGGTGGTTTAATTATTGTGTTATTTGAATCTTATATGCCTTCAGAACTAAATCCTTTCGTAAAATGCGCCATGTTGTTGATTCACTGTGTCCAAATTGTTCTGATCGTCGACTAATGGAAATTTCTAGGTTTTCAGTAACATTTTCACATACCAAATCGATATGCTCTTGTGAACGACCACTACAACTATATATTGCTATTCTTTTATCTTCTTTAGAGCCACATTAGCTGTGGTGTCTAAGGCGTCAGCCTTACGTTACGGCAGTTAATGTGGAGCGGGTTCGAATCCCGTACAAGGTAAAAAAGTTTTTCTAAAATTCTTGTGAATGTTTCTAGGTAAGAGTGTAAAATGTACATGTAAAATAAAGTGACAAAGAATCACCCCTCAGTCACGCCAGTTCGCGGCTGGGTAAGGCAGGATGCGTTCTGAGAGGTTTTCTGGGTTGGTCACTCGCCAGTCGGTAGGCTTCTCGAGATACTTTCGGTTAAGCACAAAACCAAGGGTCGATAGCCTGAGGGGGGTGCTGACCGGGGTTTTCGGTAACTGATGACCGTGGTTCGGAACCCACGTTAGGCTGTAGGTACAGTCGCTAAATAGCCTTCTCAGTTGCTAATGCGCCTCTAACCCCAAAACTTTACTTTACTTTTATCTTCTACCGAACTAGTTTCTTGAAATTTTTGGCACTGTTGTATCATATACGACTCCATTTTTATAAATGTCGTACATTACATTTCTGAAATGAGATTAGACCTAGACAAATTCACAACGCCATGTGTGTTTTATTCGAGAATTAAAAAACCCGCTGTTTGAAAGAGCTGTTATTAATCCAACTATCAACTTAAAAAATTACAATTTTTTTAGTAATTATTATTTAGCCTCTAGGGGTAATAATTATTTTTTCTTAAAAAATATAAATTGATAGCGCAGAATTATATGTCTTGTTATATATTTTATATTTTTTGCGTTCTGATTAGTCAGAAAAAAAATAACATGCACTGCAACACTGGTGGCATAAGATTTTAAAATATAATAAATAAATAAATAAATATATGTGACCCTGAATATAAGAGAAGTTACCTCAATTTTGGGTCGGTACATTTGAATTAACTTATCTGTGCTTGTTTCTGTTTGTTTTTTTTTCATTCTTAATAAATTTGCGCAACAACGAGAATAACCTCTGTTTTCTGCTTGACAGACTTAATGCAAATTTAATGGTGACAAATTGTGTCATTTTCGTAGACTTATTTACATTCTTCATGGTCGGTCAAGTGTAGTACCAGCGGAAAAGTGCAACACTACTGTTTTTTCGTTTGTTCGAATGAAATGAATGCATTAGTAGTGTATAGTCTCGTACTATACAGTGATTTTGGCAATTTTGATTCAATTCATTATGATTTTTGATCTACTAATAAATATAGAATTGAAAATATTTATGGAGCAATGATTTTCGGTTGTATATCTTAGATTTACGAGCGTCGTTTAAAAAGTTCTTAGCCTGACGAAGAAAACAGCAGAAGTAAACGGCTTACCAGGTCTGTAAGTATAAAACCAGAATTTCCCCATAGATGGCTCTAGCTGTCAATGTAGTTACAGTCAAACCGCGTCATTGGCGCCATTTCCTTGTTGACATCTGACAAAGATTTTCAATATATCTTTTTTCTTTATTTGTAATAAATGTTTTTTTGTAATAAATTTTCCTAACGAACAAAATTTTAATAATATAAAAAATGTTCTAAAAAAATATACAAACTTTTAAAAATATACAAACTAAAAAAATATACAAAAAAAAATATATAGGTGAGATTTACTGTGATTGTGATTATGTATTGATATACTTAAATGTTTTTAATTGAATTCTTTAGAATCGGGAACCCTATTGAATTTAAATCTACCGAAGGCATAGCAATACAATTATTTTTATTTAAATTAATTATAGCGGTTTCTTTTAATCTTCCGTATTTTGTTACCGATTCTTTTAATACCATTTTGGAATTATTCCCATTGATTTTATACCCCGATTTCCATGCGTGTTGACAAATTCCAGATTTATTAAAATTGCCCTTTCTAAGAAGGTTTTTTGTTCTAACATCTAACGGTCTAGATGTTTCACCTATATAAAATTTGCCACATTCGCAGGGAATTTTATAAACCACATTTTTGGTATTTTGTTGTATGTTGTTTGGTTTAGTTTTTGTTAATATACATCTAAGAGTATTTTTTGTTTTAAATGTCGTTCTTATTTCTATTTATTTGTTTATTTATGTTATATTTATGTTGTATTTATTTCCTACTATTTTAATTGTGTCGGAAATACTGCGGATGTATGGAATTGTGAGGTTAATTGTTTGAGAGTTATTATTATTGTTATTAATAACTTGTCTGTTTTGTCTGGTATCAAAAGTTTTAAACGATTTATCTATAAAATTTTTTGGGTAATTCTTTTTTATTAAAATGTCTTCGATGTGATTTGTTTCTTTTTGTAGTGTATCACTGTCGGTACAAACAAGTTTTGCTCTGTCATATAAACTTTTAATTACTCCTATTTTGACTGATTAGAAAAAAAAAAGAAAAAAATATATATAAACACACCACAATCATTCAGACATTACAAAGATTTTCAACTCACAACAATACAAGTTTCATGCAACAGCATAGTTTGTAATAGCGTTGAACATGTCGAATTTTGTTCCTCGAAATTACGATTTGCGGACAGCATTAATTTTTTGTTACCATTTAAAGAAAAGTGCTGTAGAATCGCAATGAATGCTTGTCGAAAATTATGGCGAGCATGCTCTACAGTGCTTTGGTTTAAAAAATTTAAAGTGGTGATTTTGACATGAGAAACGAAGAACGTGGAAGACCACTAAAAAAGTTTGAAGGCAGCGAACTGCAAGCATTGTTGGATGATGATGACGCTCAAACGCAACATAAACTCGCAGATCAATTAAATGTAATACGAGAAGTGGTCTCTATACGTTTAAAAGCCAATGCAAAGATGAAACAAATGAAAAAACACTTGCAAAATGCTGCTCGCCAGGTACAAAAGGTTCTTCATCGAATTGTGACTAGGGATGAAAAGTGGATATATTTTGAGAATCCTAGCCGTAAAAGATCATGGGTAACTCCAGGCGAACCATCAACATCGACTGCAAGGCCAAATCGCTATGAACGGAAGAAAATGTTCTATGTTTGGTGGGATCAGAAAAAGTAAAAGTAAAGTGTTTGGGTTAGAGGCGCATCAGCAACTAGGTTATTTATCGACTGGACCTACAGCTTAACGTGGGTTCCGAACCACGGTCATCAGCTTCCGACAAACCCAGGCCAGCACCCCCCTCGGGCTATAAACCCTTGGTTATGTGCCTACCCATAAGTCTATCAGGAAACCTACCGACTGGCGAGTGACCAACGTAGAACACTTCTCAGAAGGCATCCGGCCTTACCCAGCCTTTAACTGGCGTGACTGAGAGGTAATTCGTAGTCGGATTTTACACTCTTGCCTAGAAACAATCACAAACATTTAGGAAAGATAAACGGACAGAAGAAAGAAAAATAACCATCCGAGCGCTGGAATCGAACCAGCTACCGCCCCAGCGCGGATTCGGCAAAGCAGACGCTCTTACCGCCGCACCAACGCGACCGGCGATCAGAAAAGCATGTGGTATATTATGAGCTGCTGAAATCTGGCAAAACCGTTAATACTGAACGCCACCAACAACAAATGAATCAAGCTTTGCTTGAAAAACGACCAGAATATAAAAAAAGACAATAGAAAGTAATTTTGCTGCATGATAATGCACCATCACACACACCAAAACTGGTCAAGGGAACGATTGAGGCGTTTAGTTGGGAAATATTTTCGCATGCGGCTTACTCACCAGACTTGGCTCCGTCCGATTACTAGTTATTTGCATTAATGAGACACGTATTTGCTGAGCAGCACTTCACTTCTTACGAAAATGGCTCGATGACTGGTTTGCCTCAAAAGAGCAACAGTTTTTTTGGCGTGGCATCCGTAAATTGTCAGACAGATGGGAAAAATGTATAGCTTGCTATGCGCAATACTTTGTATAAAATATTTTTTATCATTTTCATACAATAAACGTGTATTTTCTCTAGAAAAATTCCATTTTATATTTACATACTTGTATTATTTAATAACGAGATTTTCAATAAGAGTGTCAGAATTTTAAAACGTAATAACGGCAACACTGTTTAAAATGAAAATGTCACTCATAGACTTCTGTGTTCGGTGCATTTTTTCAATTCACCATTGAAAGAAACACGATTCAACAACGCGTAGAAATTATTCGTATCTACCAGTAAAATGCGTATTCAGTTTACTAAACTTGAAGAGATTTACCACTAAACACCAAATCACTTTTTGAATACTTGTTGACGCACGTTTGACTAACCATGTTAGTATCATCAGGAGATGATTTACTCAGGCGATTAAATCGAAACATGCGTCGAGAAGTATTCAAAAAGTGATTTTGTGTTTAGTGGTAAATCTCTTCGAGTTTATTGTTTCCGAACCGAAGGTTCCAATAGAAGAATTGATTGTATTCAGTTTGCCCGAACCAACGATCGGTCTTTTATCGTCTCGTCGAAAACTTTGAACTAACTGGCTTAGTTACAGATCAGTCAATAACTGTGCATTGTAGGACCGCCCGATCATTCTAGAACATTACTGCAATAAGACGACTACGTGGCGGATTTTACATCATGGTTTTCGTTATAAGACTTGTAAACTTGAATTTGATCTGCAACTGAATTTGATAAACACCTTGATCAGCTGGCTGATCTGCCAACTGATCATCATCTGCGTCGAAAATTCGCGAAATGGGCTCTGAAGCAGTTGGAAGACGACTTGAAGCACCTTATTTTTAAAACATATTTTTTTTTGAAAATTACCACAGTTACTTGAGTCTAGATATTTCCATCGGTTCATCCTCGTTTCTGACATATCTTGGGTACTTATCTGATGTGGCTACACTACAATGTGCTCTGCTTTTCACTGATCACTGCATTCTTATGCAAGTTCAAAAAGTTTGGTTCTTTTGAGCCGTCGCACTAGGTCTTGATTGTTTAAGAGTTCTCTACTTCAACGTTTGGGTGTTTATCGAGCCTCTCCTCATGACTCCTGGCAATTTTCTTAAGTGTTTCTTTAATTGTCCTCATCTATAGTTCACGATGAAGATCTTTGTTCCGAACATACCAAGAAACATTGACGATACTCCTTAGCACTATGTTCTGGAATATTTGAAGGCAATTGTAATTGCTTTCTTTGGTACAACCCCATAGCTGAAGACTGAAGAGATTATATTTTATGCCATTTTTGATTTAAACAAAATATTGTTCAAGTGACCACCTCAACCCTTCTTGCGTTGCCTAATTTTCGATGACTCGGTGTGGCATATCGGGTGGTATGGTGACTATGGCTGCTCGCATGTTGACTTTAAGTTCATCAAGAGTCTTGGGTTTATTGGTGTAAACCTGTGATTTAATATAGCCCCAAAGAAAATGGTCTGAAGATATTAAATCACAAGATCTTGGTGACCAGTTGCAAGAGCGATTCCCTGAAATTACCGATTTTCCCCGAAATGGCACGATAGCGTTCGTCATTCACAGTGATAGTCCGTTCTTTGGCGATCTTGAAAAAATACGGTCCGATAATGCCACCGTACCATAATCCACACCAAACAATGATTCTTTCGGGATGTATCTCACACCAATAATGATAATTTGGCTTATTGACGTAGTTGTTTAACCAAAAATAAGTCTCATTGGAAAAGATGAATTTGCGATGAAAATCCGGATCGTTTTCCATTGCTTCCAATGCCCAATCTGCGAACTCCTGACGTAATCGATGGCCAGTTAGCTTAAGTTCATGTGCCAATACAGTCTTGAATGGATGTAAACTGAGATCCAAACGCAAACAGCAAACAAACGAATGGCTTGATAAGGAGCAGAATAACGACCGTGTTTTGAACGGCATGCTCTTTGAGTAACAGTAAAACTTCTCGAAATTTGATAAAATGTTTGGACAATTTCCAAACTTTGTGTGCAACGAAAACTTATTCATGGTGATTGATAGCAAATGTCATGAATTGAATATCAAATATGGCCTCCATTAGCTGTTAAAATCCTATCGTTCCTATTGGGAAATATTTTATTATTACAGAGAACATTTCACAGAATAAATAAGTATATTAACGTATTTTTTTTTGGTTCATGACAATGTTTTTCGTTGTTATCGATCATGTGCTTTACAAAAACTGACGGGGTGCGAGTTAGGGGATTTAGTCTCCAGTCCCCATTATTTATGTTGCATTTCTAACACTTCCTATTTGGCTTTTAAATATCAGCAGGGTAGCTGAATAGACAAGAAAGGATTTTTCAAATTATTACTAAAATATTTTCTTGTTTCCCATAAAAAAATATCTGAGGTAGCCGATACTTGATGGAAATTAATTTTAAATATATAAGCAAAGATTAATTTCTAAAAACTTCCACTATTTTTAAAATTGCATGTATAACAATTTGCTTAACTAACAGTCAGAGCTGTTATATCTACAATTTTAAGTATAGTGGAAATTTTTAAATATAAATCTTTGCTTATTTGTAATTTTTTTTTCTACTATAGTGTGTTTTTTTTTAGTGCGTTTGAACTTTAAATTCAAATATAACAACGACCAAATTAGATGCTTTGAAACTGTTTATTTTATGTGAAATAACATTCAAGGGCATTAATATTTGAAAACAATTTCGGACAAATGTCCGCCGGGGCAAAGTTTGACAAAGTGCATTCTGTCAATACATTTTTCAACCACTTTTTCAAGCTGTTGTGGTCTTATGTTAATGGTTTATTGGCTACCCCAAAGATTTAACATAACCCTAAAGAAAATAATGTAAATACGATAAATCAGGCCCGTTTCTCGAAAAAATACTATCACCGAATTGTTCCCTCAATAAATCGATTGTTGCATTGGTTGTATGACATGTGGAGCCGTCCTATTGGAACCATATCTCCTCTAGATCAATACCATTCAAATTAAGAGTTAAATAATCATTGATCATCGCTTTGCTTGAATTTTAAAGAAATACGGCCCAATGATGCTACGGGCGTACAATCCGTACAATATTATGCATTTTTTTGGATAAAACGGTAATTGTTGGATCATATGCGGATTATTTTCACACCAAATGTGGCAGTTTTGTTTATAACTAATGTTTATAACTAATTAGTCAAAAATGAGCTTTGTCGCTGAACAAAATTTTGCTGTTAAATTCTGCTTCTAGTTGCAGTTGATTTTGAAAAACTATTTTCTTGCCGCTTGAGTTCTTGGACAAACTGGATCTTGCAAAGCACCAGTCAAAAACTATTACGCAAAATTTTCCACGTAGTCAAATAACAAAGCCCAAGTTCCTGCAAACGGTGACGAATTAATAAATTTGGACCTTCATCAACACAGCCAGTAACAGCGGTAATATTTTCCTCGGAAAGCACGAGTTTTATCTTGCTTTTGTTGTAACATCGAGCAGCGTGAAATACGTTCGGAATTTGTCGATAATTCGGCGAGTACATCACTCGGTTGGGCCCTTATCTGCACCATAAAATGCACGAAGTGCTCCATAAGTTTGGCAACAATTTACAGGCGTTGCCCTGATGTTAAATGTTTTATGATCTATACTGAATAATTTTAACGTTAGAGGCGCGTAAACTCAACTCGTTTGACCGCGACCCCTATCGGAAATTCGGACAAAAATGACCCGTTATATCGAAATTATGCGTTACGTCATTTTATCTTGCTACATCAAAACCCAAACCATATTACATTGTTTTGATATAAGTTATTAAAGATAGGATATATTATATTGGTGGTTTATAAGCATACGGCATTATGTAGGGTACGTAAAGTAAAAAAGCGACAGATAACTGCCGAATGATGTTTGATATCAGATAAGAGATATTCGCTTGTATTTCACGATGCATTAAATAAAACGTTTTTTTTTGTTGCGAGGTCATAAATCTATAAATAAACTTCCTATAAATAATGTTTCACACAATGCGTCTAGTATGTTTTAAAACTGACGATAAAATAGGGATTAACGTAAAAGAAAAAGTTTATTTTGACAAGTATTAAAATTTTTCTTTGAAATGGTGTTTATGGTAAAACATTCGTTATTGCAACGCTCCATATTCTCCAGATTTAACATAAAAAATAACTCAACTGCTACTGTTCGATTTTGGAAGGGATTTTAATGTTAGGTTACCGAACAGAAATATGTTGAATATTGTCTAAATGGTTGTGGCGTGTTATTGGCATATATTTTTTTCTTTTTTTTTTTGGGGTTTTTCGCCACTACCTAAAACTCAAAAATATCTGTTCTTATGTAAATAAAAAAAATCACTGGGTAAAAAACAGAATGGAGACAAATTCCTCAGTGATTATTTTTCTGTAATAAATTTGCCTATTCTTTAGAATCGGGAACCATATTGAATTTAAATTTACTGTATTATGCCTTCGGTAGATTTAAATTCAATATGGTTCCCGGTTCTAAAGAATACAATTAAAAACGTTTAATTATTTCAATACACAATAATCACAAAGCAAAACTCACCTCTATAATTTTTTGGTAGTATGTCACTGTCTGTAAAAAATATTATTGTCAATGTAAGTGTCATTGACATATATAAAATATATTTACTTACTATCTTTTAGAACATTATATAGAAATTAATATAAATTATTATTAGGTTCGTTTTGAAAACGGGAAAAGAAGACTTTCCGAAACGTTAACGTTCAAAAGTATGTATTTATTTAAGAAAATTTTGTATTTTTTACATTTTTGTTCGTTCGGCAAATTTATTACAGAAAAAGAATCACTGAGAAATGTGTCTCCGTTTTGTTTTTTATTTACATAAAAACAGATAATTTTGAGTTTTATATCGTGCCGAAAACCCAAAAAAAAAGAAATAAAAGAAAGATGTTGAGGTTACTTGCTTTTTAGAATCGGCCTAGTTTAATGAGGCATTTTTTTGCAGAGATCGCTTAGTATTCGTCCCTTTGGATTAGCCCAGTATTCGTCCATTTCCTATTAGCCAATTTATTCAGAGTTTCTTCTATCTACTCTCTTTTAGGACCTTTATGATATTCTTTATAGGCCCATTATGATCGAAGAACATGAGAAATGTGATATTACTTAGCAAACTATAGATTTCTTAGAGCAGAATTACTATTAAAAATATAACTCCTCTGCTTTTTCTTCAAAGCTTAAATGTTTACTGGCCAATATTAATATTAACGCTTATCCTGCATGGACAATTGTTAGAGTCAGCTCGAAGAACCAAAATATGTTGGATTCAGCCCAAAATTCTAAAAAAAATTAGCTCTTTGCTTAGGTGTGGTCTATATTTAAGAATCAATCAAGATAGTGGGTGTAGTTAGCATAGATCACTTTTGTTCATCTTAGTCTCCTTTTACTCTCATGTAATAGGAAATCTATTATCCAACATCATCTGATCTATCGTCAAACATTTGTTTTTCTCTTCTTTTCAGTTTCACCTGATCAAAGGACTTGAACATTTGAAAATGACGAGTGCGACCTCGCCAAAACTCCGTGAAAATACAAGGCATATTAATAAAGTTCAGGTAACAAGTCACATCAACCAATCCACTAGAGAGTTGTCCCAAAACCCCAAAGTTCTCTTGCCATACATCAAGGGAGTCACCGAAAAAATTTGCCAAGTATTCAGATCCCGTAATATCGAGACGATATTTATGACAGAAAGAAATATATTCAGTTTCCTTAAGTCAGTGAAAGGTAGTATTCTACAAAAGTTACATGATGTCTAAGAGATTCCTTATTCTGGCTGCTCTCAAACAGGTATCGGCCAAACCATCAGATCTGTGCAAAATTGCATATATGCGCATTCTCTCGCCGTCGCATCGGATATGTCTTCAACTCTAGCAAAACATCATATCCAAAAGGGTCACAAAATAGATTTCGACAAGGCCAAAGTAATCGCACCTATATATCTTTACAAACCCCGCATAATTCGTGAAGCAATTGAGATCGGAAAACGCCCAGACTGCCTAAACAAGAGGAACGATGGTCTTAGAGTTTCAAATACATGGAAACCTCGTATTTCCAAATTGGCTATCCGGAAACCCCCACCAACCAGGCGCCGCACTCACAACCTTAACTTATAAGCCTTGGGGAGTAGGCAATTCAGACCCCCGAGAAAAGTAACTAGATTCCCTTGATAATGGCTTCAAAATGGAAGCCGAAACGTCGAGATTTTTCAAATCTTAAACGCAGTTCTACCCGAGACAAATTACAAATAAAAGTAAAATCAATATGGTGTTATTCTTCCTAATTAAATGAACGAAATAGAATTCCTTTTTTGATTTATGTTATTCTAAATAAAAAATAAATAAAAATCACCTGGTGAAAAAACATAAACTCAACCTTCTACAATTGGCTATGATACAGTTAATTCAATTAAAGTTTTGTTGACTTTTCACGCCTTTTTATTTCAGACAATATTCCAATAGTCAATAAACTACACTGTTTATTAAATTAATTTAAGTTCTTTACTCCGTGCTTTGGAATTTTTTTTTGGAGGTCCTCTGTTGTTTGAATTTGTGGTCTCTGTGGGTCATCTCTGGCTAAACTAGCCCATAAATTTTCAATGGGATTAAAACCTTTCGCAGGGTCAACAGGACAGCAGAAAGGAAGAAAACGAACTTGATAACGTACCCTTACTCGAAATTGTGGTCACTCTTATTCAGAACACACTAGAAAAATCAAATTTACGAAATAAATTCTTACCGAGCACCAAGTGACTCGAGGAGTTCAAACTCGTACTGAAGACGCATAAGAAGGTGACGTATCTCCTCTCCAAAGGAGCAGCCAACAGTATTTCCATATCGAACGTTACTCCACCAATCTTATTATTTATACGCCTCGTACTCTTCAAATGATTGTAAGGACTGTAATGACGAAATATTTGATAAGTATTACTGATACAAATTAAACGCCAACTTTGCATTTTCATCACGATTTCTATTACCTTAATATTCAAACATTGTAGAGTGTTGTGCATCATTAAAAATATGCACCAGCTATGCACCACGTGAAAGTATGCCGTCATATTTTATACCACAGACTAACCAATTCATTCACAGTTAGAAATAAATAATTTATAATTAATTAATTATGTTGTATGACGCTATTTCTGCTAAGGTCACGAAACTTATTTATTTTTCATTGGTTACGTGTTCCTAGGATATATATATATATATATATATATATATATATATATATATATATATATATATATATATATATCTGTGTATGTATGTATGTATGTATGTATATGAACACTTTTGTTGGTTACTTGACCGGGAAGGAGCCCCACCTATCCCTTTAACTGGATGACATATGTTTCGTCTCTCGAGGTTCAGACTCTTCACGGCGCCAACATATACCATACCATCAAGAATAGGCAGACCCTATCCACAGCCAATAACCCATGTTTTCTCCGACCTCCCGTCGGATGGCGTTTATATGTAGTGTTAGATTTTCTTGAACTGCGTCCAATGAGACAGTAGTAGCTGAGTGTCATCAGACACCCAACCGTTGGGTTCCACAATCTCATGTGGAACACACAACAACCTGCGTCTCCGTCTAAATGAACACTTTTGTTGGTTGCTTGACCGGGAAGGAGCCCCACCTATCCTTTTAACTGGATGACATATGTTTCGTCTCTCGAGGTTCAGACTCTTGATTGTTATTGTTAGAATGTTATTATTCTGGTTAGATAGTTAGAATGATTGTTAGATGTGAATAGACGAATAGGTGAATTTGGAGATTTTTTTGATTACCCGTTCAAAAGATATTTCATTTTCAAAAAAAATCATGCATGGTGCACGCGACGATTTTGAGACGAGCAGAGGTACGTGGAAGTACGGATGAAAAATTTCTGTTTTTCAAATATCTCTCTACACGGCCCCACTACGCTATCTTTTGAGCATATATATATATATATATATATATATATATATATATATATATATATATATATATATATATATATATATATATATATACATATATATATATATATATATATATATATATATATATATATATATATATATATATATATATATATATATATATATATATATATATACAGGGTCCGGCAGAGTTGTTCATGATATTTTTGAAAAAATGTACGCACTCTTATTTTTAAACCAATATCAAAATTTATTGCTTTTATACATTAGTGGTATATTATATTTTTTTCCTTTATTTGGGTTTTTCGCCACTATCTAAAACTCAAAAAATATCAAAAATACCTGTTCTTATGTAAAGAAAGAATCACTGGGTAAAAACAAAAAACCAAACAGAAACAAATTTCTCAGTGATTCTTTTTTGTAATAAATTTGTCCAACGAACAAAATTTTAAAGATATAAAAATGTTATAAAAAATGTGTTACAAACTTTTAACGTTAACGTTTCGGAGGGTCCTCTCCCCCCGTTTTCAAAACTAAACTAAAAAATAAATTATATTAATTTGTAATATATAAAGTAACGAGTGAAAGTAAATATATTTTTTTGTGTATGTCAACGATACTTACATTGACAACAATAGATTTTCATGACAGTGACATACTACCAAAATATATATATATATATATATATATATATATATATATATATATATATATATATATATATATATATATATATATATATATATATATATATATACTGTTTACTGTGTGATTGTTTATTGTACTGATTGTGTATTTAAATATTAATATCACTGAGAAATTTCTCTTCGTTTGGTTTTTTGTTTCACGATCTAAAACTCAAAAAATATCCAAAATATCTGTTCGTATGTAAATAAAGAATCACTGGGTAAAAACAAAAAACCAAACCGAGACAAATTTCTCAGTGATTCTTCTGTAATAAAGTTGTTTAACGAACAAAATTTTAAAAATATAAAAATGTTCTAAAAATATACCCACTTTTAACGTTAACGTTTCAGATTTTCGTTTACAGATATTTTTGTTATTTTTTTAGTTTTGATCGTGGCGAAAAACCCAAAAAAAACCTGGTTGATTGCCACTTCACATCTCTCGAGAAAATCAAAAAGGCCTCAATAACATTATCACATCATAACCATCAAGTTCTTTCGATCTGAGATTCGTCCGTTGCCTGCAAAGTGACGAAAATATATAGAAAGTGAGAGAGATTACTTCGAATATTCAGTTTGAATGACTTTTTTTCATAAATAAATGCCAAAAGTAGTAACCTAAACCGAGAAATCATTAAGTTGTTATTTATTTTGAAAATTATAATAATACTGGTCATCTCAATAAAGTGGGTATCAAATTGAGCCGTTGATAATTCTTGAATAAAACACAGAATTTGCGTTGATTTCAAAAAACTTTTTATTGATAATTGAAGCATTGTGTATGATATTTAAACATGAAAGTCAATCGTGGTCATCAGCTAAATAACGACCACTTGCAGCTCTACAGGCGTCTACTCTTTTGTTAAAATTTTGGATGACGTTTTGACATATCCTTGGCTCTATCTCACCAATGACTCGAATAATTTCATCCTTTAATTCAGGAATCGGTTGGGGATTGTTCTTATAAACCTGGCTTTTCACATAACAATTGGCCACTTGTTCACATAACAAGTGGTCAATTAACATCACCGTTCTTGCAATAACTGGTCCAAGAAATGTTTCTCTCAATAGATCGATTGTTTGATTAGCAGAGTGAGATATAGCACCATCCTGTTGGAATATCCTCCAGATTACTATTATTCAATTCAATCCACAAAAATCTAGTTAACATCTCACGATAACGAACACCATTCACAGTTACAGCTTCACCAGTAGCATTCTGAAAGAAATACGGCTCAATTACACCTCCTGACCATAATGCACACCAAACATTGACTCGTTTAGGATGTAAAGCTTTCTCATGAATCAATCGTGAATTTTCCACAATTTTGTTTATTAACATAGCCACCAATTTCAAAGAGTGCTTCATCTGAAAACATGATCTTTTTGAGATTGTTGTTTTATTCAAAACGTACCATCGTTGTTATTTGATCCATTTGACTGCATTTGGCAATCTTATATACCTTCAGAGCGAAATCTTTTCATAAAAAACGCCATGTTGTTTATTTGCTGAATCCAAATTTTTGTGTACGTCGACTAATGGAACTTTCTGGGTCTTCAGCTACACTTTCACGCATCAAATCATCAATTGGGAATGACCACTACGACTATTTATTGCTCTTCTTTTATCTTCTACCCAACCAGTTACTTGACATTTTTAAACAATTCGATTGATAGTGCTTTCCGATGGACGAATGTGCAAACCGTAAATTTCACGTAATTTTCTAAAAACAAACAAGGACAAACCCAAAGAACGCAACATTTGATCTATTGGTATATATCTATGAAGCTGGGTTCGCAATAATAAAAATGTGTGTTGTGCGGGCTGTATGTGTTGTATGTGGTGTGCCTGCCCGGTAATGTAGACGCTCTCGAACTGTACGAACCATCTGTTGTCCATCAGATAATTCAAACAAATTGTTCCGGTAAATTCAACACACACGCAAAATTTAATTGGTATGGACCCAACTCTAGAGTGCAAAATAATTCGGATTGGCTTATTTTGTAAGAGTTGCAAACTAGTTTTATTTCATTCAAGTTTATTTCATTTTTATTATAGCCTAATAATAACGAACTGTAATAAGTAAAGTTGAGATAAATTATAGTATTATTTGGTAATAATTTAAACCGATTACGTAAATTATGTGATATCCTATAAAAGAATCCATGTAACTTACAAGAGCAATCTCCGGTGTAGATTTATTGAACTTGTATCAACGATACGATTCTCTTTGTTACCCTACTCCTTGTTTACAGGTTGGCGTATTGGGATGAACTGATTTGTTTACATTAGTTTAGAAAAATAGCCTTGATCAAATATAAACGCACGACTGTCACTTGAAAACATTCCAGCGCGCCTTCACAGGGACAAAATTTATGGAACATGCTCCTTAGCATACCTATGGATACCGATATTAGCACCATTTACTTTTTTTGATGAAAACATTCTCTCAAACAAAGAGCCACTTCTTAGCATAAGATGTTACTTCGTATAATCCTCTTTACCACAAGAAATGTCAAATTTTGCGATTATCGTAATATTCCGATTTAAACGAGCATCTTAAAATACATATAGTTTGTATAATATTAACAGATTACCAGTTGAAGTAGCAGTGGATTTTCTATTTATGGGAACATATACAGTCGATTGCCTTATATAGTTACAAATTATTCCTAATAGGTCTGGTAAAAGGAGAAATATTTATAGTTCAATACTAATTCAGTTAAAAAGGCGTAACGTTCCCATTTAACCAGCCAAGCAGGTGAATATTTATTTAATAATAATAATATTTGTAAACGGCAAAGTGAGCGAAACACTGCTTCTAAGAAAAGTAGACTTGTTCTAGGTAAATGAAAGGTCTCTGATTATTGCTTGGTAAATATTTTGATTACGAAGAATAGGACGTTTATTGTTTTCTTATCAAAAATCGTCGTTTCCAATAGAAAATATCGTTATTGCTTACAGTGCTACCAGTAAAAGTAGAACAGCTGAAGGAAATAACCCTTTTGTCGGTCAAGATATCAGATCATATTTTGATAAAACGTCAAAATTGAAGAATTTTCTCTCGTTATTAAAACCATGGGAGTTAGTTGAATACTGAGTTCACGTTTTATTGTTCTTAACACATAAGAAAGCTTCTAGGATAATTTAAAATATTTTATTTTTTACAATAATCTCCTAAAAGGGTGTTGATGACTATTTTTTGTGATGTTTTATAAAGGGTATCCCATAATTTACGCAAAATTTTAATTTATCGCCATTTGTGTGGTAAACTGTTGGTAACCAAAAAAGAAAACAGTTTGACAGCTGACAGTTAGGTCAGGGTTAGCTTAGGGTTAGTAAAAATGGATCACTACATGAAAGAACAACGCGTTTTCATTGTTGAACAATATTACAAAAATAATGAAAATTTGGTTGTTCAGTTCGCAAATTTCGTACAAAATATGGTCGGAATATTGATTTAACATCGTCAACTGTGAAGAGTGTTATTAAAAAATTCACGTAGGCTGGAGCGATTGGGAACGCTAAACACAGTGGCCGTCCAATAACAAGTCGTTCAAATGATAATATCGAAGCAGCGCGTGAGAGTGTTGGTGGAAGTGCAAAAACATCGATTTGGCGTCTTGGACAAGAATTGCAAATTTTAAGAATCACTCTACAACGTATACTCACTAAAAATCTGCGTCTCCATGCTTACAAAGTACAGTTGACACAAGAACTATAGCCTAATGACCATGCACAGCGAAGAGAGTTTGTTGAATGGATTATTGAACAACGAGTAAATGCTGATTTTTCGAGCAAAATCATCCGAGCTCATTTTCACCTTGATGGGTTCGTTAATCATCAAAATTGCCGAAAAAACAAATGCATCCACATCGTGTCACTGTTTGGTGCGGATTTTGGGTTGGAGACGTCATTGGACCATAGTTTTTCAAAAATGATTCTGGTCAAGCAGTTACTGATACTGATGCTCGATATCGCGACATTATAACAGAGTTCTTTCTGCCTAAATTGGATGATATTGATGTGGACGACATGTGGTTTCAACAAGCCGGTGCGACGTGCCATACAGCCCGTGAAACAATCCAATTATTGCATGAAACATTTCCTGGTCGTGTACTCTCTCGTTTCGGTGATCATAATTGGCCCCTTAGATCATGTGATTTTACACCATTGGATTTTTTTCTATGGGGTTATTTGAAGTCAAAGGCCTATGCCATCAAGCCCATATCCATCCGTGCACTAAAGAAGGAGATTCAACGCTGCATCAACGAAACTTTGCCACATTTATGCAAAATAATCATGGAAAATTTCGACAAAAGAGTGCCTATGTGCCAGCAAAGCCATTGAGGTCATTTGCCCGATGTGCTATTCCATACATAACCCTATTCTATGTACTTGTTGCTTGAGCTCGAAGTCAGACCTGATTCTTTAAATTCCATCGTCATTCCCAGCACTAAGAATTCTTTTGAGTACTCTTCTTTCGATTAATGTATCTATTCGGTTTTCTTCGTGAGTGTCCACTGAATGGGTGTTTTATAGATTCTAACTTTCTTATTCCTTTGAATATGTTTAGATTCTAAGACAAAATGCATAACATCTCATGTGATGTTGGTTTTTTCTTCACAACTTGTGTGAACTTGTCATCACCGATTGAACAGTTTTGTTCTCTTCTTGGATTCGTTTTCTATTCCTTCACCCCAGTTTTGTCTGTGTTTACTTCTAGATCGACTCTTTTGGCTTTAACTTCTATTTCATGATAGGTTCTCACAATGGTATTTTCGATTTAGTTAATCTGTTTAGGTTATCTGCATACCATACTATCTGTTATTTCTATTTATCACCGTTCCATTTACGTTTTTGTCAATTTCGCTAGTAACTGTTGAATAGAGATACTAACATAGATAAATTAAACAAAAAATACTGATTCTTTTCAATGCATTGCTGCAGCACTACAAGGAAATGGAAAATCTAGACAACAAACTTGACACGTTCAATATATTGGTAAGAGCTGGAGAAGTTACTATAAAAAGAGCGCTCCAAATACCTTCAGATACTTTGGGCAAAATTATTCTTGATGAACAACATACTTGAAACTTACAGGACATATATTACAAGGCTGTTTATAGACAATAGGCCTGTCTTATACAAAATTACGAAGAGCCCGTCATTTTAAAATCTGAGGTGATCCATACCATAAAATCTGCGAAAGCTAGTCATCCTGTAGAGCCTTTAAAAATGATGCATGAAGACAATATTAGAATAACAGTTGAGATATCCAATCTTAACTGTTATTCTAATATACTTAACGATGTCATCAGTCCATCGTGCTTTCGGTCCTCTTCGCGGACGTTTGCGATCAAGCGGTATCCACTCCAATATGGCCTTATCCACTTATATGGCCTGCTCATTTCCATTTCAATTGCTTTACTCTTCCAATGATATCACAGACTTTCGTTTGTTCCCTGATCCCTGCGCAGGGCTTTCTGTCTCGTCTTGTAATGCCAAGCATTCATATTTCCATTCCCCTCTGTACTATCCGAAGTTTTTGAATTGATTGCGATGTAAATGTGAAGGTTTCACTTTAGTATGTCATAACGGGCAGAACGCACTGATCAAAGACTTTTCTTTTCAGGCAAAGCAGCAGTCTGCTCTTAAACATCTATGTTGAGCCTGCCAAATGTCTGCCAGCCACATTTAACATGTCGTTCCACCTCCCGGGTGGTATTCCCCTCCATTGAAATCCTCTGCCCAAGATATATAAAGTTGTCCACAATCTCCAAATCCCTTCCTTTTTCAGGTTTATTTTTAAGCCAAATTGTTCACCAGCCCTTTGCAGCTCTTGTATGCGTCTTTGAAGCTCTTCTGGGTCTTGTGAAAGGAGAACGATATCATCTGCAAATCTAAGAGGGTTTAAGTTTGCATCATTGATCTTTACACCATCCTGTTCCCAATGCAGTTTACGGAATACTTCTTCAAGGCCAGCTGAGAAAAGAATAGGCGGTATGGTATTATTTTTCGTGAACTTCTCATCTAAAATGTGGCTTTATATATCTATCACACACTATAAAAACTTTGGTTGAATTTTCGCTAGCACTGCCATGTTTGGATGAATATTATTTAATATGAAGTACAACCTTTCACCAAGTACACCAAAAAAATTACGATGTTAATATGTCTTGTTCATTCTTAATGATATAAAATAGTCATAAAACAGTGCCTTTTGAATGATGGCAAAAAAAACAAATTTTTAGTTGGGTAAAAGTGTCACAATCTTTTGAAACGATTCAAACAACGACGTAACAACGTAAATCAATAAGTCGTAGGAAATTTTTAAGTACGCAAGATTGCACGATATTTCTAGGCTAAAAAGGAATCGTGATGATTAACTATTCCATATTAACCAGACTTATCTCCATATGACTTCTGGCTACTTTCAAAACTGAAACTTGCTATGAAAGAAAAGTGTTTCAACACAATTCAACATGCTCCCACCGAAGCTTTGAACGCAATTTCCAAAAATGTACATATCAAGAGTACTAAAAAAAATTAAGACTGCCTCCAGCGTTTTATTGATTCTCAAGAAGTTTATTTTGAATGGAAAATTACGAAAATGGTTGCATTTACTTGGGAGAGTAAAGCGGGGAAAATTTGCGATTTTTTTTCGATTTCGTACTTCAATTTTAAATTCATCGAACTCAGTATATTTCACGTTTTGTAACTTCGTATTTATAAGGCAATAAATTATACATAATTTATGTACTTAACGGGTTTCCGTTTAAGGTATAACTCGTAACCCAGACAGTTGAGAAATCGAAAACGTACATATCAATAAGTTCTGAAATACCGTCGTCCATATCTATTTTTTTTTAAATTTTCTGCTGAAAATTTTTCTTGGATCCTGCTAATTATTCTACAAAGTATTTGCGATTTTGAGAAGATACTTAGCACTGTTTATAATTATTCACTCTTTACTGCTAATCCTATGCCTTATAATTGTCTGTTAATGATAATGTGGGAAATTCATAATTCCCCTGAAAGTTTCCTATTGCTTATTCTAGTATCTTAGCCACAGCTGCACTTAAAACATAGATATTGAGATCTAATTTTCCTTATCATCAAAACTCATATCTATCCCGAAACTGTCTTTGAACCAGAGCTAAGCAGTGCAGATTGCTAGGGCACCTTCCCCATTTAGTTCACAAATCTCATGAGCGACGTCAGTCGTTTTGGAGCCCTTTTTAAAACAACTTTTTAAACTTACACACACAAACACCAATGTCCCATGGCCCTGGCCTTCCCTACAGCTGCCTTCCATCCCTGATAATAGAAAATCAAAATTAATATCAGAGGTAGATAGATAACAGAGTTAAATTAGGATCGACTGCATACAGTCGTGGAGTCTTGAGAAATGAGAACATTCCACAATACTTAAAAAGTAGACTTTTCGATATGTGCGTAAAAACATAGATAAACTAGCAAAAACAAGGTTCGATGGAAAGAACCATGCTAGGAATAATATTACGATATCTAAAACATAAATGAACGAAAAATCACAAATGAGCAGGATTCAATGGAGAAAATATATATATCATAAAAATAAAGATTGGCAGGTTACATTGAGAGGTACTTTGATGAAAGATTGCATATCGTTCATAAATGGAGATTATATGCGATGTGAAGTCAAATACGGCCATAGATGACATGGGTAGACGATATCAAGAAAATACCAGAAATATAGACTCCTGGAAACGTTTAGAATTGGCTTACGTTTAATATTGATCAAATAGATTGTAAAAGAAGAAGAAGAGATAACTGTAGTTTATACATCAGAGCTTCATAAAGTGGATGTTATTGCTTTCTGGTAGGATGCGCTGGAACGATTCAGAAGAGGATCGTGGTGTCAGGTGCAATGAGGATGACGAAAGAAGAAATAAATAGGAAAGTATAACAGTTGGATAATAGCAAGCAAAGGCCCTAGTAAATACCAGGTATGGCTTTGACCCAACACAACACCGTTGGGAGACGATTCACAACTCAAACAGACAATTCAAAAGTGGTGTTTTCAATTTGAAAGACAAAGAACGCCTAGGTCAACCGAAAAAAAATGAAGACATTGTTGGAAGACCTTATGCAAACTCAACAACAAATGGTTAAATGTTGGTTGCTGAAGCATTTGTGATCGTCTGCATGCGAAGGGGTATATCCAAAAGGCAGGAAAATCACATCAAAACCACATCAGCTGAACGACCGACCGATGGAAAGCCAAAAGTGAGCGTGAGGTCGGATCAAAAGAGTGTCCTGTACCATCAGCTTCTGAAACAAGGTGAAACAGTTAACACCATTCGCCACCGTCAGTGATCAATTTGAACCAGGCATTGATCGAAAAGAGACCAGAATGGGCTACAAGAAACGGAAAAGTGATTTTGCAGCACGACAACGCCCTATTACGTATAGCGAAAGCGGTCAGAGACACCATTTTTGTACTTGTCTGGGAACTCTTGCCCCACCCACTTACTCACTAGACTTGGCCCCTTCCGACTACCACTTGTTTTGATCGCTGTCGCACGCACTTTCCATGAAACACTTCAACAATTACGGAGATGTCCGAAAATGGCTTGATGACTGGTCTACCTCAAAAGATGTACGGTTTTTCTGGGAGGATATCTACAAATTGATAGAGAGATGGAAAAAATGTGCAGCTAGCGATGGCGCACACTTCGAATAAACCGTTTTTACCTTTCTCCCAGGAAATATTAAGAATTATTAACCGCCACACCTGTCAGTATCTTATTTTTCAAAAAAATGACACAAACTTGTCAGTGGTCAAGCCTGCCACCAGGCCTTATGTGAGTCGGAGATAAGCAGACATGTTCATCTCTCAGAAGTATTTCCATTACATCTTTCAATACCTCAGTACAATGGATTAATTTGCATTTAGCGATCCTCAATCTGTATTTAGTAATAAAACATTGTGTCAAATGTAGTGAACACACTCTATTGAGATATTTTCTATGTAAACAAATTGGGGTGATTATTCAATTGGTGATTATTTAATACAGGGGTTGCCAACCTTTTTGGGAAGGGTACCACTATCTGAAAAAAATATGCGTGCCACTTCCAACTTTTCCAACATAATAAAAAATATAAAAAAGTGAAAAAATGTTATTTATAGACTGATTATGTGATTTTTACGTAATTAGCACTTTTTTTAAAGATATTTTAAAACACACCCTCTCAAATTCCAAAATCTCGCGAGTGCACTGTTGGAAAACCATCGCACACTGCAATGAAGAAGTAACTCGCCATCCTTTTCCATTTGTTCCGGGAAAAGGTCACGAAATCATCATCGATTCAGAGCTCGAACTCGTATTTTATTGAAACAGCGCGCTACAGGGTCAATAACAGAAGACAGATTTAAGTCTTTGGTACAAAGAACTTCTTGATCCATAATACAATAATACGTAAAAACTTTTCTTCTCAAATAATTTTCAAGCAATGTATCAACCTTTTATCCTGCCAATCATGCAAGGCGCTTCATCTGTACAAACACTATCTAATTTTGCCCACTCTGCTTTGTTAACTTCAATTACATTTTTAAGTTTTTTAAAAATGTCCTCACCTGTAATTCAAAACTAGTTAGTGCAAATTAAGAAGTTCTTCCACAACATCAAAATTATCGTTCGTGTAACATACAAATACGCTTAATTGTCTGTGATGTCACAGCTTTCATCTAAATTTAATAAAAAGTATTTGCAATATTGTAGTCCAGAGACAATTTGTATGCCAATATCTTGGCCCATGTCATATATATGATACGTGACGGTATTTCTAAGCAAAGCTATTGCATCAACCATATGTTTGCCATTTATATCACCGACATTTTGGGTTTCTCCGTCAGAAAAGGGTTTTTACTTACGGGCTAACAACAGAGAAAGTTCATAGGAGCCTTCACCATAGTTTCCATTTCGTTATTTCTCTTCTGGAACAAAGATTGTTGGCTGGCTAATGATTTCTTTTTTTTTTATTCATAAATTCCGTTCTCAAGAGTGATTCGACAGGATATTTGCTGTTGAACTCACTATGCAGTTGTTTGAAATGTCGATCCAGATTACATTTTTTCGGCACTGCTACACAAATTCCACATATCAAACAACCAGGCTTGGAAGTATTTTGATGCGTAGACAAAAATTGTTGTTCCCAAACAGTTTTAAAATCACGAATTGCAATATCATCATCATATTTTCTTTTCAATGTCGAAAGTTTACTCATTTACAGGGTGAATATAACGTTTTTAAAACAACGACGCTCGACGCCAAAATACTACGACGCCAAGTACTCGAATACAAAAAACTTTAAAAAATCAACTGAGCCAGACAACCAGAGTGTCGCACTCGCTCTCGCTCGAGAACGCACAACCACAGTAAGACACAAGCAGCGCCAAAGCAGTGCCGCTTTCCGGGGCTGTTGTATTCAGTAGCTATGAGTAAGGTTTTTACGGATTTTGACAAAGTTCCTGAGCACGACATTATTGTTTTTTAAAATTTTTCAATAAATCTTCGTCTGCCACTGTTAAAACTCTGCTGTGCCACATTGTAGCATGTGTGCCGCGGATTGGCCACCCCTGCTTTAATACGCCATTGAGCATATTTGTGATGGCTTTGTCGATCGTGGCGGTTTTTAGGTCTCCCGAGCGTTCATCATCGTCTATGGATATACTACAGTAATCTTTTAAAATTACACTTAACACTTTGCATTAAATTGGGTTAAATTGGGTTAAATTGTTGAAATCAAAGTACTTTATAACAACTTGAATCTTAATTTAATAGATTTTTCAGAAAATGTTAATAGAAGGTTGCTTTTCCCGAACGCCCTAAACAAACAACTATACGCACACGTTTGAAACTTTGCATCACACCATCTAACGAATCATATTTTACAAATATCATAGTCATTTGCTCATACTTTTAAAACGACCCTCGTACCTCCACAAAAATAATTTTGAAATTAACGATCGTCCACCATATCCTCCTGTTTTAGCACCAACCCTTTCTAAACGATTAGAATTGCATCATAATAATTCAAAATTTTCTCGGATACTTTTCTGCCTATTTATCAATACTCCCTTGTAGAGACATAGTGAAATATAAAAGAAAAATGGCAAAGTCCTTAAATTAAAACCAAACCTATAATAATACTTATTAATAATACAGCCACGACTAAATATAATTTCAAGAAATGATTCAAATAATAAACGTCTAAAAACAGAGTAAGGTCATCATAAAAAGCGGTTAAAAATAGTTAAAGCAAAAGCAAATGTAATGATTCATGAACATTAAATGATACATCGGTCAATTATGTTTACGTTTACCGATTGTTGGATGATGAAAATCGAAAAATTACGTTAACTCAGGTTTTCACTTTAAAATAAAATCTTTTTACATTTATGATTCACGAAGAATAAATACGGAATAGAGAAGACGTTCTAAATATGCCATCAAAAATGGGAACTAAATCAGGTGAATATGCCGGATTGAATATCACATACTATCGCGGTATGGTTGAGATTTTTATCGAACAAAAAGTTTTCTAACAAAACTGGGTAATCTCGAGATAAGAACGCTGTTTTCCCAATTTGTCGACATCAATTGGCAACCAAAATCACCTGATTTTTGATACCTTCTGACGTGCAGATAATGTTCAAAAATCAGATGATTTTGGTAGCCAAATATATCTCTATATAGCCTCAGTTCACAAAAGCTGCATTTCAACGAGCGCAAACTACAACACTGGTTTCGAAATTTTCATCACCCTCCCTATTCTCCATATCTGGCCCCCGTGATTATTTCCCAAGCTGAAAGAGCATTTGTGGGGAACTATAGAACTTCGTTTATTAATACAGCACACTTTAACTTTTATTAAACTTTCCTTCAATGTTTGGAGCAATAATTAAGCTCTCCCCCTCGACCAAAAATGTATTTTTTTTAAATATAAATGCGATATAAAATCTATAAATAAAAAAGTATAAATGCCACATAAAAAAGAAATATAGAAGCTAACCCAATAGAATTATTAAGAAACAAGAAGGAAATTAATATTTAATAATATTATGGCAATTATTTACAGTAAGCCTTCTATATAACCAACAATTATCTATAGGAAATGATGCAAATTATTATGGTTTTACTACATCTAAAAGTGCTATAATAATAATAATGCTACTACGTACATTTATTATAATGCAGTTTAGCGTAATTTTCTGAGGAATACAGTTAAAAAGATACACAGAACAAATTAGATTTTAATGCTGATTTCAGGCATATTAAATGGAATAGTGAAATTAAACTTTTTATCATAGAGAATTTAAAAAAAAACTATATTTTATTTGATAAATATAAACACAGTGTTCAAAATGTTAGATACAGCGTAGAAATCTCTAAAAAATTAAATACAATTAAATTTTATTAGTCTTTTTTGTGTTTTTTTTTATTTATTTCAAATACACGTAAATTCAATTGGAAAAGGGAAAAATTTTAATTGACCTGGATCAGAATATAGAACGATTACACAATTTGTAACATTGATGAGAATGCTTTTTTACGTTTCATTTAAGTAGTTATTAAAACACCATTTCGCAGAAATGGGGCTAGCACATCCCAATTTCATAGCACCTGCTTCTCCTTTATATCATTTTTTGTATCTGACCGTAGTACTATACGAATTTTTAAGGGCAGTTTTATTGCTTTCTATAGTTTAGTTTGTTTTTGTCTCGTTTACAGTACAGTTAAGTGTTTATTAAGTCGAACACCATCTATTCCTATTTAGTGACAATGAAAGAAACCTGACAACTTAGCAACCATACTAAATCGCGTTAAATATGAACAGTGTCAGTGGGATATTTGTGGGGATTTTAAAAGTGATAGGTATATTGCTAGAACTTCAAGGAGGTTTTACATAGTATTGCTGTTTTTCGTGTCTATGGGGCAATAGGGCATCAAAAGAACATTACAGTAAGAAAAATTGGCCTCATAGCCCTTGTTAACCCAAAAAAGGTGCTTCTTCCACCTCTCCATATTAAGCTTGGAATAACGAAAAACTTTGTCAAATCCATAGACAAAGAAGGTAATAGTTTCAATTACCTAAAATAAATAGTTTTTCAATTAAGTGATGCTAAACTAAAAGAAGGCGTATTTATATGACCTCAAATAAGGAATTACTATGATTTTAAATGATACACTTGTAGGTTTTTAATGTTTCAAACGTTTATTATAGATTTTACTCTTAAATATGTCTGGCCTTGCTAAGGGCTTTCTCAAGAGAGCTTGAATTAATACTAATGATCAAACACAGTGTTTCCAAATATACAGGTAAAATTCAGGGCCTGATATTCCCGTATACCAAAATGCGTCCTGTTTGCGCATGACGTCACTCGTTGAGTAAAATTCAAAAATCTTCTTTACTAGACTTTGAAATACAATTTAAATGCATTGTAATTGGAATTAAGGCTCTATATTGAGGACAAATGCTGTATCAATGTGGGCAACAGACTACAAACTACTATATAACAGACACGTACACAATTTTATTGGAATTTAAGACACTATAGTTCGAATAGTTTTTATTTATCGACAAAAACATTTCGTTTTATATATTGATATTATATATTACGAGTATTTGAAATGTTAATAAAGAAACCATTTTGTTTCTAAGTTTAAAAATGTATGTAAAAAATAATATACATTGGTTATATAAAATTGCAATATGCAAATTGAAAGTTTTATAAATATTGGTTTTTAACTGTAATATCCAGCTAAATTCGATATTTTTTGTCATAAATAAAATATTAATTATTCAACACACATCTAGCCATATTTTATATTGGTATTAAAAATGACAACATTTTGTTTCCTAAAAGTAAAATTGTACATATTTCTTAAGCTTATGTCCATTGTGAATTACCTATAAGTGTAATATTATGTAATAGTTTTAATCATCTTTCTTTTTACCTAATTTTATAGTTACATTCGCGATCGAAATAATTGTTTTTTTGCTTTTTCTGGGCATTCAATGCGGCTACTTCTAAGCATAAAATTATTCAAATAATTTTTGGTCAAGGATTCTACATTAACATACTTAAAAATTTGTTCACGCTGTTCATTTGTGAAAGAAACTCTTCCGAAAGTTTGTGTAAACCTCCTTCACTTAAATGATTAGTCCAGGTATATTTGGATGTGCTGAGTCTTTTCTAAACTGGAATCGTTTAACTTGAAACATATATATCCAGCTAAATGTTCGAACCCATCATATTCAAGTTCATGAAGATCCTCGTCAATATCTCCTTCATGAGCACTGATCAACGTAAGTGGATCATTTTTGGAGTCGAATTTCTTGATTATTGAACCACTTATTGGCAAATCTGGGGTATAAACACGGAATCTAATCTAAACAACATCTAATTAAGCATAAATAAATAACACACCCTACTTTTTAAAGCTACAAATTTATAAACAGGATTCAATGTTTTTCGGTTTAATTTCTATTTAAATTATTTTTCTCTTGTGATAATTACCTGGTCAATAACTCGGCGACGACTTGTTTTCTCTCCCCTTTTCAATTCTTGCAGATTGTTCTTGTTTTTAGAACTAACTGCCCGATTTTGAGTCAGTACAACATCCTTCAATCCACGGTAACTTTTTGGTGTATAATTTAACAATTTACGTTGAAGATTTTCCTTGAAATCGCTATTTAAACAGTGTTTCGAACAAATACAAGCCCTTTTCGGGTTAAATTTATCCTGTCTTTTTGTGGCATAGATCCACTTCTTACACGCAACTTCATTCTTGGGAAAATGAAAAAACTTCACATCACAAGGGTTCTTTTTCGACTGATTGTTGGAGTTACACCCAAATACAGCACAAGGCATTGTTATTATTGAATATTTTAGATTAACACCACACAAACGCCGTCCATAAACTCCTAGTAAACTTGTTATATGTCAAAACTATGATGTTCGAATTTTACTCAACGGATGACGTATTCCCGTCAACAAAGCTCCGCCCACCATGCGCAATATCTTACCTTAGTATTTTTTATACCGTGGGTAAAATTATTTCTTGTTTTTTAACGTCTAGTCTAATTATCCTAAATATCGGCTGGTAAAAACCGGACTATTCAATTACAATATGATCTTATCTATTACCGGGGTGTTTTGGAAATTTAGTTGGTCATTGGTGGTTATTATATAACTATTTCTTAAGGATTTTTTTATTTCCAATGTTTTTAGTAGGCCTATTTTTTTACTTTTCTTTTCTGAGTGTAATAATTTAGCATTGTTTATATCTATACAATGATTGTTTATTGTATATTATTGTATATATTATGTTTTTATATTATTTAAGGTGCCAGTGCTTTTTATATTATTTGTCTTTGTCTTTTATTTTATGTCTTTTTTGTGTTCTTTTATTCAATAAATGATAGTTCTACCACTTTGACCGATATATTCGCAAATAATCTTACAACCTAGTTTATTTAATCTTTTATACACTGTATTACTAAGTTTAGAACTGTAATTAATAAATTTAAACGATTTGCCTTTTTTTTTAATGTTATAGAATTCTTGTAAATTCAACTTTCATTGTTTATTTTTTAAGAATTTGTCAACTAATCCTTTTTTGTAGCGATTGTTTTTTGCTGTCTGTTTAATGGTATAGAGCTCTTTATTTCAATTATCTTAGTTTAGTGGAAAACTAACTGAAAAGGAGATAGTTTGACTTGCCAAGATTGTTTAGAACTAATGTGTATAACCGTGTCTATTGTAGTCGGTTTTCTGTAAATATCCAATTGTAATTTATTAGATATTTTCTTTAGTATTAACAAAGGTGAGATAGTGGCGGAATCCATAAACATTATCAAATAAGGAAGCTTCTAGGTGATTTGCGTTTTTTAAGAGAAATTAAAAAAAAAGGAATTGGCAGCTTGGAACTGTTTTGTAAGTCTAGTGAAAGGGTTTCTGAGCAACAAGAAAGATGAAAACTATAACAAGCTCATAGATGAACTCTTGAAAGTCTAGGGTGTCGCATGTTCTTAAAAATGCATTTTTTGCACTCCCATTTGGATTTTTTTCTGGAAAATTTGGGTGCAGTGAGCGACGAACAAGAAAAGAAGTTTCACCAGGACATCAGGACGATGGAAACATGATACCAGGGAAGGTGGAACCCATCTATGTTGGGCGACTATTGCTGGTTTTGAGAGACGATGCTGGAGACAACAAGAGGAAAAGTGAAAGTTTTTGTCGTTGTATGACATCTCATGTTTACATGTTTATATTAAATAAATATTAGATTATAAAAATATGTCGCCTTCTTTTTTTTTCCCCACCACCAACCACTTGTAACAAAAAAACTGCACGTGATTGCAGTGATTGCCTTATCATTTTGGGATTTAAGATTACAAAATACTGCATATACACCTATTTTCATCAAAGTTACCTAAAAAAAAGTTTAAATTTGTTGAATTCCTTTGTAATAATTATTACATCGCTATTTTAAGGAGATTTGTTTATTACTATAAAAAGTTTACTGAATGTACATATGTTTTCACACTAAAAACTAAAGAAACTAAAACAATTTACAATATTTGGACAGTTTATATAATCAAACGTCGTAAAAACAAACATAACAACTGCGAAATAAAGCATAGCTGTACAATACAATTTTTTCTCCAGAACAATCACACGATTCGCTGAGTCATAAAAGCTAAATGATTTATAAATGAAGGCCTTTCAGCATGTGTTGGAAGTTCTTAGTTCTCAGAAACCGTATTCGACAAAATGATTATTTCACAAAACAATCGTTATTGGTAACCAGGACAAGAACAGGCGCAGTGAATCTCTGATATAACAAGTGTCCCTTAAAGGAGATTAACTGGTAAGCGTTATAAAGATATATTAAACCGACCGTCTTTCTGTACATAAATAAACTTTTCGAACAAAAAGTTTCCTTAAAATTCGTAATCAAGATGTAGTCACTTCAAAACAGGTCGGAACTTTTTTTTCTAACAATTGAAAATTAATAATTATTAATTATTTAATTATTTAATAATAATATTTTTATAGCCATTTTTCCAATCTGTTCTTCTGCTTCCTATTCTTATTTAGACAAGGGTTGTAGCTTATGGAATCTCATTCCGTTTGCAGTCTCTTTCGGACTACTTCTCGTCAACATTCTCTCTTTATGGCTTTATTGGTTGCATATTAGAGAAAAGAACCAGTTATATCTTTCTCAAACCTGGCACCGTTTTCAGAAAATTTCAATTTTTTTAGACAAATCCATAAGACAAAACTGATGAACAACTACTAAACAGATGAACACAGAAGATTATATACAATATAGATTATTATAATAATACAGATAAATAAAATATAGACAAGTACACCATTTCAACGCCCAAAAAAGATTTATTATTTAATAATAACACAGGTCAACAAATTTAAACTTTGTTGAAGTAACAGTTATGAAAATTAGTGTATATGAAGTATTTTATAGTCCTAAATCCGAAATTGATAAGCTAATTGCTGTAACACGTACCGTTTTTTTGCCACTGGGGGTTGGTGGTAGGGAAAAAAAGGAGATGAGTTATTTTTGTAATCTAATATGTATTTAATATAAACATGTAAAACGTGTTAAATGTAAGCAAATACATTACCGAGGGTTATGTGTATTAATAAAAAATATATTACATACAGCCACAAAAACTTTCACTTATTCCTCTTTTGATCTATAGCATCATCTCTTTTTAAAAACCAGCAGTATTCGCCTAACATAGATGGGTTTCAGAGTCCCTGGCATCTTGTTTCCATCGTCCTGATGTCCTGGTGAAATCTCTCTATTTGTTCGTCGCTTACTGCACCCAAATACTTACTGTAAAAATATATTTTTAAGAACATGCGACGCCCTAGTATTTCATAGGCTTCCAAGAGTTCATTTATGAGGTTTTTATAGTTTTCATCTTTCTTGTTTCCTAGAAACCCTTTCACTACACCTACAAAACACTTCCAAGCTACCAATACGAAAATCACCTAGAAGCTTCCTTATTTGAGATCCAATAAATATGTCTTCTTTTATTATTTTTTCCTTTATTTGGGTTTTTCGCCACTATCTAAAACTCAAAAAATATCAAAAATACCTGTTCTTATTTAAAGAAAGAATCACTGGGTAAAAACAAAAAACCAAACGGAGACAAATTTCTCAGCGATTCTTTTTTATAATAAATTTGCCTAACGAACAAAATTTTAAAGATATAAAAATGTTATAAAACATTTTACAAACTTTTAACGTTAACGCTTCGGAAGGTACTCTCCCCCCGTTTTCAAAACTAAACTAAAAAATTAATTATATTAATTTGTAATATATAAAGTAATGAGTGAAAGTAAATATATTTTTTTTGTATATGTCAACAAATAATAAAGGAAAAAAAAATATATGAACACGCCACAATCATTCAGACATTACATGTCTTCTTTTAGTTTCGCATAACTTTACACATTACCTTCTTTGTCCATGGCTTTGACAAAGTTTTTCGTTAGTCCAAGCTTAATATGGAGAGGCGGAAGAAACAGTTTCAAAAGAAGTTTTATGAGGCCAATCTTTCTTACTCTAATGTTCTTTTGTTGCCCTACTGTCCCACAGGCAGAAAAACCAGCAATACTTGGTACCAAAACACTCCTTACCTTTGTACTCCAAAGTCAGGTACAAATAATTTCAATTAGCCCATGATATAAAGGAGAAGCAGGTACTTCAAAATGGGACGAGCTAAGCCTGTTCTGTGAAAAGGTGTTTTATTAACTACCTAAATGAAACGCCAAAAGAGCAGTCTCATCAATGTTACAAAAATCATGTCGACCTATGTAATTTTGAAACAGTATCGACAGTATATATTATTATTATTATCCTGCTCATTCTTACTGTAGAATCTTAGCTCATGCTGGTCGATATTCCAATGCCAAGATGAAAAAGCAATTCAGCTCCTCTCACCCTAGCATAATATCTTACGAACAATGTGACACGTTCTCAAGAGCACGGCACGCTGTCCCACTATGGCAACCGATCTCGAGATACCGAGGCTCTCGAGGTTCTTTGAAAATCTCTTACTTATCAGGCCTTCGGCGGATATAACGAAGGGCACTACCTCTACCTTACTCAGTTTCCACTGGTTCTTCAAGTCGTATGCCAGATTTTCAGACTTTGTGGATTTTTCTATCTCAGTTTTTCTAATGTTGTGAGATAGCGGCACTGAGGAGGTGCATTTTCTAATAGCGAGTATTTTTTTTGCAATTTGTTGATGTATAATTTTTGCCAGCTGATTATGCCGTCCTAAATAAGCATTAGGAGCAAGGGCCGGGCAACCGCCAATAAGGTGCTCAATTGTTTCCCCCAAAGTACCGCATTTCCTGCACTTATCGACTACGTCCAAATGCAGTATGTGCTTTTCATAGTTTTTTGTTCTTGTTACCCTATCTTGAATAGATATCGCAAAACCTTCTGTTTCTGGGTACAAGAGTCCATCGGTCAGCCACTTCAGAGACAATTGTTCGTCAATGGTGTCATCTTCGAGTGACTTAGGAAACCTTCCGTGCAATGTTTGTCCTTTCCATTCTCGAACACAGTCCGTGAGTGTTGTTCTGCTATCAATACGATTTTGTTTATTTAGGTTCAGTGGGGTGAAACCCCGATCCTCCTTTGCAACCAATTTCATTAACGTACTGTTTGACTGGTGTATTTTTCTGGATACTACGACCAGCCGCATTATGGGTGTAAGTCTTTTGACCTGAAATTTCGATGACAGTCACTGCTGCACAATATAATGCAAGATGTATATCGCTTAAATTTGTCATCCCAGATAGATGTGTTTCCAAAACTCTATTAATCTGTATTAGAGTAATACGTGATTTTGCAATATTACGCAGTACTGGAATTGTTGGTCTATTCAATGGGTTTGAGCCAGTAAAACTGGCCAAATTGCTGTAAAACTTCTCTCGTATGTTAGAAAAGTTACGTTGCGAGATTGATTCTTCATTTTTAGACGATGATGCTTCTGGTGATACATTTTGAGTTTGTTCTACTTGTTTCTCCTCTGTATTTGAGTTAAGAACGTCTATAGTATATTCTTTATGTTGTTGATATGTAATGTTTTGATGTAGTTCATTACCGATTTCTCTCTTGATGTTCATTAATTCCGATTCGGTTAGATAGTTTTTCCTTAGAATTACATTTTTACGGTCGGCTAAGTTTTGTTCCGACAGCTGAGTTTCAGGGAACCTCTTTTTATATTCTTGGTGGAGTGCATGCCTCCATCCAGGGAGCGGATTATCTCCGCACTGGTTTACGTAGTAATAGGCACGCATTACATCAATATTCATTTCGCGTGTCCATCTGATACGTGGAGTGCGTTCGGTCCTAGTGACAGCCTTCCTTATTAGGGGCGAGCCAGCAAGTACCGGGGTATTTTGATCTTCTACTCCATTATTAATTTCCGCTCTCTGTTGATTTTGTAGTAAAGTCTTTGGTGTTGCTAGACTTAGATGATCTAATTGTTGTTCGAGTGCCTCTTTCATTGCCATTCTTGTGGTGCCATAGAGTTGGGAACCGCCACTCGCTCCAGATTCACCAACCCCGGACAAATCCTCCCGACGGTTCCGAAGGGTTCTTGTCCGCAAAACCCTACCGCCTTGTATAATATTATGTATTTTATTCTCCATAAATATATTTGGGTTCAAGGGAAAAACGGTCACCCAAGGCAGAGCCCCGATTTACCATGGGAAAGCTATTTACTACCGGAGGGCGCTTGGTATCCGGAGACATCGTTAGAGACACTTTAACCCTATGCCATTCAGCTCCTCGGCACGATGGATTTCCACCTTAAGCTTGGGGATTTTTTTTTCAGAGGTTTACTCCTCTCAGCTCGGGAAGGTGGTGGCGCCACTCACCAAGCGGACTAACCGCCCCCTGCCGCCTATTATTATTATTATTATTATTATTATTATTCTGCTCATCCTTACTGTAGAATCTCATCTCATGCTGGCCGGTATTCCAATGCCAAGATGAAAAAGCAATTCAGCTCCTCTCACCCTAGCATAATATCTTACGAACAATGTGACACGTCTGCAAGAGCACGGCACGCTGTCCCACTATGGCAGTCGATCTCGAGATCCCGAGGCTCTCGAGGTTCTTTGAAAATCTCTTACTTATCAGGCCTTCGGCGGATATAACGAAGGGCACTACATCTACCTTATTCAGTTTCCACTGATTCTTCAAGTCGTATGCCAGATTTTCATACTTTGTGGATTTTTCTATCTCAGTTTTTCTAATGTTGTGAGATAGTGGCACTGCGATGTCAATTATAAAAGCCCTCTTGTCCTTTTTGTTGATTAGAACAATATCCGGCCTGTTATAATCAACCGTTCGATCAGTAGTGATTGGTCTGTCCCAGTAAAGAATGGTATCGGATGATTCAAGTACAGGAGAAGGCGAGTACTTATAATATGGAGGAGGTGCATTTTCTAATAGCGAGTATTTTTTGGCAATTTGTTGATGTATAATTTTTGCCAGCTGATTATGCCGTCCTAAATAAGCATTAGGAGCAAGGGCCGGGCAACCGCCAATAAGGTGCTCAATTGTTTCCCCCAAAGTACCGCATTTCCTGCACTTATCGACTACGTCCAAATGCAGTATGTGCTTTTCATAGTTTTTTGTTCTTGTTACCCTATCTTGAATAGATATCGCGAAACCTTCTGTTTCTGGGTACAAGAGTCCATCGGTCAGCCACTTCAGAGACAATTGTTCGTCAATGGTGTCATCTTCGAGTGACTTATTATTATTATTATTATTATTATTATTATTATTATTATTATTATTATTATTATTATTATTATTATTATTATTCACGTATGGGCCCTGGTAGACCACGCGAAGTATAATTAGAGACGTTTGTTGTCGTTAGCCTTCCTTTGCGCCCGTACTAATTTCATTCTTTCGCTATGAACTTGTTTCCTTTCGTCAGACCAAGTTGTTCCAGTCTTCCTACATTTTTCCCTCTGGCCAACCTCCCAAACGTTAACCTTGTGTCTGAAACAGCCTCTATCCTGAATATTTGCTGATCTTAGATCCTCTTTAATTGCAGCAATCCATTTAATTAGTTCTACTTTAGCTCTACTCCTATTTTCATAAAATTCGACTATTTGGCTAGTTAGCCTGCTCGGAATCATCCGTTTTATGTGTCCGTAAAACTTAAGTCTCCTTTTTCTCATATCGCTATGTATATCCGTGTATTGTTTGATTTCTTGGTTTTCTCGAAGTCGGTATGGTGTGCCATTTATTTATTTGTGGCCTAAGATGTTTCTTATGATTTTTTTCCTTCTTTTCAAAATGAGCGTTTCTGCCCCATATAGACATTCTGGTTTAATAACTGTGTTGTAATGTCTCAATTTTGTGTTTTTAGATATGCATTTTTTTTTGTAAATATTTTGTGCCTCAATGCCGTTTCCATTTATTTAACCTCTACCCTTATTGGCCGCTTTTTCCAACCCGTTTTGCATGATTATTTCGCCTAAATATTTGAATTGAGAGACTCGTCTGATGTAACCACATTTTGTTTTTAGGGATGGTGTTCTTAGTCTGTTGCAGGTCATGCATTGTGTCTTTTCAAAGGAAATTTGGAGTGTTACCTTTTCTGCTGTTTCTTTTAGGATTTCAATCTGTCGTTGTGCCGTTAATATATCTTGAGCCAAAATTTTAGATCATCAGCAAACGCCAGACAATCAATTTTGATGTTGGTTCTCCCCAGTTTAATGGACTGGTCAATATTCAGGGCCGAATTTTTGTCACGCCACTCCTGTATTACTTTTTCTAGAACACAGTTAAATAAGAGTCCATCCCCTTGTCTCCCTCCAATTTTAATTTCGAAGGACTCTGAGATGTCACCCATGAATTTAACTTTTGACCTTGTCTTAGTTAATGTTGCTTTAATAATTGCCAGCGTTTTCAGATCTAGTCCTTGTTGTTTCAAGATTTGGAATAAAGATTCATGGTCAATGGAATCATATGCTTTTTAGAAATCCACAGATGTACAGACGAGATTTTTATTGTACAGTTTTTGATGTTTTAGGATCAGCTTTAGATTCAGGATCTATTCAGGGCAGGATTTGCCAGGTCGAAAACTTGCTTGATATTCACCAATTTTAGGTTCTAACTGTACCTGTGCTCTGTCTAGTAGACATTGAGATAGAATCTTGTAACAAACTGGGAGAAGAGATATCCCTCTGTAGTTGTTTAAATCCGTTCTAACTCCTTTCTTGTGTAGTGGATATATATATATATATATATATATATATATATATATATATATATATATATATATATATATATATATATATATGTATATATAGATATGTATATTTACATTTTAATTATATTATACTTTCAGCGTACATAGTGGTTTTGTGTTTTGAAAGCTAATGAATAATTTAGATTTATTTGACACTAACTTGTTGAATTCGCGTTAATATATTAATGATTACGTTATGATTTAAAGTCAGTTCCATGTAATTAAGTGAAATAATTTCCACAAAGTTATATTTAGTAAATGTTCATAGAATTTCTGCCCACGAATTGAAGTTGTGTGTTGATTCACTGGTTATACAGAGTACTCACTAATGAATTCTTTTTGGATCACTTAAAGTGATGTTGATTGGTTAACAGAACTATCGCAAAAAGTAGGATGGATATAAAAAAAAATTAATAAAAGGCCATCTTAAAGTTGAATTTCAATCTGTCTCTCTCTAATTCGTCATCGAACAACGACACATCCGTCCATCTCACTTACACGGTTAAAGTCCATTTTTGAGCACACAAACGTATTTTTGAAATCCTTGGTAGTTCTTTTGGAAAAAAATAAGCAATATTTTTTGTGGAAAGTGCCATTTGTACCATTTTGAAATCTTGACTGGGCCATCTTTTGAAATAACTTGCCAAGCATAGTGTAATAAATTTTTTTAAAAATATGAACTGTCAAAGTTAGCTGACATCATTTTTTAAGCCACGACTCAATGAATTTTTTTTGGACTAAATTAACAACGTTCATTGTTTGATTTGTGACTGCGATTAATAGCATGGTTATTTAGGATCACGTTATAAAAAATAACACAAAAAAATGGGAAATTTGCGATCACAGTACCTAAAGATATAGCCTAAAGCTGGGTCCACATCAGTGAAAATTTGCCTTGTGCGAGCAGTAAAGGTCGTATGTGGTATGCCTGGGCGGCAATGTAGACACTCTGACACATAAAGTCACACACAAATATTGTAGTTGCACAGCACGCACACGAACCATCTGTTGTCCACGAGATAAGCAAGTTGTTCCAGTACATTCAACGCACATGCAAAATTTTATTCGTATGGACTCAGCTTAAGCTGTCGAATTTCAAATTTTTTAAAAATATGCCTATTGTCACTTAACACGTTGACATGGATATTTTTTCTTATTTTCACCAGAACTGGTATAGCCTTGTCTTTCGCCCGACAGCCGCTTGACGTTGAGTCTAATAATTGTAATAAAACAGTCGAAACTTGCTGTTTTTTGTCTTGTTTTTGTTTTAATATCGAGCAGCGTGAAATGAGTTCGGGATTTGTCGATAATTCGGCAAATACATCGCTCGGTTAGGCGATTATGTGCATCATAAAATGCAAGTGCTCTATAAGGTTGGCGCACAGAACATACTATTTTCATGATAAATTTCGACGGTTTGCAAGCGTTGCTCTGATGTTAAAAGGTCCATGATAATTTGCTAGACTGTACTGAATAATTTTAACACTGGAGGCGAACAAACAGTTCGTTTGACAGCAACCCCTATCGGAAGTTCGGACACACTAAAAAAATCGAACACCCTTTAGATAAAGCCATGGATTTTCTATAGATAACCTTTATTTGAGATAACGAAGATTGGGGTAACAAAATACATTAAATGTATTTAATACATTAAATGTATTAAACATAATTCCGAAAATTTCTTAGAAATTCATAATGGAGGTTATTGTTTTCGCTAAAAGTAGTTTAATGATAGAATATTGAGCGGTGTTGTGTTTGGTTTTGGTTTTAGTTCTTAGAAAAGGCTTTTTTACATCAGGTAAAAAAAATTGTTGCTTTCAAATTTTTCAAAACTATATTATATAAAATATATTTACTATTATTTTCATTCTAAACCTTAAATGGAATCTGCGTCAATTCTTATCCATGTAAAGTAAATATTTTTCCAGTAGCCTGTTATTATTGACTTTTAATTAATTCCATCTACGACAAAAATAAAGGCGGATTGTTTATCTTTAAATTCAGTACATTTTAGTGCGCGAGTGTTATTTTAACTATAGGTCGCGGTAGTAAACTTAGTGAGCAAAAAGAAGGAAGAATTATTGAGTTAAAGAAGAGGGATCTTCTAATCATGAAATGGTCTGGAAAATTTCACATATTGCCGTAGTATTCTACTATTTTGTCAATAAAAGTGATAACTGTGGCAAAATGAAAACTTCTGGACGACCGCAAGTAATTACGCGGTGTGGTAGTTAATAATTCTAAATTTTTTGAAGTGATGGCGCTGGAAACAAGGATGGGTTTACAGTCTAATCTCTTATGTTATTTTGATGCTACGACAGTACCTTCGAAACGTCATCGCCATTGATGTGTAAATGATTGAGTGTCATATTTTTTCGTGTGGTAAACAGGTCTAGTTTCGAACCAAATAAAGAACATTTGCGGCACGCACTGGTTTTCTTATTTCATCAAAAGAAAGACGCGAGTGAAAGCCGTGATATACTTGCAGAAACTTACGGTGACAATGTCCCAAAGCAAAACTCTTTTAGGCGTTGGTTTAGATGATTCAAGAGTGGTCACTTCGATTTGAAAGACAAAGAACGCCAAGGTCAATTTGAAGATGCATGGGAAAGATCCAAAATACAGGAAAATGGATGCCACATCAGCTAAATGACAGACAAAAGGAAAAGCGAAAAACGGTTTGCGAAGTTTTGCTTTCTCAACATGAAATAATTTGTTTTTGCATCGGATCGTGACTGGCGATAAACAATGAATATATTTCGAGAACCCAAAATGCAGAAAATCATGGGTTGATCCAGGACAACCATCAACATCAACCGCAAGACCGAATCGCTTTGCTAAGAAGCCAAACAAAGTCTGTGCATTTGGTGGGTTCAGAAGGGTGTCGTGTACTATGAGCTTCTGAAACCAGGTAAAACAGTTAATGCCGTTTTCTACCGTCAACAAATGATCCATTTCAGTCATGAATTGATCGAAAAACGACCAGAATGGGCTATAAGACACGGAAAAGTGATTTTGCAACACGAAGACGCCCCATCACACGCCGGTCAGAGACATCATTTCTGCACTTGGCTGCGAACTCTTGCCCCACCAGCCGTACTCGTCAGACTTGGCCCCTTAGGACTACCACTTGTTTTCATTGTTATCTCACGCATTTTCCATGAAACACTTCAACAGTTACGGAGATATCAAAAAATAGCTTGATGACTGGACCAACTAGTGGCGGCTCGTGAGAGAGGACGTTGTGGCGCCGCCTCTCCGCCCTTTATCACAGTAAACATTTTAAAATATTATTAAAAATTAAAATATCAAAATGTAGAATAACGTCTTTCGATCCATCACACCAAATAATGTGGATAAAAATTCCATCCTCTCGCCACAATTTTTGCATCGTTAACCTCCAGCGACCGTACGCCACGTTTTCTTATCCCGTTGTTGGCGTTACATGTTTTGTGGATTGCGCGAATTCGGGGGTTTAACTGCTTTCTAAAACATGCGATTTGGACGTAGATTCTCTGCGACCGAGCATATCGGTAATTAGTTTTGTTCCTTACTTATTCAAACCTTTATCTGTGCAGCAACCCATCCTCCAATGTCCTTATAAGTAATAACAATACAAAATTTTAATGTTTTCCTGGTTCCCCTCTTATATAGGGTTTCTTTAGCACGAAAAGTAAAAAGGAGGAATGGGAAAGCAAAAAAAAAATCTTGAGCAGCACTATTTTCTTCTACGCCCTCCCACTTTAAAAACCCTCGAGCGATCACTGGGATCACCTCAAAAGATGTACGGTTTTTCTGGGAGGGCACCCAATAAACCATTTTTTACCTTTCTCCCAAATTAAAAGTGTTTTTTTAAGAAAGTTATTAAGAATTATTAACCATTACAACTGGTAATGTCGTGATGGTTTAAACAAAAGTTGCAAAAATTCATATATTTTTCCATGTTTAATATATTTGATTGTTTCTTGTATAATGTAAGTTTGCATTTTTTTAAGAAAATCGGTGGCAAATTAATTCTCTGACAATAACAGGAAACCACCAATGTTATTTAATTCGATGAACAAAATTAATGTTTTTGATAGTTCAGTAGCGAAATGGCTTGAAATATTGTCACCGAGTGCTATATAGATTTAAAGGATGATCTCATGGGAAGTGTGCAAGTACGTGTCGGACTTATTAAGGACTCGCAATGACTAAGACCGACCGACAGCATTACGGTTCTCCATGTCGTGTGCTTCGACATGTTTTTTTTTATTTACGACTTCCAGAAACCGAACCTATAAATAATACCCAACCCAAATAAAGAGCTGCAAGAGAAAGCATCGCTGAGTCAACAGTCTGCATATAAAATGGCCGTTTAAATAATTGGTTTATTTTTAATTAAAAATCGTACTACTCAAGTTAAAAAAGTATAGTATCCGATGTGCTGATCTGATAAAATGCTTCTATTCTACAGGGTGCGCCAGATAAATAATTGAGTGTAATAACCTCAGACGATTTGTAAACACTTTTCTAATATCAATCGCACATTACTCACTATAGGGTGCAACATTTCTATTTTAATGGAGTTTCAGCTCTAGTCAGCATAGACCTTGCTCATCAAATAATCCCATTAATATCTGTATGTTAATATGAAACCGGAATTTTTGTATAGAAAATACACGTTTATTATATGAAAATGGTAAAAAAAAAATTATTCGATGTATTGCCCATCGCTAGCTATACATTTTTCCCACCTGTCTGACAATTTGCGGATGTCACGCCGAAAAAACTGTTACTCTTTTGAGGCAAACCAGTCATCGAGCCATTTTCGTACGAAGTGAAGCGCTGCTCAACAAATGCGTGTCCCATGAATGCAAATAAGTAGTAATCGGACGGGGCGAAATCTGGTGAGTAAGCCGCATGCGAAAGTATTTTTCAACTAAACGCCTCAATCGTTTCCTTGACCAGTTTTGCTGTGTGCGATGCATTATCATGAAGCAAAATCACTTTGTGTTGACTTTTTTGACAATCCGGTCGTTTTTCACGCAAATCTTGATTCAAATCGATCTTTTGTTGTCGGTAGCGTTCAGTACTAAACAGTTTCGCCAGGTTTTAGCAGCTCATAATAGATCACACCCTTCTGATTCTACCAAACACAGAACATTGTCTTCCGTCCATAGCCATTTGACCTTGCAGTCGATGTCGATGGTTTGCCTGGAGTGACTCATGATCTTTTACGCTTAGGATTATCAAAATATATCCACATTTCATCGCCAGTCACAATTTGATGGAGAATGTTCCATGTTCCCATCTTTTGGATCTTTCTCATGGCTTTCAAACGTATAGAGACGGCTTCTCGTATCACGTTTAACTGATTCGCGAGTTGTTGTTGCGTTTTGAGCGTCATCCTCATCCAACAATGCTTACAATTCGCTGTCTTCAAACTTTTTCGGTGGTGTTATTCACCGAAATATTCGTTATTCACGTCAAAATCGCCATTTTTTAAACCACTCAAAGCACTGTAATTTACCAAGAGCATGCTTATCGTAAGCTTCGACAAGCATTCGATGCGATTCTAGAGCAGTCCAAACCACGGTCATCAGCTACCGAAGAGTCCGCTACCGACTAAGACTCAAGCCAGAACAGATAAATACCACACGGGAAACCGATCTTCACGGATATAAATATATATATATATATATATATATATATATATATATATATATATATATATATATATATATATATATATATATATATATATATATATATATATATATATATATATTTAGTTTGGGGGGGGTTAGTTTGAAGTTAATTGAGGTTAAATAAAACAACCGTTGTTTGAATTTGAGGTTAAATAAAACAACAAAAATAGACTTACATGAAATTTAATATCTATATATTCATCGGAAAAATTACGACATATTTATAAAGTTCTTAACTTTAAATGAAATGGTTAAATTAATTTCGTTCCTCTGTGCAAAATCTAAAACCATTAAAGAAGAAATCGTCGGCTTTTTCTTTTAAATATATCCACTACTTCATCTGCATGATTCAATATATTCAATTCAAATGTAATAATTTAACTCTCTTCACTCCTCGTATTTTTTCGGTATAATATTAGGTAATATTTGGCTTATTTGGGGGGGGGGGGGTTGAACCCCCAAAGCCCTCCCCTTGGGTACTCCCGTGTAGGGGAATATTCTTTTAGACCACCCTGTATCTCTTGATAAGATTCTAACTGGACATTTCTAGAGCAAATGTTCGAATTTATATTAGATGACCTGTTTATAACGATTGATTTACATATAAACAATTTAAGATATACATTGTTTAAAATATTGCACGCACCAGATGGAAAAGTGAAAAAAAAAGAAATGGTGGAAGCAGAAATAGATTGACGAAGAGAATAATTGTAAATGTTGTGGAATTCATGGTGCATCCTGCTTTCACTCACCAGGAAATGGATATCGTTCTAGCTCGTATTTTTTTTTCTTTTTGCATTCAAACCGTTTGAATAATTACAGTTTTAAATAAATTGCTTTAGGAACGAAAAAAAAAACGAGAGAAAAAACTTTGAATGAATGATTGTACTCGTATATGAAGTGGATTACGATTATCGAGAAAAAATACAAAAAACAACCGACGACAGGTCAAAGATCTGCAACGGTTATTGCGTAAGAGATATAACATAACCTTCAGGATGAGATACAGACTATTTTTCGATTTATGGCCAACAGTGGAATTTTGTTTTGATTGCGAAATTGTTATTTTTAGACAATATTCAGTGATGTTTTTCTCTTAAGCAGGCATGCTTGTGTTTATTATATTTTATAAAATTTTCTCTAAAATCTCTATTAATTTAACTTGCTAAATTAGAATTTTACTGTCTCTTTTGGTATTGTTATCATAACTGCATTGTTAATTCATAAGGTATTAAAAAGGAGTGAAGAAATATACAAATAGCTGAATCTTAGCAGGTAAGTTTGTGCATGGGGCTTAGATAGTTAGTGATAGAGTCTCGGGAATCAGCCTAGGATGCCGACTTCTGGAATGTAATAATTGTCTAAGCAAAGTCCACAGTGTAATAAAGACGCATCGAACAAATACTACCTCCACGTTGTCGTGGATTGCCTTAGGCCCTGCAGGCACATTAGGATATGCGCGACACAGCTAATCAAGGGGGATAAGGGCGCCTAAAAACCCGAACCCGTCGACTAAGGCAACGAAATACAGACATGTACTTCGTAGATTCATCAAAAACTTGCAAGGGGCTACTGGAGGTCGATCCGATTGGAGGCGAACGTTGAAGAAGGTTAAGGCTCACTAACGACTGAAGATCACAGGAAAAAGGTTCGAGTTCTAGCAAAGAAAACACCCGTTTAGATCGGAATAATACGCTTTGTCCAATTTTGCGAAATAAGTCGTCTCAGCTTCGACCACATCATTTGAAGTGAACGTTTGCCTAGCGAGCCATTTCTTCTGTTTTGACAAGAGAAACTAATCGCTGAGAGCTAAATCTGCTCACGTGTAAGTACTTTAAAGTAGCACTTCTTATAGATCATGAAGTTTTGTGGTAAAGAACACTTTAGTTTTGGTTTGGTTATTTTAACATATATAACACCCTCTAATTGATTCAGTGGTGAAGCATAATAAATATTTTCCGGTCTGCCTTTTTCTGCGTAGCTTATGAACACCACACTATGAGAATCTCAGAAAACCGTAGAGATAACTTTTAGTGCACATTGAACCATTTTCGCTTTCTTTGGCGCATTTTCACGTGCTCTCACCCCATAGTTTGGACTGTTGTTCCATCTCTGCCATGTAACGCCGAATCCATGTTTCATCTACTGTTTTTACATAAAGCGTCGAAGACTTTACTACATAAAACGTCGAGGAGACTCGGCAGAATCATGTTGAAATAAAAATATTTAAAACAAAATACAATGAATACATTTTGCCTATTCCTTTACCATAGCCCTCCTCAAACGTCAACAAGTCTCTCCCGAAACCGGTTTCTGGCCTTCAGCCTTCATCAGTCTGGCTCGAGCTGAACGTTCGAAAGCAACTGATTTTTACATGGAGCACAGAAGAAATGTTTCTCATTTTTGATGAATATTTATAATATTATCTACGAACGCACTACGCAATTTTTCATGCGTTTAGACACTCGCGAGAAGGATTCATTCGAATATGTCTTCGGTCGACTGCTAACAAACGTATTAGTAGTCGACCTGCAGCAAAACAATCTGTAGAAGGTACAAAAAGAATTTACAATATCAACAATTTTGCGTACTTTTAGTCACCATTCATTTTATACGATATACGATCATTGTGACGATTTTGTTGACCATTGCAGATTTTTGGGTATCTTGGACGTGTATTGTCTTCAATTGATATACAAACACGTTTAAATTTATCACCCCATTGCTGTACCGCCGAAAACAAAGGCAAATAATATTTTTAAGTGGTATCTAAAGCTGGGTCCACATCAATACAAAGTTGCGTTGTGCGGTCTGTATGTGTTGTATGTGATGTGCCAATGTAGACGCTCTGACCCACAAAGTCACACACACATATTGTCGCCGCACAGCACGCACACGAACCTTCTGTTATCCACCAGATAATTCAAACAAATTGTTCCAGTAAATTCAACACACACGCAAAATTTTATTAGTGTGGACCCAGCTTAACTTTTTTTGCATGACAATTAGGGTTAAAACCTGTAAAGCAATGGACTTTACAAAAGCTCAAACTTATTTTTATCCATTTTTGAGAAAATGCTTCATGCCAGCATGCCATCTAAAGCTAGGCCCAATAAAAATTTGCGTATGTAGACCAATGTAGACGCTTTGACACATAGGGTCACACACAAATATTTTCGCCGCACAGCACTCACACGCACCATCTGTTGTCGGTTTTCTCGCAAAAAACGTCACATGAATTTGCTGTGTTTCAAAATGATACCTACATGACGTGGCTATATTATAATTTATTATTAAGTAATTTATTTTTTATTGAGTAACTTATTTTAGTTACTATATGGCCCAACATATTATTATGTTGAAGAAGTGTGCTGCATTCATAATAATATACAATTTAACCAAGAGAAGGGACAAAATCGCAAGAAAAGGCGTTATTGGATGAAGCATTGGTCTCAAAACAGAAAAGTACAAACTACAGAAAATAAGTATAAACACTGAAAAATATAAAGAACTTTATTTTTGACACTTGTTGGAATAACCTAATCAAACATAATCTATCAATATCTTACTGCCTACAGAGACGGAGCGGGACGTACAATGCGCTCAACACAAATATTTATTGACTGTGTTTGGTAAATTTGCGTCTTAAGCTGGGTCCACATCAATACAAATTTGCCTTGTGCCGGCTGTATGTGTTGTATATGGTGTGTCTGCGTGGCAATGTAATTAATTACATTGCCACGCAGCCACGCATTACTTAATTTTTTCTTAAAAAAACTCGTTTAATTTGGGAGAGGGGCAAAAAAAATGGTTTATTTAAAGTATGCGCCATCGACAGTTGCAGATTTTTTTCTTATCTCTGGCAATTTGTGGATGCCCTCCTAGAAAAACTCTCCGTAATTGTGTTTGTGTTTCATGGGAAGAGTGTGAGACATCGCTGAAAGCAAGAGGTACCTCAAACAGGCCAAGTCTGGCGAGTACGGCGGGTGGGGTAAGAGTTTCGAGCCAAATGCTGAAATGGTGTCTCTTATCGCTTTCGCTGGATGTGATGGGGCGTTGTCGTGCTGTAAATTTACTTTTGTGTGTCTTGTTGCCCATTGTAGTCGCTTTTTAATACTTGTTGCTGATGCATTGATGCATCAGTGCTTTTTGATCAATGTTAATATTTCAAAATATATCCATTTTTCGTCTCCAGTCACGATCAGATGCAAAAGAATATTTCTTTCATGCCGAGAAAGCAAAACTTCGCACACTATTTTTCGCTTTTCCATCTTTCTGTCGTTCAGGTGATATACCCATTTTTCTACCTGGATCTTCCCATGGTATGCAGACGACCACAAATGGTTCGGAGACCACCATTTACCTCTCTGCCATTTGTTGTTGAGTTTGCATATCATCTTCTTCCAACAATGCTTGCAATTTGGCATCCTCAAATTCTTTGCCGTTCTTTGCGTTCTTTGCGTTCTTTGCCGTTCAATTCCTTGCGTTGGGACATTGTCACCGTAAGTTTCTATAAGTATACGACGGCTTTCACTCGCGTTTTTCTTTTAATTGAATAAGAAAAGCAGTACGTGCCACAAATGGTTCTTTGTTTGTCGGGAAACTCGATATGTTTACCATACGAAAAAAAAATATGACGCTAACTCGAAATTGTTTAAAGATTAATAGCGTTTTGAAAGGTACCGTCGTAGCAACAAACTGACATAAGAGAATAGACTGTGAACTGGCCATACCTGGTATATTTAATGATAAATTATATTATTTTGAAATAATGTATAGGATTATCCGGAAATTTATTTTAGCTTTTTACTATAAAATAAGATAAAGTTATAGTACTTTACCATCTTTCAGACAAGTTTAAAATTTTACTTATATGATATGATATTTTTAGGCGAAAAGCTTTCGGGCAGAGACCCTAAGCTGAAGGGCAAGTTTTGCAATGAACGAAATAAAAAAAATCTAATGGTACAATGTCAGGACTAACTGGCGAATGTGATCACACATTCCGACTATGCTCCAGTAATTTCTGGCAACTGATCAAATATGTCTGTCGTCGACCATTGTCGTGATGCAACACATAATCTTAACAATGTCATCAATTCTGGATATTTATAGTGCAGTACATCATTAAACTTGCCCAATTCTTGACGATCAATATTGAAATTTTTCATTTCGTTTATTGGTTAAAGCTCAGAATAAACTTATTTCTTTGTAATGTTGGTCCATATATCAATCCACATTGAATCATCTCCTGATGATGCTAACATGGTCAGCGAAACGCGAGTTGAGAAGTTAAAAAAGTGATTTGGGTTTAGTGAAAAATTTCGTTGAGTTTTATCAGTAAAATTAATACACATAAAATAATTTAATAAAACTCTATAATAAAACAGTTTTATACTTTGTTATCTATTACTTTTATATTTTTTTTGTCGACCTGTGTTATTTTATTTTTTGTACTTAATTGTATTTCTTTTGTTGCAGGTAAGAGTCACTTATTGCAGCCTTGGTGAATCATCGTAAGTCTAATAATTAAGTTTGACTTGTATAATACTGTAAGTGTAATTATTGTTGAGTATATCTTTATTTTTGTATTCCTCGATATTGGTTCATATTTTAAGTTTTCTAGAGCGAAACACTTTTGTTTCCAGTTTTGTTCCGTTATGTTTCCTGCAACGTCCTCTGATACTTTATTGTGAGTCGTATTTACTGGGTCTAGATATTTATAACTATTAGGCTAATTGAAAAGCGTGCGGAGCGACACCTATAGACTTGTAAAAGAACTACATAATCTACTGTATTTTGAAGTTTCATCCTTCATATGAACATACGTGAAGTTTCAAGTCGATCTGTCAATTCATTCGTACAGAAACAGCAGCTTAAAATAAACGTATCCGTATTGTATTAGGTAAATGTATCCGTATTGGTAAATGTATTAGGGAAGTCTGCTCCTTCAAAAACAATGGTTTGTAAGTGAGCATGTAAGTTTTAACATGGTCGTACAAGCCAGGAAGATGATCCTTGTTCTGGATGTCCAATAAGTGCAACTACTGGACAAATAAGTAATTCTATACATGGTTATGGATGACGGAAAATTGACTTTGAGCGAAATTGGCCATGGACAATCAACTGAATCGGTGTTTCATATTTTGAAAAGGGAATTGGGCTTGAGAAAGCTATGTGCAAGATGGAAGCTGCATTTGTTTAATTCTGATGAACGACTTTGTAAAGTTTGTTTGAGTTTAACTTTCTAAGTCTTTTTTCTTCTTTTTTTTTGTTTGAGTAAAACTTTCAAAACAACATTTGGATCTTTTTCGAAAGAATAAAATACATTTTAGACGTCGTTTTGTAATTATAAATGAGACTTGGGTTTACCACTGTGATCCTGAACTGCCACAACAAATCGTAGAGTTGACTGAGTCCGGTTGTTCAGCTCCGAAGCAGCCAAAGTGGTTAAAATCGACCAAAGAGCTTATAACATCAATTTTTTTGGGATGCAATTGATATTTTGTTAATTGATTACCTCCAAACAGGTAAAACAATAGCAGAATAGTATTACTCAAACCTATTGGATTAATTGGATGCAAAAAGTCGTGGGAAAAAACCTGGTTTAACGAACAGTGCACCGGCTCACAGAGGTGTTGGCCAAATTGCAATGGCCAAATTGATGGAGTTACACTACGAATTGTTGGAACGTTTACCATATTCACCAGATATGGCCCCATGTTATTTCATCTTTCACTTTCATCTCTTCCCAAACTTCAAAAAATTTCTATGTAGCAAACGTTTTTCAGCAAACGAAGAACTTATAGTAGCCGTAGATGAATATTTTGAAGGACTTCCAGAAAATCACTTCAGAGATGGAATAAATTTATTGGAAAACCGCTAGAAAAAAAATTATTGAACTTAAGGAAGAATATACGGAAAAATACAGTCATTTTTTCAACTATAAACTTCTTTTATCATTTGCGCTCTGCGGAGTTTTCAATTAACCTAGTATTAACTTTTTCAAACCATCTTCCATTTATTACTATTTCAATATCAATTTGTTGTTCCTTTCTTTGTTTTGTTGACCTCATATTTTTTGTTTTTGGTGATCTTGAGATTGAGGAGTTGTCTCTTCGATCTGTCTAACATATATGCCAATTCAATTCTCCCTTCTTTCTATACATCATGTCAATATCATTTAGGTACGATATAATTTGGTACTGTCTAACATAAGTTCCTTAGTATTTATTCCTATTTTCCTTATAGCCTAGTTCACAAGTTTAAAAACGTGTTGATTCTTGCTACTGCGATTTAAAATATGAGCGGGAGCTCATTGGATTCCGAATGACATCTAGAAAAATGTACTAAGGTTCCAAACCCACACATAAAAAATTGCAAAAGTTATTAACAAATAAAGTTTCGCCAAAAAGGGGTCTAGTTTTTTGCAAATAACTCGAAAACTAGTAATACTAGAGGAATTTTGAAAAAAGGTTCTTAAAGAGGAAGAAATTTCCAATAAAACAGTTCGAACTTCCGGAATCCTATCTCTGTGATTCCAATCTCTTCAAACATGCGCACCCAATGCTTGATTAAATTCACACTTTGCACATTTCTCATGTTCGCTAAATTAAAACGTGTCCTGACAGACATCGAACAATAGTGTAGGAATCATTATTTTTATAAAACACTCGCCCGCAAAATGTGCGCTGTCGGTGTCGTGAAACGATACATACTAAACTTAAAACGCCCGTCAAGCGTTTGAACACTCCCCCCCCCAACGGGGGGGGGGGTCAAATCACTGATAGGTGATGGTGACTGATATTAAAATATTCTCAATCGATTTTTGAATAGTTCGATATCAAGAATATTCAACATCGATACTTGGCCACCTTCCTACGTAGGAATTTTTGTCGTAACGTCAGAAAATATATTCGGGATCCGAAGACATGACAGTGTTTAATGATTTCTATTTATAATTGGCCAGGGTGGTAACGATGGTCAGTCTATTTCTGGAATTGCTACAGCAAAGAGATGAATCAGACGGCATTTGAGAATGTTGCGGTTCATGATGACGATATAGCGGGATTTATATCTACCAGAGAATAATAATCTGAAATTCAAGGCATCAGATAAATAAATAATTTCGTTTCAGATTTTCAGAAATTACTTTGTTTGTAGAGAATGCTAGTGCCCTGTCTTTTTACACTACTGTAATTTTTTGTCTAAAGTGAAGAAACGTAGATAAAATGTGGACGATAAAGTATTTTTTTTTACTGTAAAGTTTTGGGGTTAGAGGCGCATTAGCAACTGAGAACATTTACATTTAGCGGTCCCGGTCAGCACTACTGTAAGCCACTACTGTACTACTGACATTACTTTTCTGCTGCCACTACTGTACTGCTACTACCGTCACTACATTACTACTGCAGCAATTACTGTACTACTACTACCTCCACTACTATACTGTTATACATTTACTATTAGTGCCACTACTTCTATAATATTACTGCTACTGTATTACACCTACCACTAATGTTGCTGCTGATATTGTCTTCTATTTTCTACTACTTCTAGCCCAACGAGTTATTCGGGTTCGGTACCCGGGAAGACTTAGGAACATGGGGAGTCAGAAGGAAGGTTTTTTGATATATATATATATATATATATATATATATATATATATATATATATATATATATATATATATCCTTATACTTATATCCTTACTTTATATTATGATTATTGTTATGTCGACCGCGATCGATGAGCTTAAGCTCAGTTATCGATAACTGATGTTCGACGTGATTCGGCTCGTCCTTGGGGCAAAACAAAGTATATCAAGATTGTTTGACTTGACTTGGTCTGAAAACAAAATTCTGTAGTGTATTATAGTGTGACAGCTGAACAATTTCTTCGACTTAACATTTGAGGAACTAAATAATTGCCATTAAGAAAATAAAGATATATTTAGGGGGGCCATATCTGCAATAAGTGAATTAATTGTAAAAACTTATGCATTTTACATGGAGGGGGGAGTTCGACAAGAGGGCTGTATGCGGCTTAAATTATTCAACTTCGTCCTGGAAACTCTCTTTAGAAACCTAAGAAAACCGAACCTGACATAAAAACGAAAAGGAATTTGCCGATGATATTATTTCAGCTGTATGCAGTGTTCCAAAGAGTAGACTCATGAACTCCAAGAGATTTGTAGGTGGAAGAAAAGATGAGAGACCTAAGTTCAACCTTAATAGGCGACAGGATATTGAAGATGAAAAAGAAGGAGAATAATGTAAAAACAAAAATATTCAAACAACAAGCGACATTTTCCGCCAAATCCTTCCGCCGCCATCAAACGTCAACAAGCGTCTCTTGATGCCGGTTTCTGCCCTTAAGTGGCCATCAGTCAGGTTCGAGTTGAACGTTTGGAAGCAGCTGAAGGATTGGTCAAGAGTCCTGACCATATATTTAAAAATGACACCGTACAGTACGAAACAGCGTTTAAATTTTATTCTAAAACAGTTAATTTGAAGTTGTTAAAAAAACATGTGCCCTAAATGACGAAGAAGATTAGCTGTTCTGCATGTTGACCTTGTTGGCCTGGTTTCTTCAAACTAGTTAAAGGGGATGTTTATAGTATCCAACACATTACTGGTGTAATACAGTTACAATTATATCAGAGCTTAATTGGAAATGTAAACAATAGGATGCCCATGCACTACTATTACTCTTTTTATTCTATCTTTTGAAATTAAAAGAAATTGTTTAACTCAAAACTAAATATACTTGTTGAAAGACCCTGTAAATGATTACAGACGGTGAGAAATGTTAATTTGTCAGTCTGCCTGGTTTGTTCACCCCCGCGAGTTTCGTACGATGAGGGAGAAAAAACAAACTACTAACGAAACAGGGAGTGTCCGGACCTTGTGGGCCAGGCGGATTCTTATGCCGCCAGTCTTCCCGTTCGCCTACCACCGCCTCTGCCTCATAGTTATTTTTTTTTAATTAGAATAATTGGCGTTGTATGCCGATTGAAAGGTAGCACGTTGTTTTTTTATTTTAATTTTGTTCGGAGTCTTAGGAAAAGTATCAATATTGATTTGAACTACAGCAATGGCAAAATGTGTACAGCACCTTAAACAATAACATACCAGGTGTGACTGTTAATAATTCCTTTTTTTTCTGAAAAAAAAACACGTTTAATTTTGGAGAAAGGTAAAATATGGTTTATTCAAAATATGAGCCATTGATAGTGACACATTTTTCCGATTTCTATACCTATTTATGGATGCCCTTCCAGAAAAGGGTGGTCTAGTCATTAAGCCATTTTTCAATATCTCCGTAATTGTTGAAGTGTTTCATGGAAAGTGTGTGACATCGATGAAAACAAGGAGTAGTCTGGAGGAACCAATTCTGGTGAGAACTGCGGGTGGGGCAAGAGTTTCCAGCCAAGTGCAGAAATTATGTCTCTAACCACTTTTCACTTTTTCGTGTCTTGTAACCCATTCTGGTCGCTTTTTGGTCAATACATGGTTCGAATTGATCACTTGATGGTAACGAACGGCATAAACCGTTTCATTCTGGTTTCAGAAGCTCATGGTATACGACACCCTTCTGATCCCACCAAATGTACAACACTGTCTTCTTTCCAAAGCGATTCGGTCCTGTGGTTGATGCTGTCGTTTGTCCTGGGTCAGCCCATGATTTTCTGCGTTTTCAGTTCTCGAAATTTATCATTTTTTCGTCTCCAGTCCGATCAAAATCCGAAGCAAAAAAGTATTTCTTTCATACCAAGAAAGCAACACTTCGCATACTGTTTTTCGGTCTTCTATCTGTCTGTCGTTCAACTGATGTGGTACCCATTTTTCTGCGTTCTGGATCTTTCCCCTTTTTTGTCTTTTTTTCTTTTTTCTTGTATCCTGTTTTTACACGTTTCATTAGGTAGGTAATACGCTTCCTAGGTAGTAGCTTAGCAATTAGGGTTTTCATATAAATAGAACGTAGGTTAGTTTTAGAACGTAGGTTAGTTTAAATCATCTCCTGATGATGCTAACATGGTGAACGAAACGCGCATAGAGAACTGTAAAAAAGGTGATTTGGTGTTTAGTGGTAAATCTCTATGAGTTTAGTGTTTTACACCGAAGGTTCCAATAGTATTGATCTGGTGATTTATTTTCTGTTTTTAAATATTGAAAATGAATTGTAGACTGATCGATTTTTAATGCCTGACATGTTGTTGTAGCCTATACGACTTATATATATATATATATATATATATATATATATATATATATATATATATATATATATATATATATATATATATATATATATATAGTAGCCTATCAAAAATTGGTTGCAAGAGGAGACTATTTTGAAAAAATTAACGTCCATCAAGGGCCTTTGACTTGCTCTAGGGATATCTAGGTCTGTGTTTTATTTTTTCTCTTTGAACGGCGACCACCCGTTTCCGGTAAATCCGTATAATCTATTTATAGAGGAGTGCCTTTTCAAGGGTCTCCCAATAAGAGTGTCAGAACTTTTAAACGAGGCACAATAATATGGCATATCCTATAGCGTTCATAATTAACACTAATACGATTTCCATCATCAGCTTCAAGAACTTAAGGTCCTGGGACTCCTTCGGCCCAAAATCTGCACAAAACAGTGGCTTTCCGAGGATGAAGAGATAACACCTCACCTATCACTTGGGGCTTTTCATCGACCCAAATCCTGCAGTTATGTTTGTTCACAAATCCACTGAGCCAGAAGTCTGCTTCGTCGGAAAAAAATTTTTTCTCCAAAGTGGGGATCACGTACCAACTGCTCTAGAGCCCAACTGCTCTACACAATTCGTATATCTGTATATTTCCATGGTGACCAGCGAATTATCAGTAAGGGATACGGTATCCTCAAACTTCAGACCCTTTAATTTGTCGAACTAGTAAACTATCTCCGATAGTTAAAGCTCACATTTTAAAACGGTTTTATTCTTACGCTTCCTGTGGCCCTCAGCGGCACAAAAACTCCGGGTATTCCAGAAAAAAATCCTGCGTATGGCACTTAACGCACCATGGTATGTTCGGAATAGGGTAGGGTGGTATAAAATGACGCATGTTTGAAACCATCGGTCATAAACAAAATAAAAATCAACATTTCAAAATCAAGTCTATATATTTTAAATCTTTGACTAATTGGTAACTAAAAAAAAACTTAAATCATAATCACAACTTTTATCTTTGGGTTAATTTGTACCAATAACATAAAAACAATAGAAATGCGTACTTTTACACAACCCGTTGAGTAAGTTAGTGCAGCAAATCCGATAAGATGGGGTTATGCGATGTCATTTTTACAGTCTTCCGTGATGGGTTCTTTAAATATTTCTTGACATCCAAGACATGTCCAAACCTTGTTTGTTTTACTTTTCTTCGGTGCTTTCAAAGGTTCTTAGGCTTTTTGAGTTTTGGTTCAGCTTTCCGCTTACTTCCTTCTAATTTGGATTTATAAGGTGAACTACTAATTATTTCAGATTTCATGCGTTTTCTTTTAGTGCATCTTTTTGTCTGAGATTTAGGAAAAGGTTTAATATTTTGTATTTTATCAGAGATTGTCAGATCGTATGAGCATTCCACATTTGTTGAAGTAGAAGGTTGTATTATATCCGTATTTGTAGTTATAACATAATCAGAATTCGTGAATAGACTCAATTGGGGATCAACAGGGTTGCTTTAGGATGGAACGTAGGTACTTGAATGACACTAGAATTTTTGGCTTTGGCTTTATTTAATGTTGAGATGTTTGCTTCCTTGAGAGCCGTGGTGAGTGACGACTGTACGAGTTTTAAACACCATTTCTAGTTCAGTCCTGAAGGATTGAGAATAATTTTCGGTCTGATCAGTCACTTTTTTGTTTGAATGAGGATCTTGTGATATTATAGCGGCCTGGCTAGTCGTTTTTACCATGTTTTCTGCGGAATTTTCTGGATTTTCTTGTTTTGTGACAATCTTGCCATAACATCAGCATCAACCAAGGCCAAATTTCTGTAACTCTGGAACTTTCAACAGCACATTGAATATTCGCAGCTCTGTTATAGGCAGGTGTAAATAAAGATGGTATCTGGAATATTGTTATCGCCTGTCCTGGATGACTTCTCGGTCATTTTTCACACTCTTCAGCGTAGTACTTCTTAAGAATACCGTGAAAACCTCTATAGGGGCTGCATTTTATACCTGCTATATGGTGGCGGAGTCAGGGCAACAATATTATTTTTCCGGGGGAAATCCACAACTTTAATTGAGGGTATGATGAGTGATTGTCTAGCACGAGTAGAATGGGGTCATTTTCAGTAGGTTTAGTATGATCTCTGAAATGACTTAACCAATCAATAAAGAGCGTTAATAAAGCTAGAATCAAAAGTCATTTCTATTAATCCAGCAGGTGCTCCATCCAGTAATTTAGATTTCATATATTTCCTGCCGAATATAAAACCTGGTGGAACAAAGTGGACAGCCGCAGACATAGCATTTACAACAGTCACATTTATGCCTCTCTCAGCGCTTGCTATTTTGTCGACTGCTCGTTTTTCCTTCATTGTAAGAACTTTGTGTGGCCTGTTAGGTACCGTGGATAAACCCGTTTTATTTATATTGTAAATACGGTGTGGATTAGTTATATTTATCCAACACCACATTCATGTTAATGTAGAAGCGTTCGCATTGTGGTATATAACCAATATAACGCATGTTGGTTATAACCAACAGCACGAGCAAGGCTTGTTGATGTTGGTTGTCTAACTGACAAATCTGTATGTCGTTTTGAAAAACCACGTAGCCATTCTTTACCTGCAGTCTCTGTTTCTCGATCGAACCGGTGTGGAATATGGTTTTTTTTCAGCGAATTCAAAAGCAAGTGTCCTTAATAACAAAACATTGCATCTAGAGTCGTCAAATAATCACTGAAGGCCTTTTCGACCTCTGTTGAAAAGTTAATGTCACATCTACCAAGTTTAGTTGGACATACAGTTTTTTTCAATAACCTCCTTAACATAGATTCTGGTATTCCTAAAGATTTTGTGACATATCTTTCACTTTTTTCTTGGTCGGGGAGTTTGCGTGCTTCTTCAATAACAAAAGGTGCCCATATTTTTCTGTCACTTTTCCTTTCGCGCCTAGACATTCTGCAATTGAAAAATTAAGAAATAATTAAAAAAACAGTCCAAATTCTAAACATTGAAATAACTTGTACAGTTTATACATAACTTGTACAAACGTCTTGTACACCCACTTAGCGCGTCATCTAACATACTTTCCCGTAATGCAGAAATCGATCTGCTACCGCCATCTCTTATGAAATATATCGATTTTTAAACTAAGGTTAAATAAGATTTTAATCAACAAGTCAGTCGAAACACTGAATATCCACCAATTTTTTAAACGACACTACTCAAATTATAATAAATTAGATCAAAAGTGGTCGAAATCTTTAAACTTACCTGCAGAAATTGTTTTCTTTGCAAATTGTGCATTTTTTTGCGAGCATGTGTCGGTACAGATAATCAACAAAACACGAGTGTTTTGGAAGTTAGATGGATCCGTCATACCAGACCCAGCCAATCACCAATGCGCCAACTTATCGCCCGCGTCATCTTACACCACCCTATCCTAACCAAATAATGAGAGAAGCCGGTGTTCCCCCGGTTTCCAAATCTACACTAAGTTTGTTCAATAAACTACTTTTAGCAAAAACCCACCAGTCCGGAGCATTGCGGACAATCTACCCGTATTTCCCGGATACATTTAGCCAAGAATCCCACCTTACCGCTCGGACAGTATGCAGAAAGGAATCAAATTTCGGTTCCCGGCTTGCATAAGACCGCTTCGACGACTTCTAGTTTCTAACTCTGGTCGATGCGGTCGAGAGATCGTTTCCTATCGATCGGAGCGCCATTGGCGAGAAGAACCATCATTTTTCGATGGAGTAAAAAATAAAAAAGTTCGCCAGAACTTCAAATCATTTAAGACTATCCTTCTTGTCTTTCTTCACCTCAATAAAAGCCAAATCTTACTTGGCAACCTACTGGGTCAGCTAGAGACCCCCAAAACTCTAAAGTACCCCTTCAAGGAAAATCGAAATAGAAACGGGGTAAGAGCCGAAAGAGCTAACCCAAAAACACTGGTTAAATACGCCAAAGTCGAAGTTTCATTGATGTATTAAAAGATTGTACTGAACACAACGGTCTGTGAACGACATTTACATTTCAGACAATGTTGCCGTTATTACGTTTTAAAGTTTTGACACTCTTATTGGAAAACTATATTAATTTATGTTTATGTTATTAGCAGAAACTTGGTAGTGACCTACATGTCAATCGTAAATCCTTCTATCTAAAACAATACGACGCTATTTCTGCAGAGTGAACACCAAAAAATGGTTGTTAAGAAGATTAATTAGAATTTCTCACAATCTTTTGAACACAGCAGAATTTTAAGATAGCAGGACATAATGGTTTTCTTACTTTCCACGTAGTTTAACACCGACAAATTACTCCGAGGCATTTTGTCCCACTCTTTAACTAAAACTAATGTCAGACAATTTTTTTTTCGTGCATTGACCGCTAATTCAATTTAAACTAATTTCAACTAAAAAGATCGTCCGTCTCTAACGATCACGGCCACGTATGTGACGTATTGTTTAACAAATTGTCTACTGTAACGTTTTTATTTTTATTGTTTTTTACGTCTGGGTCGTTTGGTTTTGTTCCTTTTTTTTGTCATTTTGAAACTTGCCGCAATAGTTATATACTGAAGAATAAAATAATGCAAATCTACCATAAACAATATCAATTCTTCGATTGGAATATTCAGTGTATTACACTAAACTAACAAAAAAAAAACACAAAATCAGTTTTTTAAAGTTCTTGACGCGCGTTTCGCTAACCATGTTAAATGACACATTAAATCATCTCGTGATACAGGGGTTTCCAATAGGGGCGCTTTTACCTTATAATTTTATCGATTATAGGTCGAGGTCGCACTACGTTTTTTTCCAGCGAGTGGTTAACCGGTCTATTGGTTACAAATTGTGACGTGGTTTTTATCCGCGAGCCATATTTCGCGGTTTTGGAATCAGTCGCGGTAAAAAACCGCAAGGACGGCAGCTTGTATTAGTTTTCTTGACTCACAAAATAACGCGGTTAAAAATCACGGCGGTTTAGCCGTAGTGCGGTTTCAGCTGTTATCAGATCAGGCAATGGTCTAATAGAGAAAACACTGCAATTATCACTGAAATCTTTAGGGATATTTAATACAATCGGCGCTAAAGCTTCAGCCCAAAAAACGGTGATGCTAAGCACTTGCATTATCACCCGTAAAATCTTGGCGATTCAGTAACTTGTTAGCAATACGAGTCCAGAGTTACTGAAACCACCCCAGAAATAACTGTGAAAAGAAAATCATGATATCTGGCCTTATTCCTGGTGATTATACTTAAATGTTCTATAACCGAAATGTCCTGTAACTAAGACGTCCGGTATCTAAAATGTCCGGATTCTGAAATGTTTGCATTCTGAGATGTGCGGTGAATGAAAAGTCCGGAGTTTGAAATATCCGGTTCTGAAAGGTCCGGTTTCTAAAATGTTCGGTAACTAAAATGCCCGGTTTCTAAAAGGTCCCGTTTCTGAGATCTGACAGTCCGGAATGTAAAAAAAAATACCAGAAAATAAGCCTGTCAACTTGGCGAATTTTGCGTCGGGACTGGGGGCGCGCACCCGTACAACATTTAATTGACCCAGGAACTGAAAGTAAGTGACCATAGGCTACGTCGAGCAGTCTGAATAGGCTCTGGAGCAGTTGGAAGTGGACCTTGATTTCGGGCGTAAAATCGTCTTCAGCGACATTTTTGGATGTATGGCCATGTCAACTAGCAAAATTGTCGCATTTGGGGAGATAATAATCCACTTGAGACCCATCAATTGCAAATGCACCCAGAAAAAAATCACTCTTTGGTGTGGATTTTGGTCCGGCGGATTATTGGCCCGTACTTCTTCCGAAAAAAAGCTGGCGCTGCCACAACTGGCAAGAGGTACAGGTCGATGATAACCAATTCTTTGACGTAAATTGAAAGTTATGGATCTCAACGACATGAGGTTCCAACAAGACGAGGCTACGTGCCACACAGCGCATGCAACAATGGATCTTCTGCGCGACAAATTCGACGGCATGGTTATCTCGCGTTTCGGCGACGTCAACCGGCCACCGAGATCGTATGATTTAACGCCATTAGACTTTTTCTTGTGGGGCTACGTTAAATCACGGGTCTATGCGAGTAAGCCGCAGACCGCGCTTAGGGTGAGGTATATCCACGATTGATTCATGAGGAATCTTTATATCCTAAACGAGTCACTGTTTGGTGTATATTATTGTCAGGACGTGTAATTGGGATGCATTTCTTTCAGAATGCTACTGGTTAACCTGTAACTGTTCGATATGTGAGATTAAACTGGATTTTGAATTGAATAATATTGATCTGGAGGATATTTGGTTCCAACAGGATGGCGCTACACATCATTCTGAGGTTATCATGTGATTTGACACCGTCGGACTATTTTGTTTGTGGTTAGGTAAAAAGCCAGGTCCATAAGATTAATCCACAATCGATTCCTGAGCTAAAGGATGAAATTATTCTAGTTTTGGGTGAGATAGAGCCACGATTATGCCAAAATATTATCCAAAATTTTGGGAGGAGCTGCTGACGTTTGTGGAGTATGCTTCAATTATAAATATGAATTTTGCAGTCTTCTGAATTGTGTTTCTCATGATCTGGTGAATATCATTTCAGATACAATTTTTATGATTAAAAACTAACTTTTTTCTTACTGCTACCAGTTGGACGGATAGAAAAAAATGAAATTAACGATATTCAATCCCCCTTTTGCAAAAAAGCCTGGGGATATTTAAGACTTTTCAAAAGCAGCCACCGTTACTGCACGCTACATTTCTCACTTTGAACCAGAATTTAGTAGCAATAAAACGTCGGTGCCTTATGCCGTCAATTAAAATGCGTTTATATGCAAACTCTTCGGATTTTACGAGCTTTCTCACTTGATGTTTACGATGCATGCGTTGCGGTTTCTTTTTTATTTCTTTTTTCTTTTTCAGGCGCGCCTTTTTTTTCTTCTCCTAGGCTCAATTATATCTTCGTTGTGGCCAAATTACCAGCTAGTAAAATGGATTGAAATGGATTTATGGCATATTTTTATTCTGATTTCTCCCCTCACACACATGTTTCTCATTTTTAATTGCCTTTGACATTTATTTATGAAAAAATAATACAAATTTAATCTTTGAAGCTTTAAAATGACAATACAACGGGAAAATATTCTGATTTGAATTGGTTCTGCAATATAATTGCTTAATATTTTTCGTATTTCAGCATTATTGCGACTGTATTTTGATCACAGCAGTTTGAATGTGAGCTTTGAGTTTATTAGTAATCTTTGGGTTACTGGCGTAGGCTTTTCTTTTCGCTTAGCCGCCAAGAAAAAGTTAAAAGGTTGTTACCCGTTTTGGGGCTTCAAAAAAAAGTACCCTTCAAAAAAATACAATATATATTAATATGGTGAATATTTCCCAGGGCTAATTACTGCTCAGAGAACATGAGAACACTGACCAAACTTATCTTTGGTCAGTCAATCCACGAAACTCCCTGACGTCTACCCCTTACGGTTTCCGATATCCCGTGAGTCTGCTCCTGTGGGTCGTGAGGACTTCGAAGACACCCAAAGACGTGCGTGGAAAGAAGCCAAAGATTCACCCGGATTAACCACGTGTACAGGAAAAAATGAAATTAGAGAATCAATCCACTACCAAAAAAAACTAGAAAAAGGTTTTATAAATATTGTGACAAATATTTTAATTAAGTTAAATTATTCTTACCCCTATCTGGGTTAAAAAAGAATTATTCGTCGGACGACAAATAATCGTACGGCCACGAGGGTTCTCTAACTACGATGGTTCAAAATATACCTCGATAGCTGACTCAAAGCTGACAAATAAACTCGGCACTATTCCCAAAATATCCCGAACTCCAAGATTCTAATCAGCGGAAATTCTGCACTGGGTCAAGGCCTATTGCTGCACTGTCGACTGCTCTCGAAGGTGGTCGGAAGGAGAGCAGATAAGAGAAGACCAAAAATGGTTCCTTCCAAAATCAAGCCCGCGAAGTAATTTTGTAGCTCTCCGCTAGAGTACTGCCAATCAACCAAACTACCAGTACCGGACTGAGATGAATGAAAGTGAGTGAAAAGTGTTTTGTAGTGATTCCAGGAAGATAAACTAAACTAAAATAAAGATAAACTAACGAAACATGGTACCGACCCTCTGCCAAAGCCTAATCAAATATGAACAAGAAAATACGTAATCAACTCTTACAAATTCTCGATACGGTCGCAACAAAGTACGGCCCTGTATCCCGACTTACTACGCAGTACCGGATATGCAAAATAACCACGCACCAGGCTCGACGCAAAATGTACTCCATTTCCTTTTCATTACCTTCGCCAAAATGGCAAAATATGGAAAGTCTAAGTAACTGAAATTCCAACACAATACAACCAAACCTGGTAAGCAAATATAACCGTAACAAGGTGTCAAATTACACAAATTTGTCGTCAGTTTACATTTCCATTCCTCGAAATTGCACGTCATATATGTTTGGAGCGCAAAAGGCAGATTATGTCACATGTATGGCACATACCGCCGTCTGGCTGAAAACAGAACAATTGTGTTTATAACTTCACTCTCAGGCCACAAAAGATCTATTTTCATTACACTATGGCGCACTTCATTTTAAGAAAAGTAATGTTGGTTAATCACCTCTGCAATTGCATCTTATAAACGTATAGATCAAGATGTGTCATCGATATGAAGAAGTCATCCAACTGATTTTAATTGAGCATTTTAAACACTTTTGGGTTTTCTGGCTTTATTTTCTGAAGGGGCGATGGGAAAACACTTTGGAGACTGGGTTTCCTGTAGAAAACCAGTTGTTACCTTGGCTTCAAAAAAAGTACTCTTAAAAAACACAATATATTTTAATACGATAAATATTACCCAGGGCTAATGAATGCTCAGAGAACATGAGATCTCAGGCGACAAAAGAAAATATTACTCGGTAATTAGACATTTATTATCATCATGTAAAACAGTATCGTGAAAGCCAAAAGAACATGAAAAGGATTCAGTTACAATGTTAAATTAACTAGGTTAGTAATGTACAGGCAATTTAGTAATGACGTTGTATAGACAATAAACAGTAATGAAATTAATCTAAGGTGACTAGTATGATGATAACTTATTTTTGGTCAGTCAATCCATGAAACTCTCCGATGAGTGTCGCACAGGCCACGTGAAGCAGATGGTTGGTCTGTCTACCCCTTACTGTTTCAAATTTTCCGTGGGTCTGCTCCTGTTGGTCACGAGGACTTCGAGGACACCCAAAGACTTGCGCGGAAAGAAGCCAAAGATTCACACGGATCAACCACGTGGACAGGAAAATTATGAAAAGATGGAAACGATCCTCTGCCAAAAAAATCCCTATCTGGGTTAAAAAAAGAATTATTCGTCGGACGAATTAAAATTGATGCATTAATTCTAGGACTAAAATAAATATAAACTAAAGAAACATGGTACCGACCCTCTGTTAAAACCTATTCAAATATGAGCACAAGATTGATCAAGAAAATACGTAATCAACTCTCACAAATTCTCGATACTGTCGCAACAAAGTACAGCTCTATATCCTGACTCAATACGCAGTACCGGATACACAAAATAACCACGGACATGGGTTAACTACCTCCTCCAGACTCAAAGCAAAATGTATTCAGTCTCTCTGAGTTCTCTTTGAGTCTCTTTGATTTTTTTCACTTATGTTATTAATAGTACGAGGGTTGCTATTTCTGGAATAATAAATATAGGTATCCGGAATAATAAATAAAAACAAATATTTATCATTGAAAATGGTTTTATTGTTTTTGAAAATATTCTCTGCGATGGTCCATACACTTTTGCATACGCTTGAACTAAAATTGTTGACCGCGCAGTTTATTCTTCACGGACGGGAACAAAAAGAAATCATTAGGTGCTAAATCAGGACTGTACGACGTCACTCATCAATTCGATGTTTTGAGCTCAAATATTGAGTTATTCGGTCCGAATGTGTGAAAGCTCGCGATGTCATGGTGATGAATGATCCTGCGTTGCTGGTTATTTTTTCTTATTTCTTATTTCTTAAGACTTCTGGCAAACAAATGAGTTTGTACCATTCGGAATTGAGCGTTCTACAATTCTATAGTGGCACTGTAGCCACATGTCCATTTATTTCATAAAGACACGCGAGCATTTGCTTCTTTAAATTCGTCCGTGAACGAACGATGACCACAATTGAATTCAGTAAATTAGTGATATATCGTGATTTTATATGGTGCTTAAAGTCGAAGTGACTGGTTCGATTCACTGTTGTTGAGATAATCTACGTCGAAAGTCGTAGTAAATCATCACATGAAAAGTCTCACGACTTAATTTCATTTTTTGACTGAGATGAAATTTTCAAGTCACTAAACAACACAAATAACGTCCACATGACAAAACATTCTGAGTACGTATACAGTCAACAACATCAAACTTTATGATGTACTGGGTCTGTCCCAAAAGTAAGTTGAATAAGTCCAGGAAAAAAGATTTATTGCAGATAAAGGTACAAGCAACTAAAATTCTTCAAAGTAGCTTCCTTACGCGTCGAAACACTGGCTCCAGCGTTTTTCCCAGTCGCTTAACGCATCCTGGAAGGCTTCGACGGGGACCTGATTCAAGCACCTCGTCGTCACTTGTTTGACGGCTTCCAAAGTCCCGAAACGGTGGTCCTTGAAATGCGGCATCTTGAAATCGCGTGACTAAAACATGAGTTCTAGCAGCGATGCGTATTGTTGCCGGATACATAAATACCAACCCTGGTATAGGGTGATTTTTTAGTGCGTTCCAACTTTAATTTCAAATGGAACATCAACCAAATTAGATCTTCAAGAGAAGCACTTATAGCGTTTCCCGATTAAGAGAAGCACATGGGTATGCCATTTGTATTTTATTATTAATATATTTTGATTAAATTATCCAAATTAATATATATTTTTTAATTTAAGCTTCTATCAGTATAGAAAAAGACCATATCTATAGAATGTTCCAATTTTTTTTTATTTTTTTTTAAATTTAAGTCACGCCAACGCTCAAAGGCGTTATTTAGTGACTTACCAACACCGACAAACACATACAAATACGCACACAAACATCCATGCCCGCACCAGGATTCGAACCCGGGACCATTGGATCGCCAGGCGGGCGACTAACCCACCAGACCATCGCGGTCGGCTGTTCCAAAAAATAATAGTATTCCTAATACCATCGAAAAAATCAGCAAAAATAAAAAAATGTTAAAATGAGGTGTTCTATTGAAACTATCATATCTTGGCGATATTAATAGATAAAAACCTTCTTCCAGCGGCATTTAAAAGAAGACTCAATGTACTTTCAGATACGTGTTCCATAATTTAGCTTTATTTTAAAAAATATATTTATTTAGTTAGGTAAATTTCACTGGTATGATGCTCTTCAAAAACCGATTCGGTCTCGCTTTCACTCTCTCTTGCCGTCGAAAATATCAGCTGCCTCATATAACGCTTCTAATTCAGATGCACAGCGAGTACGAGAACGCGTGTTCATTTTGTGTTAAATAGAAAATGAAAGAAACCGATAAATAAACGTTAAAAAAATTAAAAATTAAAGTTTAAAAAAAAATTATAGAAAATATAATATTTATGATTTACTTAACACAAACTGAGTCAAGATCGAAAAAAATACACTATTTGTCCAAAAAGGTTATTTAAATAAATTGGCGAAACACTGACACAACAACAACACTGGGTGGCGTATACCCATAAACTGACTTTTCCCTATTCAAAGTCATCCGCTCAACATGACCATTTATAAGGGAAAACACTTTTAATTCACCCCTGGATATCCCCTATCCAGTGTTTCTCTTGAGGGTTATGTTTAAAAACAATTTTGGATAGATATCTGCCGCGGCTACTTCTGACAAAGCGCATTCAAGCAAGTTATGTTGACTTCAAATGCGTTGAACCTCAGAGAAAATAATCTAAAGGTGTTAAATTACATGACCTTGGTAGCCAGTTAACAGGTTGTTCCTCGAAATAATTTTCTCACGGAATTATTCCCCCAATAAATCGATTGTGTGGCTGTATGACATGTGGAGCCGTTCTGTTGGGACTAGATATTCTCCATATCAATACCATTCCAATTCTGAATTAAATTAACTTTGATTATCGCTCTATAACAAATCCTTATTAACGGTAACGTGTTTTCCAGCTTGATTTTTAAAGAAATACGTCCCAATAATGTCACCGGCGTACAATCCACATCATACGGTGAATTTGTCTGGATACAACCGTAATTGTTGTATTAGTTCGTTTCACACCGACCTCTATCGGAAGTTCGGTCACATTAATAGATATTTCGATTAATAATGTCGATTTTACTTAGACATGACCTTACTAATACATTTGTTGGTATAGACTAGGGGGTCTCCAAACTTTCCAGCCTTAGGACCCTACTGATTACTCCAGTAAGTTCCAATGGCCAAACTCGTTTTAATTTTCTTGTCATTATCTATAATTTCGCATACTAGTCGCTGAGTATGCGCCCTAAACGAGCATACGCTTGCTAAATTCGCTAGTCGCGGGCCGGATTGCTGACACTGGCGGGCCGGATTTGGCCAGCGGGTCGTAGTTTGGAGACCATTATCATTAGTCTATACCAGGACTAATGAAGTTTATGGTATTTTGGAACGTAAACATACACAGTAAACATACAGCCAGTTCGTTATTAATTTTCATTGTGCAAAAAAACATAACATTTTGCGGAGAAGTTTAATAACCTTCTTTCATTTGAAGAAACCGGCTGCTGAAAGTTATCGATTGTTAGTTGAAGCTTATGGTGAACATGCTCTAACCCAAAAATCGTGTGAATGGCGCTTTAAAACTGATATGAAAGACAAGGAGCGTCCAGGACAGCCGAAAAAGTTTAAAGATGCAGATTTCCAAGCCTTATTGGATGAATATACAACTCATACGTTGAAATAAGTAGCAGAAACATTGAATATTGCCCAATCCACCGTTTACAAACGTCTACACGCATTGGGAAAGTTCCAGAAGGAAGGGAAATGGGTTTCATATGAATTGAAGGAAAGAGGTATTGAAAGGCCAAAAACCACTTGTGAAATTTTCCTTGCCAGACAGGTGATGAAAAGGGAATCTATTTTGACTGATGCGTTTTGACTTGCGCTTTGGGTGCAAAAGATCATGGGTAGACCCAGGTCAGTCTTCATCACAACCAGTGCGCAATATACTTGAAAAGAAGGCTTTGATATGTATTTGGTCTGATAGTAAGGGAGCTGTGTATTAAAAAGGGCGAAAACCTTGTGAAACGATTATTGGCCATCGATACCAACAAGAATGGATAAAACTGAACCGATCTTGATAAAGTAATTTTTCAACATGACAATGCTCGGCTCCGTGTTGCAAAATATATAAAAAAACCACCCCCCCCCCCCCCCATTCACCGGACTTAGCCCCTTCGGACTACCACTTATTTCGATAGAAGCAGCACAGTTATTTTGGCGCAGAATTTATTCTTTGACAGAACGATGGGAAAAATTAATAGCTAACGATGCTAATATGATTATTAAGATAATTTATTTTGTTATGGAAATAAACGTTCAAATTTTGCTAAAAAAATCGACATTAACCGAAACACCTATTAAAAAAATGATCTTAACTAACGGGTAACCCACTCTATTGACATTATTAGATTTTTACGAATACCCCCTCATCTTACCGTGTTTGTTGTTACAATGTGCAAGACAATAAAAGTTGTCTTACAATAATAATTTATTGTTTTGTTACAGTAAAAAGTTTTAACGTATATTGTTCACATTTGACTTTGATTTTACAAACTGACAATATGTCAGCGGATAATTTTCAATTAGAGAGAATGTTGTTAGCGGGGCATATTTTTGGCAGAGCGTCAAACTACTATAGCACTGACTTTTTCACGTGTAAATTAACGAGCGTTAATTTGGTTGGATGCAACAGGAAGCAGAAGGTTATTTTCCTACTTCGAATTGGATATGGGCAAAAGTCCAAATATTTCTGGTAAAAGTATTAAAAATAATAGTGAACGAATTTTAAATAGTTTCACAAGGTTACAGTGGCAAAACAAAACAGTCGATAACTTCTCACAGCATTTATAGAGGGCGGATAATAAGTAAGTGACATAAGTAAGGCAAAATCACGTAAGATTTTTTTTAAACATAATCATTTATTCAATAATATTTATATTAGTGTTTCATGATATTAATTTTGTTAATCTCCATGTTATAAAAGGGGTGGCGGTTAATAATTATTAATGTTTTCTTAAAAAACAACATGTTTAATTTGGTAGAAATGTGAAAAACGGTTTATTCAAAATATGCACATCGCTAGTTGCATATTTTCCGCATCTCTCTGGCAATTTATTGGTGCCCTTCCAGAAAAGCCGTTCATCTTTTGAGGTGGTCCAGTCATCAAACTATTTTTCGACATCTCCATAAATAATTGTTGAAGTGTTTCATGGTGCGTGAGACATCGATGAAACAAGTGGTAGTCGGAAGGGGTCAAGTCTGGTGAGTACGGCGTGTGGGACAAGAGTTCCCAGCCAAATTATGTCTCTAACCGCTTTCGCAGTGTGTGATTGGGCGTTTTCGTGCTTCAAAATCACTTTTACGTGGCTGGTATCTCACTCTGGTCACTTTTCGATCAATGCATGGGTTCAAATTTATTATTTGTTGACGGTAGCGAACGGTATTAACTGCTTCACCTGGTTTCAGTAACCAGACAGACACTGATCCCACCATCCACAGCATTGTTTTCTTTCCGAAGCCATTCGGTCTTGTGGTCGATGTTGATGGTTGTCCTGTTTTGGGTTTTCGAGATATATCAATTTTTCTTCGCCAGTGATGATGCGATGCAAAAAAAGTCTTTCCTTTATGCTGAGAAAGCAAAAATTCGCACACCGTTTTTCGGTTTCCCTTCTGTTTGTCGTTCAGCTGATGTGGTACCCATTTTCCTGCCTTCTAGATCTTTTCCATGGCATGCAGACAATAACAAATAGTTTGGCGACCATCTTCTGACCTCTCTGCCATTTGTTTTTGAGTTATATATTCGATTGCTTCCAACAATGCTTACAATTCGGTATCTTCAATTTTTTCGATTGGACTGGATATTTTTTGTCTTTCAAGTCTAAATCACCACTTTTGAATAAAAAAAAA
>JARFXV010000514.1:340000-421969 GCA_031761425.1 Cosmopolites sordidus
CCACCGTACTCTCCAGACCTTGCGCCAGCTGATTATCACCTCCATCGCTCGCTGTCCAACGAAATGAGGGACGTAACCTTCGCCAATCTACGAGGCCCTCAAAAACAGGCTTAATAACTTCTTCGGGTTCAGGCCCGGTGATTTTTAGCGAAACGGCATCGATAAAATCGAGATAAGAGCAGGTCATGGAACAACGATGGAGAATATATCATTAATTAATTTGTTGTTATATTTGCTGCTTTTTTCAATAAAACTTTTTAATAAAAAAGTCTTGAACGCTTCACCGTAAAACATTGTGTATTTGTTCAGATAAAAATATAAAAGCTGAAGATACATAAAAAAACATCGATTATACGTTTAATTTCAAAAAGCAGTGAAGTCGTTAATTTTCTTTCATTTTTCGAAAATGCCACTTCTCCAAACAAAATCTGACGTAAATCATCGCGTCAAAGGAATAAAAAAACCTGTTCCCGGTGCTTTCTTAAACCGATTCGAGGCGCATTCCACAATTCGCAATCCCAGAATAAGATCATGAGTTAAATATCAGGCTGTGGGTGGAAAAAACCATAAATCTCGCTGTGCAGCGGTTCGTATTTATTTTGGAAATCGAAAAAGTAACGAGAAAAAAGGAACAAATTAAAATTAAACATTGGTTTAATATATTAGTCTTGTCGAATTTGAAATATTTTCTTTAATATCGTTTGTAACTGGAATAAATTACCAGTTTTTTCTAAATTGTCACTACTAGCACCAAATGTTATTATGAAAAACAGCATTATGATGATACGAGGGTCTTTCGAAAAGTTATCGGCCTGATACAGAGCCTGTATGACCAAGAGTTTTCCAATAAGAGTGTCCCAAATACAAAGTTGTAGGAAATAACTTGACTAAGAAAAATGTACAAACAATGCTTTCCGGTGTTGCCAGATTTCCTCAGTAGCTTCTAAAACAATATTTTTTATGGCAACACCGTATTTTTAACATAATTTGACAAATCTTAAAATTCTAAATAAAATACGTTATGTCACATTTCTTTATTGGGGTAGCCGTTTTAGAACAATTAGCTAAAACAACTGACTAATCTGCTGTCGGCAGGAACTGAAAGAACCTAACATAGCCATGGTAAGCCTTGGAAATTAAACAAAAATTGTCTTGTTTGAAAGGAGCCATCATTATTGTGCAGTCATTGTTTTATTTGAAAGCTGTTGTATTTGAATGTGTATAAAAATAATGTTTTGATCAGCGGCGGTTCGTGGGGGAAAAATAGGTTGGGCACGTATAACCAAATTTTGGAATGGCGATAGGGAAATGCTTCGCAACCAAAAATTTTACATTTCTTAGTATTATACACGCGCTTTGCTGTGTAGAAATACAAGTGTAACTGTCAAACATTAAATTTTCAAATAGGTATCTAGATAATAAAATTTTACTAAACTCTCCATAGGACCATGACCATTAAATCTGTGTGTAGTTGAAGTCCATCCTCCTAAATTTCTGAACAGCAAAGTGGTCGATGACTTGATCATTAAAATTTGAAATTGACTTCACAAGTTTTTTTTCAATAGGGTTTTTTTTAATAGATAACATTGCTAACGCGCACGGTCGTCCTTGGCCTATAGTGTTTCTTAGAAATGTTTTTATTTATTTGAGGGTAGAGAAGCATCTTTCGCTTTTCACAGTTGTCTTAGGAACGGTACACAAAACAGTCTGCAATTCTACAGATTCACTAAATGTTTATGTTAAATTGTTTTGGATAAACATTTGTAACGGCGGCACAGCCACACTGTGTTTCATAAAATCGTCCCGTGCCTACGTTACCGAGATTTCATTTTTTAATTTTAAGTAATTTACGTTTGCAAACAGGTTACACACAATTTTAATGTCTTCATTTAGAAAGATGTCTCGATATTCACCAAATTTTTCAGTATTAAATAAATTTGTAACCGTTAGGTATACATCGAAACTAAAACGTTTATGAACCTGTATGGTTAAGGTATCGCAGATTTCCTTGCATGTCCTAACATTCGGATTGAGGTCCTTGTCAGTAAATTTTTTAATAGATAACATGGCTAACGCGCCCCGGTCGTTCCTGGCCTATAGTGTTTCTTAGAAATGTTTTTATTTATTTGAGGGTAGAGAAGCATCTTTCGCTTTTCACAGTTGTCTTAGGAACGGTACACAAAACAGTCTGCAATTCTACAGATTCACTAAATGTTTATGTTAAATTGTTTTGGATAAACATTTGTAACGGCGGCACAGCCACACTGTGTTTTATAAAATCGTCCTGTGCGTACGTTACCGAGATTTCATTTTTTAATTTTAAGTAATTTACGTTTGCAAACAGGTTACACACAATTTCAATATCTTCATTTAGAAAGACGTCTCGATATTCACCAAATTTTTCAGTTTTAAATAAATGTGTAAACGTTAGGTATACATCGAAACTAAAACGTTTATGAACCTGTATGGTTAAGCTACCGCAGATTTCCTTGCATGTCCTGACATTCGAATTGGGGTCCTTGTCCGTTTCTTTCTGCGATTATCTATGATGGTTGTAGATTATTCACCAGTTAAGTTACCAAATTCTTGATTAATTTGTATTTCTATATTGTCTCTAATATTTTGAATGGTTGTTGAAAAAGTAACCAAATTCTTCTTAACTTTAAGTGCATCTAGTTGCCTGCTTTGCAGTTGATCAAAGAGAATGTGGCAGTGAGGCATTTATTTTATTGAAGAAAAACAACCAAAATTTAAAATTATCATCCACCAAATAATTTATTAACCCCTGAGCTTGATTAATAGAATTCTTATCCGACTCGGCGTCCATAATTTCTTCAAAGCATGTTTGCAATTCTCTTTGTAAATGTAAACAGTATTCACACATTTAGACGTAAAGTTCCATCTGGTAGGGGCCGCACGAGTTAGACGCTGTCCAGAACAGATCTCCTTTTGGATAATCGAGAATAGAAAGCGGGAAATGCAGAGAGATTTTCCAAAAAATACCTTTACACTTTTTTCTTTTATACAACACCTTCCAATTATTAGATTTAATTGGTGAGCATAGCAGTGAATATACTGTGCATTCTTATAAATATTTTTAATTTTAGCTTGTACTCCTCCGACTGTACCTCTCGTCACAGAAGCACCATTGTTCCTTAGGTTCTTTGTCTAGTTCTAACTCGCTTAGCACCGTCAGCATTTCCTCTGCAATTCCATCTGCTGTGTGATTTTTTGGTATTAAAAAACCCAAGAATCTCTCGTAAATTTCGCCATTTTTAACATATCTGATTATAAAAACCATCTGCATTTGAGTAGGTGTATAGGTTGTTTCATCGGCCCGTATGGCAACTTATTTTGCTGTGTGAATTTTCATTTTTAATAAATCGCGACAAACATGAACCATTGAATCCAGTAATTTGTTTGGAGGTACCTAGAAAGAATTTATTTTTAGAGTCTTTTAAATGAGCTTCTAAAAACTGTCTATTTCGGCCATATTTTCGGGAATTTACTAGCCCTCTGAAAATGCCAGGATTTTCTGAAGTGTAGGTTTTATCAATAACTTAGACAATATGTAACGATTGCTATCATCAGTTTTATTGTGCTTTTTAACAGAATGCCGATGTGCACTACTGAGTTGAGAACGAATGTATACCTTTCCCAACATACTAATTTCTAGCTCATTTTTCAAATGTATTTGTGAAATAGAATGCGATTTTACCTTTGCGTCCAAATGCTTCAGATCATTAACACCGTGTTTAAGTCAGCCAAGATCAAGATCTCCCGGACTCACTGGTTTTCCGACTTGTGCCAAAATGCACGGAAAACAATAAAATGTATTTGTTGTCTCGCATCCACATAACCACGAATGCTTTTCATACATGGTTTTGTTGAATGTGCGTTTGTATGTTCGTTTTTGAGTAATATTAACTTGCTCGATTTGTAGAATCGGTGTCGACCGCCCAAGATTTTTGATGACAATTCGATGCTCAACTGTTAATGTGACATTATTTCTATTCATATATTGCACTGAATTTATCTTCACTATTCTAATCGTTCAAAACATTCACTTTGCAACCACTCGAAAAGTCAAAAAGCGCGATGGCGAAGAACACCTGACTATTGGGAATGGGGCAGCGCCCAAGATATGACGTTATAAATGCGTTTAATCTCCGGGTTACTAGCAACGCGATGCATTACTGTCTTCATTGCTGCATTGCTGTCATGTGTTTTTCGCACGCGATAGTAAAGAAAACAGTAGCGGCACGATCTTGTCTGTGCCTAAAGCACGTGTTCTTTAATCGGTGTGCTTCGGCAACCCAAGACCTATTTCGCTACCGCGTATGACATTATGAATGTTAGACTATAGAAGTCGCTAGAAGCGTGATCATGGACAGAACAGAGAATAAATTAATATGAAATCTGAAAATATTTTTTTCATATCATGTTTTAATTTTTTAGGTAGGGCACGTGCCCTTATGTAACAATGAATCGAGAATTAATCAAAAAGAGAAAGTCGAATTAATTTTTTCTTCACGTTGGCGACTTAAGTCTAGTTAAGTTAATTAGTTAATTGTGTAAATAAAACAAACTTGTTATATTCCGCTTCGACTGAAGAGTCCAACTTCAGTCGAAGCGGACAACACTTGAAAATTCCAAATGCGATTTTGGTGAAACGTCGTGACTTCACAGAATCAACGGATCGACACCCAAAATGATTTAGAAACATTATCTACCATCCGTGAAAATATTAGATGTAACATCTAATAACTGGTCGTTATCCTCCAGTCCTTAATTCCCTTCTCTTTCAGATCTTCCATGACAGCTTCTCTCCATCACTTCCTTGGTCTTCCCCGCCTTCTTTCCTTCCTTCCTTCCTTCCCCATGCAATCCTTTTCACCATTCTACTTTCTCCGATTCTCTTTATGTGGCCCGGCCACTGTAGTCTTTTCGATTTTACTATCGTGCTTATCCTTGGATCGTTAAAATATGAATTTCCTCATCTGTTTTTTTCATATACAAACCTTCTTTCCTCCTGTTATCCTTCTGATCATTCTATGTTCCCATCTTAACAATCTTAACAATTTCTCTTCTTCATTCTTGTTTAGTACCCTTGTCTTACATTCGTGCAATGCAGTTGGTCTCAATAGTGTCTTATGCAATTTTAAATTGGTATTTCTGGATATGAGTTTCGAGCTTATCTGTTAGCTTTGATCAATCTTGGTCTATGTTTACTTCTTCTTCACACGTTTTAGTAGATAAATTCTTCTAAGCTTTCAATCGTAATTCTTCCTAGATCTGTACCCACTTCTACTTTCGAGACCTTTTCTTGTGCACCTTCTACTATCAATAGTTTGCTTTTCTTTTGATTGATTTTTAAACCAAAGTTGTATGCTGCCTCCGCTAGCTTTTTTGTCACTTCTTTCAATTCTTTCTCCCTTCTCGCAATTATTGCTATATCATCCGCATAACCCACTATTTGATGGCTTCTGTAAATAATGTTTCCTCTGTCCAACTAACCTTTCCTCATAATAATTTCCAAAATCATGTCGAATAACAGTGTCGATAGTGGATTCCCTTATTTTAGGCCTGCCTTGAGAAGAAAATCTTCTGTCGTTCCTCCTTTTACACTTACTTTATGGTATCCTCACTTTATGGAATAATAACACAGGTCAACAAATTTATACTTTTTTTGAAGTAACATTGATGAAAATAGATGTATAATAATTTATTTGTAGTCCTGAATCCGCAAATGATAAGCTAATTACTGTATGTAACACGTACGGTTTTTTTGTTACAGAGGGTGGGTGATGGGAAAAAAGCAGACGACATATTTTTGCAATCTAATATTTATTTAATATAAACATCTAAAACCTATTTAATCTATGCCAAGAAATTACTGAGGAGTATATGAATAAAAAATATATTACATGAGATGTCATAATGCGGCCAAAACTTTCACTTTTTCTTCTTGTGTTCTGTAGCATCACCTTTTTTTAAAAAGCAGCAGTAGTCACCCCACATAGACGAGTTCCAGTGTCCCCGGTATCTTGCTTCCATCGTCCTGATGTCCTGGTGAATCCTCTCTCCTTGTCCGTCCCTTACAGCACTGCTACATCCTAATATTTCAAAGGCTTTCAAGAGTTAATCTATGAGATTTTTATAGTTTTTATTGTTGTTGCCCAGAAATCCTTTCACTGCACTTATCAAACACTTCCAAGCTGTGAATTCCTTTTCATTTAATTTTTCTTAAAAACGGAAATCACCTAGAACCTTCTTTATTTCAGATCCTTCAATAAATATACCTTCTTTTAATTTTGTATCACTTAATTGAGGACATATTTGTTTTAAGTACTTGAAACCATAAGTTTTTTGGTCCATGGCTTTGACTATTTCATTAGTCAAAGCTTAATATGGAGAGGCGGAAAAAACACCTTTTTTGGATTAGTATGGGGGAAATATTTTATCTTTGGAGTACCAGGTACAAAAGAGGTTCTATGACGCTAATCTTTCTTACTGCAATGTTCTTTTGTTACCTTACTATCCCATAGACACAAAAAACAGCAATAACCTTTTGAAGTCCTAGATACCTATGATACCTATCACTTTTAAATCCCCACATATTCCACAGATACTGTTCATATTTAACGCGATTTAGTATGGTTGCTAAGTTGTCACAGGTTTCTTTCATTGTCACTAAATGGACTAAAGGAATAGATGGGCTTTTGTTTCCATCATGAAGAAAAAAGTTCCATATTAAGCTCATTCATTAAACCATCAATATCACAACAGACACATAGCGATCCTTCCAGTTTATAAAAATTTGAAAATGTTTCATTCCGTTTTTAGTAAAGTGAAACACTTTTTATATAAGAGCTTCCACAATTTTTTGACAATCTCAGGTACCAAATCATTTAATTAATTCTGATTTATTGAGGTACACTGGTAATTGTTAAAAATGTTGGGTCATAACTGGTGTTCTGAAGAAGTTAGAAGGAATTAGATTCACCGGGAAACATGTCCAGGTTTAAAAACGCAGTTGGTACCGGTAGTTCCTGGCTATGAGAAATTGACCTAAATGCAGATGGCAAATTTAGATACTGAATTTTGCACCTTTGCTTTTTTGAAGTCTCTTCTGTTTTAGTGATGTAAAAGTAACAACCCCTTACATGATCAGTTTCTCTCCCCACCATAGGAACAGCAAACGGCATAGATTTTTTTTTGCGGTACATCCACTGCACTAAATTTACCTGACAACTCACACAGCATATATGATGAGTCCAACTTTTATTTTAATCTCCAATTTGGCACTTAAAATATAAAGCATGGGCTTTTTTGGCTTGGTCAGATATAGATCTAGCTTGTGACTTTAAAATAAATCGTCCGTATATATAGGAAAACTTATCCGCTGGATGTTTCCAAAATGGACGACTAGAACTTCCCAGATAAAATAAAAATTATCGGATTATCACTTGTAGTTATCGCTGTGCCTCATGCTAAAGTTCTGACACTCTCACGAAACCTCAAATCTAATTTGATTCCAAGAAATGTTGTGGAATCAGGAACAGTATTCATTTTCAGAATTATTACATGTCAAACTAAATTTATGTAATTATATGTATGTTGAATAGTTACAACACCTACAGAAAGCGTTACGCCAAAAAGGGCCAGAAGTTATTATTCAAAAACAAATAATATTTCAACACGATAATCGTCGACGCCATACTCTTTCACTCACCTTGAACCTCTGACATTACTTCTCTAGACTGTTCTGTCTTTATTTTGAAAAAAAAAATGTGACAGCGAAGAACCACTCAGAAATATCACTGTTCCGTTTGGTATTAAACTGTGAAATCGACGCTAAACGATCTACGTGCCACGGCGTTCTTTTTCCTAAACAATTTTAATTAATAAATCTATCCTTCGGGCCTTTGTATTTTAAAAGTTATGATTGATATCCGTTGCTTATTTGAATAGTGCTAAGTAAGTCATAGCTTCGCTGTCTTGCCCATCTTAAGATTTACAAGACCTCTGATGGTTATATAATTGGTTTCCCATCCTGATTACATTTCACGATATTTTAAATTCATTATGTTTTGTGCTTATGTGTATATAATTTGAAAGCCATCTTCTCCGACGTTTTTTTTTTTTTCGTTTTGAAGACATGATGATCTTTATTTGTACATTTATACGGTAATATCGGTTTACGAGATCGTATAAAATGTTTTTATTATTCCATTCTCTTCCAACAGTACAATAAGTTTAAACATTTTTGTGCTTTAAACTTTGATGTTTTTTTTTTAAAGAACAAATTTTATAAGTTTGTAAAGCGGCATTATGTTGTCCTAAATTTGTTAGAGGACATTTAGCAAATGTTTTTTTCTTCATAATTATAGTTCGTTTCGGTTTTTTATAGATTTACACTTCGTTTGTCTTTTAATAAGTTCCCAAGGAGGCTATAATCAGGTAAATATACTGGCTGTACTATAGGAAATTGTTGAATAAATTTTAAATTATATCTATTGTTGGGTCATTTCCTCTTCTCAAAGGATGGCATTTGATTTTCAAGACTATATAATAGAAGAATTGTGCACACACATATTGGAGGGGATGTTTCGTCTGTTAGTTGTTAGACTCATCAGTGCACCGATATATGCTTTCTCGTCTAGAATAGGGAGACCCTACCCACAATCAAACAACCCATACTTTCGCCTACTTCAGGTCGGATGGCTTATACATGCAGTTTTATTTATTTCTTTGGACTGCGTCCAATGAGACAACAGTAGTTGGGAGTTCACAGGAGAACTGCTGGGTTTCACAATCTCATGTGGAACGCACAACAACCTGCGTCTCCGCCAAAATGAGCATTTTGTTGTTTGTTTGACTGGAGACGGGCCCCACCCATCCCTTCCATTGGAGGGCACACTCTGGACAGTAGACATTGTAAGAATCACCAAATTCTTGACGATGGTTTCGACTGTTTGCAAACAAGTGATGTTGAAGAAGTTATAGCTTCTCACGACAATGAACTATCATAATCTGAACTGCTTGAAATTCTGGAAAATACATCGGATGTCGAAAGAACCCTAACATTAAGTAATTTACAAAAATTTATTAACTGCACAACAGTTGCAAGATTTGATCTATAATGAAGACCCTTCGTTAGAAAAAAAGCATAAAGTTTTGAAGTGGTTTGAACGGGCTACTATAACCTTATAGGGAGATCCAAAAGGAGCTCACAGAAAATGAAACAGCCAACAATTTTGCATTATTTTCGAAAATATGTTTTAACATATCTTTATAACAAAATTAATATGTATTGTTTTTTCTTTTATTTGGGTTTTTCGCCACTATCTAAAACTAAAAAAATATCAAAAATACCTGTTTTTATGTAAAGAATCAATCAAAAGAATCAACAAATTTCTCAGTGATTCTTTTTTATAATAAATTTGCCTAACGAACAAATTTTAAGGATATAAAAATGTTATAAAAAATTTTATAAACTTTTAACGTTAACGTTTCGAAGGGTACTCTCCCCCCGTTTTTAAAACTAAACTAAAAAATAAATTATATTAATTTGTAATATATAAAGTAACGAGTGAAAGTAAAAGTAAAGTTTTGGGGTTAGAGGCGCATCAGCAACTGAGAAGGCTATTTAGCGACTGGACCTACCGCTTAACGTGGGTTCCGAACCACGGTCATCAGCTACCGAAAACCCCGGTCAGCACCCCCCTCGGGCTATCAACCCTTAGTTTTGTGCTTAACCGAAAGTATCTCGAGAAGCCTACCGACTGGCGAGTGACCAACGTAGAAAACCTCTCAGAAGGCATCCGGCCTTACCCAGCCTCGAACTGGCGTGACTGAGGGGTGATTCCTTGTCAGATTTTACACTCTTACCTAGAGACATTCGAACGAACCCGGTCCACATTAACTGCCGTAACATAAAGCTGACGCCTTAGACACCACAGCTAATATGGCTGCACGAGTGAAAGTAAATATATTTTTATTGTGTATGTCAACGATACTTACATTGACAACAATAATAATTGTTGGCACTGTCATAAAAGAATCACTGAGAAATTTGTCTCGGTTTGATTTTTTGTTTTTACCCAGTGATTCTTTCTTTACATAACAACAGGTATTTTTGATATTTTTTGAGTTTTAGATAGTGGCGAAAAACCCAAATAAAAAAAATATATATGAACACGCCACAATCATTCAGACATTACTTAAAATTAATATGTACCTACACATTTAAAAAAAAAAAAAAATATATATATATATATATATATATATATATATATATATATATATATATATATATATATATATATATTCTACCGATCGCCTTCGCCCAACTGCCCACCATGCGACGTCACGTGTCTCTCGGGACCGGTTTCTAGCCTTTCAGCCGTCGTCAGCCGAGCTCCAGCAAGGAAAGCAGTTGGAAGAGACGATTGGGACCAGGTCAGGTCAACTGGCAATTTTGGCACCATGTTTCTAAATCATTCCGGGTGTCGATCCGTTGATTCTGTGAATGTTCATTTTCAAGTCCACCAACTGCTTGGACTCTTCATATATATGTATATATATATATATATATATATATATATATATATATATATATATATATATATATATATATATATATATATATATATATATATATATATATATATATATATATATATATATTTATATATATATATATATATATATATATATATATATATATATATATATATATATATATTGATAATTTTGTCGAAAAATTGAAAAAATGTAAAAATTTATTATGGATTCAACTTTAACCTCGAATAATTTTTGAAAAAGTAAATTTATCGAAAATTTATAAGAGACCTTTTTTGAAGATCGTTCAATTTCCTACAAAGATATGTAATAGTCTTTCCCCAGTAATGTTCCTCTGAGGAGCTATAAAATTTAAAAATTAAAAAAAAAATTCATTTAACGCAAAAAGCGTAAGACGTAAAACGTACGTAAAAAACGTAAAAAAATGTTATTTAAATGGGAAATTGAAATCAGTCTCATGTATCATAGTCATTCATAATGTCATAGTCAGTTCATACCTGCGCCATCTATATTGCAGGCCGAACCATTTTAATCGACCCTCGTAGTCTTTATGTTTAGGCCTATTGAAAAAACACCCTGAGTTCATGTACTAACTGATTTAAAAAAGTTAAATAAAAGTATTTTTGTTTTGTTTGTTTATAGATAGGGTTTCTTTCCAACGTTTCTTTTTTAATTCAGTGTAAATATTTAGAAAGTAGTACTTAAGAAACGAAGGGAACTGCTAGTGGCGTATGTTATCAGTTAATATTAAGTGAAAGGAACGATAAAAGGGTATGGGTAAACCTACGAATGACTAGAGGAAGTGTTCCACCATGTGAAAGCTCACTCATGAAAGCTCACACAATATATCTCTGGTCGTTCGAAACAATAGAGAATTATTTTAAACGGCGCGATTTATATTTTTGATAACTTTTGACGTAGGAGGTATAATGGAAAACGTGTTTTAATAATTATGGGATATATAAGAAAACTATAAACGGTTCTGTCTATAGATACACCATCAGACAGCAGTAGATAATTTGATAATTCAAGCGACAGCGCATATTTGTTATTGAATTAAAAAAGGTAAAAACTACCGTAACTGACACATTTTTGTCAGTCCTTTTGGTTGCTAGGTCTGGTGATTACGATGTGTGGTGTAAAATGCCCAGTTTTGATTATTACTTTTTAACTTTCGTTTTGATAATTCACTAAATGCATATGTCCGCATGACAAACATAAGACAAAAAAACTGTGCGTTTCAAATTTATCAATTCATTAATGTGGATTCTTACATAGGGATCATCAACGATTAATTACTAGGCTGATTGAAAAGTTCACGGAGCATCGCCCATAGAGCATTAAATGAACTATATAATCTACTGTATTTGAAGTTTCATGCTTCATAAGAACACATGTGAAGTTTCAAGTCGATCTGTCAAATCATTCGTACAAAAACAGCAGCTTAAAGTAAACTTAAAAATAATGGAAAATATTGAAAAGCGTACAGCAATTCAATTCAAATTCTTTGTAAAAAAAGGTTTAAAGGAAATTGAGATTCATAGTGAAATAGTAAATGTATTAGGGGAGTCTGCTCCTTCAAAAACAATGGTTTGTAAGAGGGCAGGCGAGTTTCAACCTGGTCATACAAGACTGGATGATGATCCTCGTTCTGGACGTCCAGTAAGTACAACTACTGAACAACCAATTAATTCCTTACATGTTATGGTTATGGAGGACAGACAATTAACTTTGAGTGAAATTGCTAACGCCATGGACATCTCAACTGAACAGGTGTTTCATATTTTGAAAAAGGAATTGCGCTTGAGAAAGCCATGTGCAAGATGGGTAAATTCTGATCAAAAACGAATCCGAGTAAAACTTTCTAACCCACATTTGGATCTTTTTCGAAAGAATAAAATATAGTTTAAACATCGTTTTGTAACTATGGATGAGACTTGGGTTTACCACTATGATCCTGAACTGCGACAGCAAGCCGCAGAGTGGACTGAGCCCTGTTGTTCAGTTCCGAAGCAGCCAAAAGGGTCAAAATCGACGAAAAAGTTTATGGCATCAATTTTTTGAAATGCAAAAGGCATTTTATTAATTGATTGCCTTCACACCGGTAAAACAATAACAGGACAGTATTTCTCAAACCTTTTGGATCACTTGAATGCAAAAATTCGGAGGAAAGATCTGGTTTAGCCAAGAAAAAAAATATTTTTTCATCAAAACTAATACACCGGTTCACAGAGGTGTTCTTGCAATGGCCAGATTGAAGGAGTTACACTACGAATTGTTGGAGCATCCACCATATTCACAAGATCTGGCCCCCTCTGACTTTCATCTGTTCCCAAACCTCAAAAAAGTCCTACGTGACAAGCGTTTTTTATCAAATGAAGAAGTTATAGCAGCTGGAGATGTGAAGTTTGAAGGACTTATATAAAATCACTTCAGAGTTTGAATATATGGATTGGAGAACCGCTGAAAAAAATGTATTGAGCTTAAGGGAGAATATATGGAAGAATAAAGTAATTTTTTCAACTATAAACTTGTTTTATCCTTTAAATTATTTAAATTATATAAATAATATTGGTCTGAAGGAGATGTGGTTCCAAGAGAACGGTTCCACCTGTCACACAACCAACGCAACAATCGATTTATTGAAGAAACAATTCGGTGGGAAAATTATTTCGAGGAACAGACCTCTTAATTGATCACCAAGATCATGTGATTTAACACCTTTGGATTCTTTTCTTCGGGGTTATGTTAAATCTTTGGCCTATACCGCTAAACCAGCAACTATTGATGCCTCGGAAACCAACATAACCGGACAATTGATTGAAAAAGTGGTCGGAAATTGAATTGACAGAATGAGCTTTGTCCCAAATTGTTTTCAAACATTAATGCTATTGAATGTTATTTCACATAAAATATATATTGATTGATTAGAAAAGTGATAGATAACAAATTAAAAAAATTGTTTTATTCCTTTTTTTATAAAATAAATAGTTTCAAGACATCTAATTTGATTGTTGTTTTATTTGAATTTAAATTTCGGACGGACTTATATTGTTGGAAATGGCAGAGATGAGAATATTAAGAAGAGTTACTAGAAACACTTTAAAGGACCGAATTAGAAGTGATAAAGTCGGAATGAAATATAACGTGAAAGAGATAAAATCAGATGACACTGAATATAAATTGAGAATGGAACAAACACATAAGTAGTTAACAACGGAGTAGTTAAGATGGCCAGAGACAAATCACCTATAGACAGAAGAAGTGTAGATCGAATCTGTAAAAGATGGAGTGACAACATTATGTAAGAGCATAAACTTGTCTAGTAGAAAGGAAAAAGAAGAAGAAGTGAGTGAGAGATTTTTGGATCTGGCAACACTCTTTTCTGCCAAAAAGATATTCAATAGATATTTGACATCTGTCATCGTTAGTCTTTGCTATTTTTAGTTATAAGAACCCTTTATAAAAATGGGATAATTTTACCACAACCCTTCAATTTTGTATAAAATGTCTCGTAGACATAATGGTTGCAATTGAAAATTGAAAATTGTATCCACCAATTAAAACGAATTGAATTTCTTTTGAAGTGTTAGCTACTATTTACAACAATTAGACGTTTCAAGAAACGAGTGAGAACATGTTAATTGGATTTTGGAATATCAAATACTTAGTACGATATTATCTTTAGTGATAAGTGTATCTTTATATTGGTGATTGAGTAAATAAGCAAAATTGTCGCACTTGAAGTGTAGGGAATCCACTAGTCTTTCAAGTACTATCGATGTTTCCCTTTGATGTTGATTTTAGGCTTATGGCAAAAACTGTATGATTTGCAATCTAATCTAATCTTTGACATCATTCCTATGCATCGCAAGTTTCGGTTAACGACAGTGTAGGATATTCCCTCATTCCCCTGAAAGTTTCCTAGCGCTTAGTCTAGGATCTGCAACCATAGGTGTTCTTAAACCATCGACATCGAGAAACCGTTTTGGGTTTTTCGCCACGATCTAAAAACCCAAAAAATATCAAAAATATCTGTTCTTATGTAAATAAAGAATCACTGGGTAGAAAACATAAAAAAACCAAACGAAGACAAATTTCTCAGTGATTCTTTTCAGTAATAAATTTGCCTAACGAACAAAATTATAAAAATGTTCTAAAAAAAATACAAACTTTTGAACGTTAACGTTTCGGGAGGTCTTCTCCCCCCATTTTCAAAACGAATCTAAAAAAATTAATTATATTAATTTCTATATTTAATGCAAAGATAGAAAGTTAATATATTTTCTGTGTATGTCAATGATACTTTCATTGAGAACAATAGTTTTTATTAACAGTGACATATTACCAAAAAATATATAGGTGAGGTTTACTGTGTGATTGTTTACTGTACTGATTTTTTTTACCCAGGGATTATATACATAAGAACAGATATTTTAGATATTTTTTGAGTTTTAGATCGTGACGAAAAACCCAAAAAAAAATCTTCAAAATTGATTGAGTCTCCCTCCTGGAATTTTTTTCAACTTCTACTATTTCACAAATTTAACGAGCGGCGCCGCTCGCTTTGAAGTCTTTAATACAAGAATATCGTATAATTGCCCTAATTACGCGCCTTATTCACTCATTTTTATGTTTTTGTTAAAAACCGTCTACTGAATAATTCACAGTACTTAAGTATTCACTTAGTACTTAAGGAAGAATGTTTATTTGTCATAACAAAAAGTTGAAACCTTATTAAAGTGAAGTATATTCCTTTATTTATAAACAAAGGAAAAAGCGCAAGTACTTTTGTTACACCCTAGTAGATATATGTGTAATACTAACAAAAATTTCTCAAGGTTTGATTTAAACAATAACACAGTTATGAGTCATAATGAAGCGTAAACAAACATATAAGTTTATTAAGCGCACTTAAAATTCAAGTGGTAACGAGATAAAGTATTAAAGTGGCTATTGAAAGGTACAATTATACTCCAGCTGTCTTCAGTTTTATATTTTTCCGCTTTTTTCTTTACTGATATTTCCAAGAGTTGGTGGGAAAATTTATGTTTATACACTAAAATGTCAGAAAAAACTATTTAAAGTGCGAGAATTATATATAAGGTACCTAATATAGGGTCTTTCAAGTTGAGCGATTTTTTTTTAATTTTGAATATTAATGAACATCTTGTGATTCTAAACTCGAAGAGATTTACCAATAAACACCAAATCACTTTTTCTAAACTTCTCGACGCACGTTTCGCTAACCATGTTAGCATCATCAGGAGATGATTTAATCTAGATTAAATCATCTCCTGGTGATGCTAACATTAGATTAAATCATCTCCTGATGATGCTAACATGGTTAGCGAAACGTGCGCCGAGAAGTTTAAAAAAAGCGTTTTGGTATTTAATGGTAAATCTCTTCGAGTTTAGTGTTTTACACCGAAGCTTCCAATAGAAGAATTGATCTTGTGGTACATCTTGTGTACATCTTGTGGAACAGATCTTGTACACATTTTTTCGGGACTTGTATTTGTAGTATTCGTACAAAATGGTACGAAACAGGCCGATAACTAATTACATTTTTAATAATTTTTTTTATTAAATTTTTCAATAAATTTATCAATACATTGGTGATGACAAGAATAAATTGATTAAAAACTAAAACACTCGTATCAACTGTCTGTAATGTAATATTGGTAGGAAATAAACGACGTCATGACGGGTGTGATCTATTTTGAGCTGCTAAAACCTGGCGAAACCGTTAATACTGAACACTACCGAAAACAAATGATCGATTTGAATAAAGCTTTGCGTGAAAAACGATCAGAATATCAAAAAAGACAACACGAAGTGATTTTGCTTTATGATAATGTATCATCACACACAGTAAAACTGGTCAAGACAACGATTGAGGCGTATAGTTGGGAAATAGTTTCGCATGCGGCTTACTAACCAGACTTGGCTCCGTCCGATTACTACTTATTTGCATCGATGGGACACGCACTTGCTGAGCAGCGGTTCACTTGGCATCGTGGCATCCACAAATCGTCAGACAGATGGAAAAAATTTATAGCTAGTGATGAACAATACTTCGAATAAAACATGTTTTATCATTATCATACAATGAACGTGTATTTTCTATACAAAAATTCCGTTTTTATATTTACCTTCCTGGTAAAACCTTCCAAATAGTACCCGCTGGATATTCAATACCGTAAGAAAATGATACATGCGTCAATTAGTTTGAAATAATCCTTTTTTCTTTGAATTTGGAGAACGAATTGCGGTGAATAAATTAGGGTCATCTGGTTTACGTGTTCGAATGATGAATGATGTTGGTGGGGAATGGTCGAACTGAAAGCCGATAAAGGTCTCCTGGATCCGATGTCAGACTGTTGGTACACTCGAATTACATGAAAATGGTTAGCTTGCGTTGTTTGCAGTAAATTTCGAACGAGCTCAGTGGAAATTTTATATCTTTAAACTGTTCTGTCGAGGCACGTATAATTACTAGTTAATATTAATACAGAGTGGATCAAAAATAGCCCTATTTAAAATGTATAAAAGTACAAATACTAAATCATCTCAGTGTCCCTTAACGTATTCCCCGTATTTCTCGCCGAATGTTATCCTTGATCTGATCTAATGTTCTTCTTCTTATTGTTTACTCGGTCCTTGGTACTCGGTTTTCTGGCATTCTCGCCACATGTCCCGCCCTTCTAAATCGCTGAACCCTCGTATATTCTACAATATCCAGATCTTTATAGAATTTCTTGATTTCAATATTATACCTGATCCTCCAAATTTTATTGCAGGATCAGGGGGATCATACACAGCACCAAAAATTCCGTTCCGATTCTTTAATGTTACTGTCTTTTTTATAGTTTCGAATAAATTATAATCTTATAGGCTTTTTCAATTAAAAAAACAAATGTGTATGGTGAATTACATAATTTTTTTATTTTACTAATTATTTAACCCTAGAGATTGAAAAAATAACTTACAACTTAATAATTATCAGAAATTAATAATAGAATAATTTTAATAACATTTTTGAACAAAAAAAAATAGCAATGGTGAGGATTTGAACGTCAAACTGTTAAGCCGGCGCGCCATAAAAAGTTTAAATTGATGCCTTGGATACGCGTGAGATGGCGTCACACGTTGATCCATTTCTCATAATTCCTTGTAGGATTGGAATACCTTCTTATATATTGTCTTACCTAGTCTCATTTCAGAAGTGTAGCGTATGATATTTATAAAAACGAGTCGTACACAATACCACAACGCAATAAAATTGTCGAATGATTTTATGAAAATGGGCGTTCAAGGTAAAATGTTTTTTGAAAATTACGTGATATTTACGGTTTGCACAATCGTCCATCTGAAAGCACTGTCAATCGACTTGTTCAAAAATTTTCAAGTTTGGTTCGTTGGAAGATAAAAGAAGAGCGATATATAGTCGTAGTGGTCGTTTCCAAAAGCATACTGATTTGGTACGTGAAAGTGTTGCTATAGACCCAGAAATTTCCATTACTCGATGTTCTCAAAAATTTGAACTGAGTAAATCCACAACTTAACGTATTTTACAAAATAATTTAGCTCTGAAAGCATATAAGGTTCAAATAACATAGGAACTAAAGATACTGGGTCATTCAAAACTGGATTTTATCATAAAATCACCTTTTCAGATGAAGCACATTTTGAAATTAGTGGCTATGTTAATAAACAAAATTGTTGCATTCGGGGTGAAGAAAATTCACGATCGATTCATGAAAAACCTTTACATCTTTAATGAGTCACTGTTTGGTGAGCGTTATGATCAGGAGGTGTAACTGAGCCGTACTTCTTTCAGAATGCTACTGGTGAAGCTGTAACTGTTCGATATGTGGTTTTAACAGGATGGCGCTACACCTTACTTTGCTAATGAAACAATTGATTTATTGAGAGAAAATTTTTCTGGACAAGTTATTGCAAGGAACGATGTTGTTAACTCCTCCACCAAGATCATGTGATTTGACACCGTTGGACTATTTTCTTTGGGGTTACTTGAAAAGCCGTGTTTATAAAAACAATCCACAATCGATTTCTCAACTAAAGTCACTGGTGAGATAGAGCCATGGTTATGCCAAAATGTCATCTAAAATGTTGACAAAATCGTCTGTGGATCATCGGATTTCGGATACTTTAAAAGTGAATTAGCTACAATATATCTGTATAAGATTTAAATTAAAATTATTCTTAAGACCTAATAACAAAATCGTTGAAATTATGAAATGATGAAAGAAATTAATGGTTTAACTGGGACACTAGTAGCGTGTATTGCCTCCTCTACTTTGGATTACAACATTTATGCATCTAGGCATGCTTCTAATTAAATTTTGGATAAAATCTTGAGGAATTTGTTCCCATTCTGTGATAACTGCATTTTCAAATTTCCTCAGGTTGCTAGGTGCAGGAATATGACGTATCACATTTCTTCTGAGGTAATCCCATACATGTTCGATCGGATTCAAATCCGAGCTTTTTGGTGGCAATTAAATAATTGGTTTACCAACTTGATTAAGATAATCGAGTACCTCCCTAGCCACGTGAGGTGGAGCGTTGTCCTACATAAACAACACGAAATTGGGTCCCAAAAAATTGCCGAAAAGCATCACATGTTCTATTACAATATTCTCAAGATAGTAATCAACATTTATGGATCTCGTACGCACAGGAACTGATTCTTTATGAGCACCAAAGCAGATGCCATCCCAGGGCATAACAGAGCCTCCGCCAAATGGAATCCTTGCAGAGATATTGCAATTAGCAAACCTCTATCCTGGTCTTCGCCATACTCGCTCGCGACTATCTGGATGTTTTAGGCTAACCCTAGTTTCATCTGTGAAGAAAACTTGTTTCCAATCCTCCACAGACCAATTTTGATAATTTCGAGCAAAATGTAACCTGGCAACTTTGTGCTCTCTAGTAAGCAAGGGCGCAGTGACTGGTCTCCTACTGCCTAACCCAGCTTCATTTAACCGTCTTCTAACTGTTCTAGAAGAAATTGCGACATTGCGGGTAGCTTCGAGTTCGTTTCTCATCTTAAAACTAGTGGCAGTCCTGTTTCTAAAAGCATATTGTCTAAGAAAACGTTCATCTCGCTCGTTAGTGCATCGTTTTCGCTTTTGCCCTGGCCTTCTAGAGTAAGTTCCTACTTCATTCAAACGTCTTACCATACGACTTATTGTGACTCTGACAATATCCCTCGTCCAATAAAACTGATGCTCGTACTACCTCGTATTTAGTTAAATTCCTTGTTCGATTTATTTTTCCAATTTTTCAGAGTCAGAAATAAAACAGTCTACCATAAAAACGTAATACTTTCAAAAAAGTGACAAATTATAAGCTTAATTTTAAAGAAAATCTTAAAGAAAATTTTAAAGAAAATCAAAGTATTGCATAAAATTGTTTATCTTTTAAAAAATCTTTATAACTGTGAATCTATACGAATCGTTTTAAGTGCTGTCATTAACAAAGAAACAAAATATTCATAGCCATACTATTCACACAATCGATACACTTTAAAAGTGGCATAAGAAAAAGATAAATTAATTTTTTGGATAATTTCATATTGTTGGGTTAATTGCGTTAATAATTTTATATATATATGTATATATATATATATATATATATATATATATATATATATATATATATATATATATATATATATATATATATATATATATATACATATACAAACACATAATCCAAACTCCTTCACGCCATTTTTCTGAAACCTTCAACAACCAGCTGAGGCCCAACTGAGGTTTCCAACTGAGGACGCGATGGTATCTGGCCGATGGTCCAGCCGCTGAACCAAATCGAATCGTCTTCTCGAGGCCGCCGTTTCCTCCAAACCCGCCACCTGTTGATCGTCTGCAGCGAACGATGACTGGCAGGTTCATCGAACCAATGCACTTTACGGCTCCTGGCCAAGGGTACCCGCGTAGTGGTACCGACATGAGGTACGATTTTTGCCGAATATTTTCGTGCGGTACGGTAGAATTGTTTCTTTTTTGGATTACACATTTTGTTCGTCTTGAAGTTACTTCAGGGAGCTACAGTGGAATTTACAGTGGAATTAAATTATTTTGTTTAGTAATGTATTAGCCAATATTTTAAATATATTTTTGATACCTTTCACGCAATAAAGATTCTATTTTCGAAGAAATCTTTTTTTTTAACAAAGAAAAATACTAAGTTCTGTATGATATAGGTGGTGAAAAAACTTTTTGAAATGAAGTAATAAAAAACAAGTTGGTCAATTTTAACAAATTTATTCTTAAAATGTGCAAATTTTTTTGGAAATTCATGTTCTGAAGCGCGGCGACAAGTGTCTGCACTTATGGCTTAGATTTCTTGCTCAACATTCTTCTTTAGGTCTTCTAGGGTGGCGGGGCGGTTGCGGTATACTTAACTTTAAAGATATTCCCATAAAAAAATCACAGGAAGTCAGGTTCGGACTTCGGGGGTGTCACTGAATGTCTCCTCTTCGAGAAATCAATTTTACCGGAAAAAGCAACTGAACAACTGGCAAGGAGAGATTGAAAGTGTAGCAGGTGACTCTGCTCTATTGTACCCAAGTGTGTATCCATCAAATTCTTAAAGAGCAAGAGAGAAAACAGTTGGAAGTATATCGACATAACGCTGAGAATTCGCCATTAATGCGCGGCCTGGTGGCACCGTTAAAAATGGGCCGATTATTATGGATGCCAACATTGCAGCCCAAACTTCTGCAGCTCAACATTAGTGTTGTTTATTCTTAACTGTATTCTTGGGTGACTTGTTATTGTGTGATTTCGTGAAACAAGTGGATTTTGTTTTCTTTAGGTTCGGTTTGTACAGTCGGTTTATTCAGTTTGTACAGTTTGCTGGTTTCTCTTATCGTTTTTGTCATTCTTTGTAGCTTCTCGATATTTTCCGCTAACACGACTGTGTCATCGACATACCTTATATTATAAATAGGAACTCCATTTACGATCACGCCGGATGTTTCTCTTCGAAGTGATGTCTGAATGACGATGTCTGAATACATATTGAAAAGTGTCGGTGGGAGGCTAACCTCTGCCTTATTCCTTGTTTTATCTATATATGTTTTGTATATTTTTTTCTATACTGACTCCAGCTGTTTGATTATAGTATAAGATCTCTATTATCCTGAAATTAAGCTTATTTATTTGCTTCGCCCTTAATAGCTTACTCGGCTTATAATATATTTTAATTTATCAAAGGCCTTTTCATAATATAAGGCCCGAAGAACTATCGGTATAAACTAATCTAACGCCAGTCAATAAGCCTCCGGTCTGTTAAATAAAACACACTTTTTTTTTTAAATTATCTAATATCTCTACACCTTTTTTATAGAACGATTTCTCTTTGTCTTCAGAATATCCTTCCGTTTCAACAATTATCTCTTCATTGGAGCGAAATTTATTTCAAGCGAGCATTTTTTGAGGTTTTAGAATAGGAAATAGTTGCTGGGGGACAAATCTGGAGGATATGGTGGATTAAGAAGTACTTTGAATTACAATTCATGAAATTTAGCCATCGTTGCACAATGATTTGAGACCGATGCATTGTCTTGGTGAAAAAATACTTTTTTGTTAATTTGGAGCCTATATTGCAATCTCGCCCTTCAAACGCACCAATAACACTATGCAATATTTGCTATTGATGGTTTTATCTTTCTAGAGAATCGATGAACACAAAGGCCATAACCTTGCCTGCCGATGGTTGTGTTTTTGGTCGGTTTAGACGGCTTTCACCGGGTGCTGTACACTCAGCTGACTGCCGACTCCATATTTGATCTATTGTCACATACCGCATGAAAAAAAAATCCTTTTTATTTCGCTTAAACAGCTTCAAACATTGCTCAGAATCATGAAAACGTTGTTGTTTTGGTCTGCTGTGAACAAGCGCGATACTCATTTCGATAGCAATTTACGCATTCCCAAATATTCATGCAAAATGGTGTAAACACTTCCTTTTAATACCTTCATGATATCCTGTCTCCTGCAGCTCCTACGGTTTTGCGAAATAATTTTGTGATTTTTTCTGATGCTGTCTGGTGTAACCACCTCATTTGTTTGGTCATTGGACGTCCAGAGCGTTCAGTATCATCGGTGCTTGTACAGCCACGTTTGGAATTTATCATATCAATCAATTGTGGTTGATTTTCCTGGGACAGAGTCCGGGTAATGTTTATCGAGCTATTGTTTTGCCTTAAAGGTATTTTCTTTATCAAAAAGCAATGGTTAACCGACACACGAAAAACAAAATAACAAAAGTAGCTTTACTTAAAGCAGAACAACTCAGAAACTAGTAGGCAGATTGTCATAAAATTTGAAGGTTCGCACAATCGACCACGGGTAAGGATTTTTTCGTAAGCAACGCCATTTATATATCAGACCGGGGACTTATTGACCGATGTGTTAACCTCTATGTGAAACATCATCTCGATAATTTCTTCAGTATTCTTCAATATTTTTTTACTCGCAGTATTTTAAAATAACACGAACTATAAACCTGAATTATGTTTAATGGACAATGCTGGACGGATTAACATTTTTCTTTCACATAAAAACACCCATAACATCCCATACATCACCACACGACGTAATCCTCCTTCCAAATTATGAAATATACATGTAATCTTGCCATTGTTCCCTTTGCCTTCATCCAAAAATAAATGTCTCTTTAGATCTGAACTTTAGAACTGTTTTCATTCACATATAAAATGTTTATCCCCATGGTTGTCATCTCGATGTTCATTTGATAACGGTATCAGTATTAAGCTAACGTAGATTATCCTACATGTTTCGATTTTATGACCGTCTTAACGCAAATGCTCGGGTTGGTTATAAATTAGTCATGCCTCGCGAATATATGATGCTATCGGAGCTTATAGATTATATCAAACAATAATATTAGATGAAGTACGTGCAGAAAAGGGAGCGGTGTTTATTACAATAAAAAAATATCGTTAAAATATGAAAATGTTATTTATTACACATTGAACCATTACATTACAGACTTAGCATCGTCAGATTTAAGTGACATGCCTTTAAACCGATCTAATATACGATAATGTTCGACTCTATGTCTATGTCTTTAATCACTTGAGGGTCGTATGGGATAATAATATCTTGTCAGACCTGCGCCATTTTATTCGCCTTAAAGCTAAAGCAAAATCATCTTCAGCGACGAGGCCTGTTTTCACCTCGATGGCTTCGTTAATAGACCCAATTGGCGCATCTGGGGCGCAAAAAACCCACGAATAATTAATGAAAAACCAATGCATCCCCATCGTGTCATTGTTTCATCATTGGACCATTTTTTTTTAAACGAGGCAGGTAATATATTAACTGTAAATGGCGAACATTATCGTGACATAATAAGCCAGTTCTTTGTCCCTCAATTGGAAAATATTGCTCTTGAAGCGTGTGGTTTTAGCAGGAGGGTGTCACTTGCCATACCGCCCGTGAAACATTGGCGGTCCTGCCCGAATCTTTTCCTGGTCGTGTCATCCTTTTGGGGTCGTGTCGCGTTTTGAGGTATGTTGTATGTATTTTGGCTGAGAGGACAGCGAAAAGGTTCTCAGTTTGAAAGCTTGACAGTTTTGGCGCCTATGCTTCACTTAAACCCCGATCAGATCATCCTCGAATCGTCAGTGTAAGGGATTGATGGAAAATTGTCAAAAGCGCCTTAAAAAACCTACACAGAGCGTCCAATAGTAACTGGGAGAAGGTCACATCTCAGATAATAAGGAATATTCTCCATGTCAAAGGTTTTTGAGGTAGCCGACCTGTAAAAGAACCTTTCCTCAATGAAATTAATAGACGAAAAATTTAAATACAAATATCTATATTTTTGGAAGCAAAGTATTTTTTTCGGCGAGAGCAAATTTATAATTTTTAAGCCAGCCTTAATTTTAACATTATGGCGGAGAAAGAAAACTAGACTTAATAGAGATAATATACTAAATATAGTTAAGTCCGGTGGTGGTAATGTTGTGGTTTGGGGATGCATGTCTTACAATAGATTAGGAAATCTTTACGTTATAAACGATGACAGGCCAGCCCGGTCCTGTGTGGGATTGTTGCGAAGTAACCTGCGAGATAGTGTTGTAAAATTAGGACTGGAAGGAACTTTCTTTTTTCAACAGGATAACGAGCCTAAATTGACAGCTAACGTAACCATGGAGGGAATCTATATAATGCCCCTAGAAGGTTGCCCACACCACCCTAGTCACCGTACCTTAATCCCATAGAAAATTTCTACCAGGTGTGGCCGTTAGTAACTCTTAATATTTTCTTAAAGAAAACACGTTTAATTTGGGAGAAAAGTAAATAATGGTTTATTTAAAATATGCGCCATCGCTAACTGCGTATTTTTCTCATCGCTCTGGCAATTTGTGGATGTCCTCCCAGAAAAACCGTACATCTTTTAAGGTGGTAATTGTTGAAATGTTTTATGGAAAGTGTGTGAGACATCGATCAAAACAAGTGGTAGTCGGAAAGGCCAAAGTCTGGTGAGTAAGGCGGGTGTGGCAAAAGTCTGCCAAGTTTAGAAGTGGTGTCTCCGACTGATTTCGCTGTGTGTAATGAGGCATTGTCGTAATGCAAAATTACTTTTCCGTGTTTTGTAGCCCATTCTGGTCGCTTTTCAATCAATGTATGGTTCAAATTGATCATTTGTTGTCGGTAGCGAACGGTATTAACTCTTTCACTTGGTTTTAGTAGCTCATGATGCACGACACCATTCTGATCTTACCAAATGCAGAGCATTAACTTCTTTCAAAAGCGATTCGGTCTTGTAGTCGACGTTGATAATTGTCCTGAGTCAACCCATGATTTTTTGTGTTTTGGGTTCTCGAAATATATCCATTTTTCGTCTCCAGTCACAGTCCGATGCAAAAAAGTATTTCTTTCGCTTTTGTGTGCCAAGAAAACAACACTTCGAATACCGTTTCCATTTTTGCAATTTGTTGTTCAGTTTGCATATCGTTTTCTTCCAATAATACTTGCAATTCGGCATCTTCGGTTTCGCCACGGTTTCGGTTGACCCGGGCGTTATTTGTCTTTCAAGTTGAAATCACCCCTATTGGGTCATCTAAACCAAAGCCCACAAGCGTCTTGCGTTGAGACATTGTCACCGTAAGTTTCCACAAGTATACGACGGCTTTCACTCGTGTTTTTCTTTTGATTGAACAGAAAAAGCAGTATATACCGCAAATGCTCTTTATTTAGACGAAACACGAAAGGTACTGTCGTAGCAACAAAATGACAAGAGATAAGACTATGAACCGGCCCTAATTAAAAATTATCAATCGCCTCATTCGGTAGACGAAAAAATCCGTGAAGTGACAATTAAGAGCAAGGAAATATTTTTTGATCCATGGAATGACCAATGGATCACGTTTGGAAGCTGTAATTTGTGCTAATGGGATGAACAAAATATTAAATAAATTAGCCCACATTGATTTGATTTTTATAAAAATTACTTCTGATTCTTGGCGGTATGCAAATATTTCTACTTTTTAAAACGTTATTGTTTATTGTTTATTTAACTAATACTTTTAAATTAATTGATACCATATGTTATGTCATTTCTTGTTATATTTACAAATATTGTCTTTTTTTTTTCCTATTTTTGCCATAATTTGTGATAAACCCCTAAAAATTAGGGGTCTATGCAAATACTTTTATATCAGAACTGTCAAGTACTTGCGAAATTCTGCAGTCATGAAAATGAACTACAATGGAAAGCAGCCGAAGAAATGGTTAAGGATAGAATTAAATGAAGAAATATGTTATTAGAAGTCAGACAAAAAATTGAGTCAAATAGACTAATTGAAAAGTTCGCAGAGCGAAACCTATAGAGCAACAAAAGAACTATATAATCTACTACATTTTGAAGTTTCATCCTTCATATGAACATATGTGAAGTATCAAGTCGATCTGTCAATTTATTCGTACAAAAACAGCAGCTCAAAATAAACGTATCAGTGATATTTTTCAAAATGGAAAATATTGAAAAACGTGCAGTGATTACATTTTTTGTAAGAAAAGATAAGTTAAGAGTAATTTATAGTGAAATGGTGAATGTATTAGGGGAGTTTGCTTCTTCAAAAATGAGCAGGCGTACAAGCCTGAATGATGATCCTCGTTCTGGACGTCCAATAAGTACAACTACTGAACAAATTATTAATTCTTCACATGATATGGTTATGGATGGCAGACAGAATGGGAGTTTCATATTTTGAAAAAGGAATTAGGCTTGAGAAAGCTGTGGGCAAGATGGGTGCCGCAATTGTTAATTTCTAATGAAAAACGACTTCGAATAAAACTTTCTAACCGATATTTGGATCTTCTTTTGAAGAATAAAATAGATTTTAAACATAATTTTGTAACTACGGATGAGACTTGGTTTTACCACTATGATCCTGTACTGCGACAACAAAACGCAGAGTGGACTGAGCTCCGAAGCTGCCAAAATGGTTAAATCGATCAAAAAGGTTATGGCATCATTTTTTTAGGATGCATGAGGCATTTTGTTAATTAATTACCTTCAAACCGGTAAAACAATAACAGGGCAGTCTTACTCAAATCTTTTGGATCAATTGGATATATAAACTAGTGATAAAAGACCTGGTTTAGCGAAGAAAAAATTTTTCGCCAAGATAATGCACCGGCTCACATGGCCAGATTGAAGGAGTTACACCACGAATAGTTAGAGCATCCACCATATTCACAAGATCTGACCCACTCTGACTTTTATCTGTTTCCAAACCTCAAAAAATTTCTACGTATCAAGCGTTTTTCATTAAGTTATAGCAGTCGTAAATGAGCATTTTGAAGGACTTCCAGAAAATCACTTCATAGATGGAATAAATGAATTGGAGAAGCGCTGGAAAAAATGTATTGAGCTTAAGGGAGAATATACGGGTGAATAAGGATGAATATACGGATGATTTTTTTAACTATAAACTTGTTTTATCATTTCTGCTCAGCAAAGTTTTGAATAAGACTAGTACATCAAAAGACAAATTATTATCAATTTAATAAAACCCAAACTAATACATCTATTCATACAAATTTTTTAAAATATACTTAATCTACTTATAGTAAAATTATTTTCTATTTCCAAATTTCTTTCTCTCTGAAACCAATATGAAATAGAAACTTTTACCAACTAGAGCATATGCTCGACATATATCTTCTGCTTGAGTGAAAGAATTCGTTGATGCACTACTTACAGTTCATCAACGGCGACGTTTCATACGTCGAGAATCGGAGAGAGGGAGAAAAAAATCCGTTTTCCCTCACGACGAAACCGGCCGCACTTTTCTCGGATGGAAGGAGGCAGGTCATATCGATAAGCAGAAAGTAGAAAATATCAATTGTAGACTTTCGGTCATACGCTAATAGTTTTTATTTTCGATTTTCATTCTGTCTAATTGAAATCGTTGTCGTCTGGAGAAACTGCACGAGAAATATATTGTAACAGAGGCAGTTCATTCATTAAAGTTGCTTTAAAATGAGGCACTTTAAAAAGGGAAAAAGCGTAAATTAAATTAAAATAATATATATATATATATATATATATATATATATATATATATATATATATATATATATATATATATATATATATATATATATATATATATACATACATATATATCAATAATAATAACGAATTTAATACAGAATTATTATAATATTATTAACGTTGCGTAACGTGTCCTGATACAACAGATATTGATAAAACAAAACATCATCCCAGTGTTAACAAAAGTTACTACAACTATCAAACAATATGTGCTTTTTTCTGGTCAAAAAAATAAGAGCATATCACTTATAGCCTTAAATTGTGAAAACTAATGTCTATTAACAAACTTAATAAATATAAAATATTATTATTTAGTAGAATATCCTTTTTGTTAAACCACAGCTGAGCATCTCCTTGGAATAGAGTCTATTAACTTCTGACAAGTTTCAACCGGTATAGAATACCAAGTTTTCTTGACTTCTTCCCACAACATATTTTTGTTTGATGTTTTTTATTAGCAATGACTTTTTTGAATGTTGCCAAAGATTTTCTATTGAATTTAAATCCGGAGATTGCGACGGCCAGGGCAACACTTTAATCTTATTTGCGAGAAACCATCATTTCACTACTTTCGCGGTATGTTTCGAGTATCTCTGATCCAATATAGTGAACTGAACCTACACCATTATAGGTAAAAGCAACCCCACAGTTTAATATTTCCTCCTCCATGTTTTACTGTACCTAATGTATTTCGCAGATTTAGTTCTTCATTCTTATATCGCCTACAGTACCGTTTCCCATCATCCAAAGAGATTTATTTTTGTTTCATCACTAAATAAAACATTTTTCTAATTACTGCTGTAGTTTTCGTTTAAGTTAAATCTGGCAAAACTAAATCTATGCTGAATATTTTTTTTTACTTAAATGTGGTACCTTTCTTGCAACTCTTCCATGAAGATCCATCTCTACCAATCGTCTACGAATAGTCCGTGTACTGATTTGTAAACCCATTTTCAATTTAATGTCAAACGAAGTGGAAAATGGATGTTTCCGCAACTCTCGTACAATACATTTATCCAATCTTTTGCTTGGTTTTCTTGGGCGACCTCTAGTTTCTGGTGATATCTGTATTAATTTTTGTTCCTTTAAAACTTTAGCAATAATGCATTCAGATCGCTTTAGTAGATGAGAAATAAATTTATAAGTTTATTTTGACTCCGTAACTGTAATATTAGACGCCTCTCTTCGGGAGATCAATGCTTTGCACGACCCATAGTAACATTTAAAACTGTATGGATGCATGAATAATATATAGCAAAGATATTGAAATATTTTCGATAACAATGAACAAAAAGTTAAAAAATTTAAAAACAACTCTTATTTTTTTGTCACCTAAAGTTTTTATTATCGTCAACAAATATTAACGCGATAAAATAAAAAAACCAATAAGTCTCCAATATTATATTCAACTGGTAAATGACAAGGTATTGTACTAATAAAAATATTTGGATTCGTACAACAATGATACATTAAATAATGGTATCTTTTCGGGGTGATCCTTCATACTAATATTATATATATATATATATATATATATATATATATATATATATATATATATATATATATATATATATATATATATATATATATATATATATATAATTTATATATATATATATATATATATATATATATATATATATATATATATATATATATATATATATATATATATATATATATATATATATATATATATATATATATATATATATATTGAAGCAAAAAATTATTTAAAAAATTGATGCGTAAAAAAATCATTACTGATAGACAAAACATTATATATTTAATTTAAGATAAAATCATTTTAATTCATTAAAGTTGGGAGACATGATAATTTTAAGCATGTACTTTTTTTTGTCACATCCCCGACATAAATATAAACTACTTTTTTTGTTAAACTCGAAGAGATTTAGCATTAAACCAAATCACTGTTTTAAAGTTCCATACACATGTTAGCATCACCAGGAGATGATTTAATCTATATTAATTATTTAATAATAAAAAAACTTAAAAAAATATTTTTGTTATGTATTAATGTGTTATGTGTTATGTGTGTGTATTAATTTGGAATAAAAACAAAAGAATATAAAATATCAACTTGATTTTTTTTTAATATTGGTTCATGGCATTTTTATCTAATCATTAAATTGATTGTTTCACCAGATGTATGGCATGTTGCACCATCTTGTTGAAACCACATATCGGCCAGATCAAAATCATCAATTCATCATCAAGATAAAATCAGTATCATATTTCTGTAGCGTTCTCCATTGTCAGGAACGTTTTTTCCATTTTCGTTTTTAAATAAACCACACCAAATTGTTAATTTTTGTGTATATAAAGTTTTCTTCAATCCATATGCGACAATTGGGTTTTTGAATAAAAAATAAATATCGATTTTTTACTTTATTTTAAAACTTTATCATAAATAATATTGATAATCGATGCGAAAAACTTTGCGAATCGATTAAAATAAAATGACATGGCTACGAAAGCTCCACTATTGGTTGCCATGTTTGTGACGTCATTATGTTAAAGTGTTTTCACCTAAGTACTGTCAGTGGCTTTTACCTGTGTATATACAGTCAAAATTATTGCGCAAAAAAATATTCTTGGTTACTAATTTAATTCAGTAATGTGTGACAAAGGGTTCATGAAGGCCAATTCTGATAACATACCTGGTATGGATATTTTTATGGTCACAGATTTTCTCAAAAATTGCACTTTCGGTTCAATTTAGCTGAAGTTCGAGGTGTTAAAATATCAATTTGTGTTTTTTTTAAATAATAATGCAAATAAAGAACATAACGTTCTGAGTAAAACTTATATAGTCATCTTTAATTATTTATGAAAAACTAAGAAAAGTTCAACATACTCTTCAGCATATAATATACTCAAACACAGATAATAAATACTCAAACATAAAAAAATTGATACATGTTATAAATAAATTTTTGTATATATTTGATGTTGTTTTAGGATTATATGTTGTGTTGGTTGGAACCATTGATTTCGACGTTTCACATCTTGCTGCTTGTGAGTTTTCCATCATCATCTTTATTAGTATTCATTTTTCCTTATATTTTCATGTTTTCTGCGTCTTTCAGTATTATTTCTCTTTTCAGGCTACCGATTGTTTAAAGTCTACGAATATGATTTGTATGTTACTGTCGTATTAATGCCATTTTTCTATAATTTGGGTTATAATGTGCATTGAGTCAATAATAGACCGTTCTCTTCTAAAACGTTGTTGGTAATCCAACATATAAGCTGAGTTTAGCAGTATTGTTGCTCTATAGTTCTTACAACTGGTTGTTTTCTTTTTTTTTTTAGTATCAGTACCAGAAACCTCTCTTTTCATTTTTCCGGCATTATTTCCTTTTCCAATATTTATGTAATTGATTCGAGCACTCCTTTTCTCCTCCGTACTTGTTCAACTCATTACTTATTATATCTGGTCATGGGGTCTTATTTGTTTTGTTGTAAGTTGTTATTTGTAAGTTGTTTTAAACACATTTATTAAAACATACTATTTTAAAGACTTGCCTACTGCCCTTAATAATACGGCAACCCACTGTATAATTAATAAACCTTTAGAACGGTTAAATCTTAAGAAATTACACTTATTAACTTATTGACAAGTTTGGTGTAAATTTGATCCCATTTAACATATTTATTTCATACCGTACTATCGATTAGAATAATTATCAAGCAATTAACGTTAATCTTAATCAAAAGTAATTAAGTGGAAATAGACGAGGTTTCCACTAATGAACTTCTTCCTAGTCTTTAATAGGATCAGGTTTTAATCGCACTGTCACAATAATCTGATAAGAGTTTTTTTTTTGCAAAATACCGTAATATTAAATCGTTTAGAAAGGTATTTTGTTTTTTTTTTTCTGTGTAAAGAAAGTGCATTCGTCTACATTCTGCCATCCATCTACGCCTGCTCATCCTCCATAATGATTCAATTTCTCATCGAAGAACTATAAAATTTTAATAACAATAATTAAGTTTTGAATAATAATTAAGCAGATGACGTCGTAGTATTTGCCACAAGCAAAAAGCAACTAGATGCCATGCTAACAGACCTAAATGAAGTATCTAAGAAGATAGGTTTACGAATAAATACAGAGATAAACAGAGGAAAATAATGACAAAATACTCGTTTTTCGGCCAATGGATTATTCTTAAAAAAGAAAATCAAGAAATAGAAATAATAGAAGAATAAAATTAGGATAGGCCGCATTTGGAAGATTAAACTATATACTGAAAAACAAAAAGATACCCCAACACCTTAGGTCAAATATATTCGATAGATGCACACTGCCAGTGATGACTTATGGAGCCTGATGGAGAGAAACGTGGACAAAAATAATAAAGACCCAACTAAATATGGAGCGGCAAATTTTACATGGAATATTCGAAGGGATTTTAATGTGTCGGATTTTGCAGATAGTAGTAAAATGAGCATAAAGAAACAGACTTTGATGACATTTCAATCATATTTTGGCTTCACTCAGTGCAATATGGTATATAATTGTTCTAACCGCTTGCTTGACTTGCTATTTTGTAATGATAATTGTTGGGTTTTGCACAATAATGCCCCGTTGGTTGATGAGGATATCTACCACCCATCGCTTATTATAGTTAATGATATGTCAATTAAGACGGCAAATTTTTCGAATAATAGGCACATAAAAAGTTATAACTAAAAAAAGGTAATTACGTGGAAATGTATGAATGTCTTCTCAATGTAAACTGGCAGTTTTTGGACGATTGTAATAATATTGATGGTATTACTGATAAATTTTATAAAAAACTTTACCAAATATTTGATTCTTATGTTCCACTTTACAATAATTTTAAAAGGAAATATCCTAAGTGGTATGTATACCACCGAAATAATCAATAATATTAAATTAAAGTCACGATATTATATAAAGTATAAAGAAACACTCTTGAATGTTTATTTATTGAGGTACAAAGAATTAAGAAAAATTATTAAGTTTAAAATATAGAATGCATTTAAAATATATATGGAAACTGTTCAGAACTCCATTTCCAATGATTCTGGAATGTTTTGGTCGTATATTAGTAGTAGAAGTAATTCAACTAGAATACCGGGGAGGATGGTTTATGATGACAATTTTTTTGATACTCCAAATTCCATTTTGAATGCTTTTGCGAGTTTTTTCTCTAGTGTTTATGATACTGCTACTGGCCATTTAGAGGGAAGGGTGAGTGATTTTTATTTTGCTGATCACTATTATTGACTATTTTGATGAACAAGAAGTTAAGGATGCAATAAAAAATTGAAGCCAAAATTAACATCGGGCTATGATAATATTCCAGCATGTTTGGTTCGAGATTGTTTGTCTGTGTTCTCTAAACCTTTGACAAAAATTTATAACTTGTCCTTGCAGACATGCACCTTTTCTGAAGCATGGAAATTGGCTAAGGTATGTCCAGTTTACAAGCAGGGTGACAGGCATTTGATCTCAAATTATAGACCAGTGGCAGCGATTAAGGGTATGTTTTCACTAAGACAGCATGGTTTTGTAGAGGGCAGGTCTACGGTAACTAATTTGGTATCGTTCACTCAATATGTTGCTAATGCCTTAAATGTTCGACAGCCTGTCGATGTAATTTACACGGACATATCTAAGACATTTGATAGAATTGATTCGGCTATACTTTTGAGTAAAGCTCAAGAGTTTGGAATCAGTGATAAATTGTGCAGATTCCTACTATCTTAAATAACTAACCGCCAATATTATGTAAACTATAATAACTATCAGTCATTCATATATAATGCAAATATGAGGGTACCACAGGGTTCCAATCTTGACCCGATGTTGTTTCTGATGTACATTGATGATCTCACCGGGCTTTTGGATTGTGAAAGTCTCATGTTTGCAGATGACTTGGAACTGTTTAGAGTTGTAAACAACATCCAGGATTGTAGGGGGCTGCAGAGAAATTTGGAAAAAATAAATGAATGGTGTGAGTTGAATCGGCTTCAATTGAATACTAAGAAGTGCAAAGTAGTATCATTTTCTAATAAGTTAAATAACTTTAAGTTTAATTATTCCATAAACGCCTGTAATCTGGAACAAGTCCTTAATTGTAAAGATATAGGAATAACTTTCGATACAAAGCTTTCTTTTGTGAATCACATACATAATGTAGTGAATAGTGCTTTTAAATCGCTTGAGTTTATAATTCGTAATTGTAGATCATTTGATAATTGTGATGCTCTAAAGAGTTTGTTCTATACTTGTGTTAGATCTAAAATTGAGTATGATTCTGTGGTGTGGAGTCCATATTACAAATACCATAAGAATAAGAAGATTTTCCCGGGAAGAGACTTTGATCATTATCAATTTTGAATCATTATAGTTAAGAAGATGTTATCATTATGTGAAATTTTTATATAAATTGTTGCATAATAAAATTGATAGTCCATGCTTGCTCGGTCAGTTAAGCTTTCGGATAATGAGGGTGGAGTCTAGACTTGCGTTGCCATTTTATTTGAATCTGGCTTTGAACAATGTTTCCATGATATCGCCGTTATACTCTATGTGCTCTATTTTTAATATTATTTCAGCGGATTGTGATATGAATAATAGTTCATGGCGTCACATATTGACATGTGTGCGTAATTACTTTATGAGACAATGATTGAGTTTGTTTGTGTTATATCTATTAAAGGTAATACCGTTTTTTTTGTGTAACTATATTTTCAGTATAGACAATTACTTTCAACCTAATTAATTTATTGTTTAGTTCATTTTCTCTTTGAATTTTATTTTATTTTATTTTTTTCTATTATAGTATGTTATTTTGTTCAATATTGTAGAGGTTAATGTAATTATTATTATATTTTGTAATTGATTACATTAGATATTAGTAATTAGCTCTGTAATTGGGTTATCATGTTGGGCTACGAAAGCATTATTATAAAGGCAAAAAACAAAACACATGGGTATGGTAAAAGACGAGACTTACAGATGTAAAAAAAATAAATAACAGCTCGACTTAAATGGCAATTGGTAGGTCAGGTTCCATCAGGTGGAACGTACGAGTTTTAAATTGGAGATCATGGTTAGGAAAAAGAGTACGCGGAAGACTACAGACGCAATGGGTAGATGACCTGAAGCATCACGCTCTAGCATGGAAAATAATTACCCAGAACAGGACACAATGGGAGAAACTAGGGAAGGCCTACATCCGCAGTTGGATTGAAAAATGCAAATGAATGATTGAAATGAAAATTAAACTTTACGTAACTAATCTACTATGGCGTTGATCTATAACGAATGTTCGAAATGTGTTAATAAAATAATGAGGCTGAATCTCTACTAAGGTGAATCTTTAGTAAACACAATATAGACTTTGTAGATTATTTGAGATCCGAACATAATTTTTGTAGATCCATTCTTCTATTGGAGCCTTTAATATATATCCAAAACTCTTTTAATAAGAAAAAGTTTGAAGATGCAGATTTGGATGAAGACTCCATTGTTCAATCCACCATTTCCGAACAGCTACACGCATTGGCAAAGATCCAGAAAAAAAGGAAGATGGGTTTCATACGACTTGAAGGAAAGATACATTGAAAGGCGAAAAACCACTTATGACATTTTGCTTGACAGTCAGAAGAGAAAAGGGTTTTGCATAGAGTTGTGACAGATGATGAAAAGTGGATCTATTTTGACAACCCAAAGCGCAAAATATCATGGATAGATTTAATTTTACTTTTCCAGAGATATAATGACAATATGAATATGTAATAATCATAATAAATGTATGCTTGTTGATTACAATTATTTTGTATTCGCATCATTCTATACAGTCATCAAGTCCATTTTAGCCACTGCTCAACTAGCCCCATATCCATGCTCAACTAACCCCACTAGTGGGGCACGCTGAGCAACTTGGAGCGCTTTCGCATTTCTGACAATAATTTTTAAACTTGTACTTGGATCGTTTTTACACCGCTAGACGTTTGAGAAGAGTAAATTACGAACCTTACAGAGTGAGAATCAATTAAATCCGATGCGTATTCTTAAAGTTATGGGTGATCAAGTTGCTCAGCTAGCCCCGCTCTACCCTAATATTTATTTTGTTATGGAAATAAACGCCCAAATTTTGCGAAAAAATCGACTTTATTAACCGAAATACCTATTATAATCTTTATAAACAAATTTACTTTCAGTAGATTTCTACAAGCTATCACTCTATATCATATAATATAAAGAAAACTCTTAAACACTTCTTATTTTAAAGCACGATTATCAATGAACCAAATAACTTTCAGCTGCCGTTGTTTAAAATAATGTTTTTTGTTTCAGACGACACACAGAGAGTTAGTGACCATCTGGTCCAACTAGCCAAATACCAAGGCTCTTCCGATAACATCTCGGTGATCGTGGTATTTCTCCGAGAACCTCACAAGATAGCAGCGGAGGCCCACCGTTGGGCCATCAGAAACCGCACACCATCAACCGACAAAATGGATACGGAACTGGACAACGCCAATAATCCCTTCACCAACTCCAACGGCACCATTAAGAATCTGGAAACGGACAACATCCATATGCAGAAGAACAACGACGGTTTACTCCTGAATTTAACTGATAATTTCAAAACTGCAGGTAAATATCACTTTAACATAAAGAAACTGTCACACAAGTACTAGATCCCTTGGTTCTATGGTCTCATGTATAAAGATTTTTCCTATAAGAGCGTCAGAACATTGAAACATAATAACGGCAACACTGTTTGACATGTAAATGTCACTAATGGACTGTTGCGTTCACTACTTTCTGTCAATTCACCATGGGAAAGTACACATTCGTGAATTGAATTCTAGAGCAGCTGGAAAGCAATATCTCACTTTGGGGAAAAATAATCTCTTCCAACGAAGTACACTTCTGGCATAACGGGTTTGTGAATAAAATAGGATGTGCTCTTCATCCTCAGAAAGTCTCTATTGTTAATGCTGATATGAATATTTTCTGAAGAAGCTACAGTGCTAGCGAAACGCGTCAAATATTAACAATAAAGTGGAAATATAGACAAAACAGTCTTTCAGTTAACAGTGTTAATGCTGAACGCTGTAGGAATATGTTAACAGAATATTCTTGGCCTAAACTATCGTTTCTCAATGTCACGTCCCACTAAATAGCCAGAAAGTTGAGTAAAAAACGTTGCGACCCTCTCATACAATATGCTAATTTGACGTTTATCAAACTTTTATATCGGCCAGTTAACGCGGCGACGATTCGTCCTTTTTCACTATCGTGATTTATGAAGAATCGTTTTTATTTTTACTCCTCCTACGAGAAAAAAACCTCCTCCCTTAACTCCCTCCCTCCTTTAACTCCTACGAGAAAAAACGAATCATATATTTGTCTATGTATTAAATGACGAATCGTCAATGACGGATGTATGTATGAATGGACCGTTACATTTATATCGCAATGCCGCACACAGTCACAAAAACTGAACTACAAGACTTGTATAATCCCTTGTTCTTATATTACTTTTACCTGTTCAAGCCTGTTCAAACGTGTGCACTTGCACGTATTTGCGCGCACTTTTAGAATGCACGCTTAGGTAGGTTCGTACAAGCTAGCGCTTTGGTAATAGAAATGAGACGAAGAGTTTCGGTGTTAATTACGTTTTTACGAAAACAAGTATTACAATTGTTTCTCTCACCCAGTATTAAATAAATTAATAACAGTGTGGCAATAAAATAAATAAAATGGATAAATTTGCGAGAAAACGAAACGCACCGTCTACATCTGGTGAAGCAGTAAAGACAAATACCAGATTGTACAAAGAAGCATATTTAAAATATGGATTTATTGCCTTGGATGACAAGCCGCAATGTGTTGTTTATTATCAAGTTCCTCCCGCGAAAAGCATAAAGCCTTCAAAATTAGTCCGGCATCTGGAAACAAAACACCGATCTTTACAAAATAAACCATTAGAATTTTTCGGACATTCATCTTGAAAAATCAACAAATCAAGCCGTAATTAGAACACCTCACTTTAAGCATCCTATTTAGCAGCATTAGTAGTGGTCTAAACCCCACACGATTGCGGAAAAGTTGCCGCTGCCATTGATATGGTCAATGTGATTGTGAGACGATGAAAAGTTGAAAACTATATCACTTTCAAATAACACAGTATCGAGACATATTAATGAAATTGCCAATGATGTTCACGATCCAATAATGGAAAAGGTTAAATTAAGTGATTTTTTGCTATTCAGTTCGACGCAATTTTTATCTTCTGCCCGATACGTATGAATGCCAGAGATCAATTAAAGAAAAAATGCTCTGGTAGTGCAACTGGCGAAGGACTCTTTAAAATTTTTATCGATGCAACACAAAACGAAAACTTAGACTTTAATAAATGCATTGTAGTATGTACTGATGGCGCGAAAGAAATAACGGGGAAAAACAGTGATGCAATAGTAAAATTAAAAGACATTAATGCCACATATGGAATGGACACACTGTTTTCTTCACAGAAATGCGCTTGCTACAAAAACGATGCCAGATAATTTACAAAATGTTCTCTCAGAAGCCGTAAAAATTGTTAATTTTATTAAAAGCAGACCATTGCAGACTAGGTTGCTTTCCATATTGTAGGGAAATTGTGTCGTATTGGTGCCAAATACGGCTCATTGCTTTTCCATACTGAAGTCAGGTGGTTGTCGCGATGGAAAAGTTCTATCGAGGCTTTTTAAATTGCGAGATGAACTGAAAATCTTTTTTACAGATAAAAATAGCACATTTTCAAACTTTTTACAAGATGACGAAATTGTATTACTGTAGAAAAAGTCAATGCATTCATCAAGAAGTTTGATATTTAGATTATACGTCTTGAAAAACGCAATTTTGATGCATTCCCTTTAACTTTGGATTATATTACCAAAAATATGGATTTTAAAAATTCTCTACAACAAGAATTTTTGACTCAAGATTTAGATTAGTTAAGTAAGTTTTGGTTTGCACAACGATGTGAATACGGAAGCCTAGTAACGGAAGCTTCGAAAACATTGATCCCCTTCGCTACTTACTCATGCGAAAAAAGCTTCTCGTCTATGGTGGCTTTAAAAACTAAATATAGAAATCGTCTAGTATCACTTGGAAAATAATTTGCTTATGTCTGTTTGCAATGATGATGCACAGATAGAAAAACTTTTATGTAAAAAATAAAATCAACCGTCACATAAAATGATTATTTCTTCGGCTATTAATTTATTTAATGTTATTTTATTATGTTCTAATTACCTGGCAATATTTAATTTTCTAACACTTGTTTTTAAATTAAAAATACGTTAATAAAATGATGTTTAGTACAACACATTGCAACCCCCAGGTTGAGAAACGAAGGCCTAAACAGATAAATGTAGATATAAAAGGAAAGTTTTTTGGACTCGTTATTTCGTGAAATGGTAATGTAAATTGGCCACCAAGATCAAGCGACCTCACATTCTTGAATTATTTTTGTGAGGTTAAATTGAATTTCTGTTTTACAGAAATAAACCCCTGACAATTCTCGACCTTAAACGAAACCTTCAGGCCACCATTGACAATATACCACGCGTTATGTTTGAACTAGTAGTCGAAAATTGTGTCTCCATAATACATTTCACTTGTCAAAGCCTAGGGGGGCATTTGAGACTCATCTTAAAGTTCTGACACCCTTTACTTGTCTCGAATCACTAAATAACATCGGTTTGGGTTTGGCTTCTGCATGTGAAATTTTGGTTTCTCGTACGTTACAAATAGTGGAACAAATAATTTTTCTGATCAAAGTTTGCTTTTGTAGAAACTAAAGCAATTTTTGCTGATTACTGATTTATATATATTTTTTATAATTTTATTTTAAAATACGATTAGAAAAGGTTTTGCTCAACATCAGAGTCTTTTTAATTCAAGAATTGTGATAAACAATAGCACATAAATGTAAAATAACACAACATCATGTTCAAAAATTAATATTTTTAGTGGTTTTCTTATGTTCGTATAGGCTTTCTCGTATTAAACCCCAAATGTGATCTTCCATCATATCTTGGTGGAAACGTTCCCGTTGCTCCTCTGAGTAGGCACGCAGATTATGTTTAAATTGATCAATTCTTCTATTAGAATCTTTGGTGTGAAACACGAACGTTGAAGAGATTTACCACTAAACACCAAATCACTTTTTTTAACTTATCAACGCACGTTTTAATCTAGAGATTAAATCATCTCCCGATGATGCTAACATGGTTAACGAAACGTCGAGAAGTTCAAAAAAAGTGATTTGGTGTTTAGTGGTAAATCTCTTAAAGTTTAATGTTTAAATAGGTTCAGGTGAGAATGTAGCATATGAAGTATATGGGACATTCTGCAGCCCATAATTTTAAATATTTCAAGCATAGTTTCAGTCAATTCTTCATAATTGTCAGCTCTGTTGTTTCCAGACTCCTCCAGGCTTGTTTTTCATGAGCATTGAGGAATTCTGTGAAACCATCACTACTCATTATTTGTTTTATTTGTGGTCCGACGAATCTCTTTAAATATTCAAAAGCTTCAGAATTTGGATCCAGAGCTTTCACAAATTGCATCAATATATTCTTAGGCTCTACAATTAGTTCTGACTTCACATTATGTTTTCTTATCCAAAATTCGATTCGATCAGTCCATATACGCCGTTGATAATGTACTGAATCTGTTCTGCTATCCCATAAGCAAAGGTGACAAGAGTATTTACTATACTCGCCTTGCATTCCCATCAGAAAACCAACCAACTTAAAATCGCCTATTACCGGCCAATGGTATTCTGTAATTTAAACTTTTCCAGTACCATTTTCACATTAACATAACTTTCCTTAAGCATTCCAGAATGCGCTACGGGAGGGGAATAGATTTCCGTTGTGAAGAAGAACTGCTTTTAAGTTTTTTGAAGAGCTATCGATTAAAAGCCGCCAGTCAGAAGGTATGCATGGTATTCCGATTTCCTCGAATAAATCAGTCACGCTATTACAATAACAAGGTCCCGCTTCTTTGGTGAAAAAACATGAACAATTTTTATGGAGAGCTCTTTGATCAGTTATTTTCCCATCATCTTCAAGCAAATTCCACGGTTTCAATCGTGAACCTAAAATTTCTGTTTTATTCTTGGGTAGGTTTAGGTCTTGTACTCATCATTGAATTTTGTTGAGCTGATGAAATCCGGTCGAAAACTTTGTGACTTTATCATGAATTCACTACCATCAGTGTTAGTAAAGTTAGCAAAGTGAGGTTAGAATAGGCTTCATTAGCTTCGTAAAGCTTCAAATTTGTTACTAAAGCTATTTTTTGCTTCTTACTTTAATAAATTCACCGCAAATAAATCAGAATGAATCAACATCCTGTTTACACTGTCTTGATAAGTAAACACTCACTACTATGCCCGTCATAAATTATATGCAATTTGCTATCGGGTTGATCAAAGTGCTGCCATCTGTTGTGCATAAAATCAATTAAAATCTTCAAAACTTACTTATCGACGTAAATCAGACAAAAGCAAACTTTAAAAGCTGAAAATGGAAATTTAAGTATTTTTCGATGTCTAGAATCAGAATTCAAGCGTTAGAACAGAAACCCAAAAAAATTTTTTTTTGTCGACCTGTGTAATTAATGTTGAGCAATGATGAAAAATTTCAATGACTATTTGCAGGTGATGATTTCTTTGTTACGGAGAAGTCCAACGGAACAAAGAGATCCACTTCCGACATCAATTCAGACGATGACTTGGGTCCTGAGACTAACGTCGATTCTGTAGATGACGCTTTTTCCCCTGTGGAGAAGACAAATTCATTCAGTTTTGGATTCAGCAAGGCTCTAGATGAGGGCATTCTTGAGAAATGCATAAGTGATGAGTTGAAAGCTATCCGTGAAAAACCCGACAATAACAATCCATCAAATGAAGAGTTCAATGAGTTCTTGAACAAGGATATGGAGGACAGCAAGGAAGATATTGAAGATGAGCGTGCTGATGAGAGTCCCAGACTAAGTCCAATCAATGAACCTGGTAAGTAATTATTGGATGTAGTTGTAGAATATTCTAAAAATATTATTATTTAAAATTAACTCTTTTTTCTACGTTTGGAATGAGTTTCAAGACAATAAGAACAGAATCGGAAACAGGAATATTTGCATCAAGCAATGATGAGTTGGTTATTCACTGTTTCTTGTTCTTGATCATTTCCTTCCGATTCTGTACTTCCATTTTTTCTTTGTCTTCCAGTATTCGATCTTGACACCTACTTTTCGGTGTTTCTCTTAGCTAATTTCTGTTCCTTCAACATTCATATCCAGTCAGATCGATCTGCAGCTGTCCCTTGGCAGCTTTTGATGTGTAACACTGTAATTTCTTGTCAACAGAGGTTTCTTCAACCGCGGTTTTGATTATCTGCGGTTTTGTCTTGCGTAATCGCCTAGACTAAAATTTCAATCGAATTATGTAGTAGCGTGGTGCGTTTTCGTCGCAATCTCATTCGAACTGCTACTCTCATTTTCCAGGAATTGTTTTATTGTCTTTTGGTTACGCATTTAAATAGTTTGTATGTATCATTATTCAAACGAAGTTGGTGATTAGGGAGAACCTTGTAATTTTAGTGTGAAAATTGAGTTTAAATTGAGTTTAAATACATAGTTATATGTACATGTCGTAATTTTAAAATCTAATGGCGTCCACAGGCCAAGATTTTATTAAAAGGAACCGAATTGTAATGACTTTTGATACAAAAATTTGTCTATCTTGCTGCAGGTGAAACGATTGGGAGTACCACGAAAAAGTTTAAAGTCAATAAATCCACAGTATGAACAATAAAAAAGAGTGAGCAATCCATTCGAGCCAGTGTTTCGTGCGGTACTAGTACCATTAATAAAGTTAAGTGTTTCTCGCGACATCGAACGATGGAAAAGATGGAAAGAGCGGTTGGAATTTGGATCGAAGATCAAACAAAAAGAGGAGTGCCTCCGAGCAGCGGACTTATTAAAAAAAACTAGGCGTCTTTTCGAGAATCTAAAATCAGATGAGGAAACTCTAAGCTTCCAAGTTAGTAAGGGTTGGTTTGAAAATTTGAAAAAGTTCTTTGAAAAAGAAAAAGAACGTAAAAATTACTGGGGAGTCGGCTTCTGCAGATCATGAGGCGTGATCTGTAGTTGTGATGTGTGCTGGAACCACATATCGTGCGCGTCCATATCGTTCAATTTGGTCCAAAAGAAATCGGTTATCATCGTTCTTTAGTCAACGTTTTTTATCAACTTTTTATCGATACATTGATACCTGGTGAACCTCGTATGGATTGGCGTCGTCTCATATACGGCAAGTATGCTTGTTAACATAGTCATTCATCCAAAAATTTTTAAAATTGGGGTCCTCTTCCAAACGCTCCGAAGCCCAGTCAGGGAACAAACGGCGTTGGCTATGGTCATTAACTTTAAGCTCCTGGGTCAGTTGATTCTTGTACGGGTGCAGGCTCAAGTCTCGACGCAAATTTCGCCAAGTTGAAGTCTGCGAAAGGCGAAGTTCTTGTACACGGCGAGGAATTGACTGCCTCGCGCTCTCCTGCGCACTTTCACGGACAGCAACGATGTTCTCGGCCGATCTGGCGTTCCTTTGACTTACAGGTGTTGGCTGATTGCTTCCGAACCGGTTGTATCGAATTTGGTCAAAAAATGTTGGAGAGTCGACTTTGAAGGGCCACCTACCTACCTTCCTACCTTCAGTCCTGTTGCTTGTACATAAGTTTGTAGTTTATAGAAAAACAAACTAAGGTGAAATAAGTTTATGTTATTGTATTTCTTATTTGGTAGAGGATTCAAAAATATAAAACTTATATTGATATATCCACTCTTCACATATCTACAATTTTACACATATCTACAATACTACATACTACAATACTACTACATACAATACTACATATCTACAAACGTCATGCTCATCATCTTTCGTTGTTTTAACATATCGGTCAATAAGTCTTCGGTTTGACATATAGATGGCGCCACTTACGAAAAATCCTCACCAGTGTTCGATTGTGCCAACCTTCAAACGTCATGTGTCAAAATTTCATGACAATCTGTCTACTAGTTTCTGAGTTGTTGTGTTGTGCTTTAAGTTAAGCTTTTTAACGAAGAAAAATACCTTTGAAGCAAAACAATGACTTTATGAACATTATCCGGACTCTGCCGCAGGAAAATCAACCATAATTGATTGGTATGCTAAATTCAAATGTAGGCGTGCTCTGGCCACACGCTCTGGACGTCCAAATGAGGTGTTTACACCAGATAACATCAGAAAAATTCAGAAAATTATTTCGTAAAACCGTAGATTAAAGCTACAGGGGATAGCTGATATAAAGATATCGAAAGGAAATGCTTACACTATTTTGCATGAACATTTGGGAATGCTTAAATTGCTATCGAAATGCGTACTGCATTTGCTCACAGCGGATCAAAAAAACAGCGTATTAATGATTCTGAGCAATGTTTGGAGCTGTTTAAACGAATTATAAAGATTTTTTTTCATGTGGTATGTGACAATGGATCCATCACTACACTCCGTAGTCAAATTGGCTGTCAGCTGAGTGGACAGCAGCTTGTGAAAGACGTCCAAAATGACCAAGCGAAGTTATGGCCTCTGTATTTTGGGATACGAATGGGATATTGTTCATCCATTATCTCGAGATCTCTCTCGAGTCGAGACAATCTACCTCTATCGTGATTTACCTCTCGGTAAAATCATCAATAGCGGATATTGCATAGCGTTATTGGTACGTTTGAAGGATGAGATCACAAAAAAGGCTGCAAATGAACACATCGCTGGAAAGAAATGTCCCTCCAATGAAGAGGTAGTTGCCGAAACTGAAAGATATCTTGAAGGCAAAAAGAAATCGTTCTATAAAAAAGGTGTAGAAATGTTAGAAAAGAGTTGGAATTGTTGTATTGCTCTTCAAGAAGAATATATTGATGAATAAAGTCGAAATTTGCAAAAAAAAAGTTTGTTTTATTTTTCAGACCGGGGACTTAATGGACCGATGAGTTAATAACCCAAACAAAAACAAACAGTTTGCTGCTTTTAGTTTTTGTTAGTTTTTCTCCTTCATTCTATTAATCTTAAAACATCAAGGAAATGACATTTTTATTAGTTTTTTTTAATGACGTGCCATTTCGAATATTCGTGAAATGGGACAGAAAAAAAGAGGGGGATCCCAAAGAATAAATAACAGGGGATGAATACGACAGTTGTTAGAATAGGGAGAGACTATGGCAATGAGGAATAAAATTACAAATCTAATGCATTTAAAGGCGCATAATAATTGTGTGGTGGAGATGAGAACGACAATACTGACAGGAAGATTGATATACTCTTTCGTTAATGATATTTATATCAATATTGTTTAAAGAGATACATGCATTGAAAAAATAGAGTATAAGGATATGTTGTATCTAATAGGTCTTTCAAATTGAATGGTTTTTTTAATTCTCCAATTCTCTCTTAATTAAATTCTCCAATAGAACATAGAATTTCCCTTAATTTAAAAATATTTTTATTGATAACTGAAGCAAAATAACAAGTCTTGCAGTTCCACAGATGTCCACTCTTTTGTCAACATTTTGGACATTTTGGCATAACTGTGGCTCTACCTCATTAATTACTCGAATAATTTCACTCTTTAGTTCACGAATCGATTGTCGACTGCACTTATAGACTTGGCTTTTCACGTAATCATAGTGAAAATATTCCAATGGTGTCAAATCACATGATCTTGATGGCCAATTAACATCAGCATGTATCGAACCAGTTTCTTGAAATTTTTGAACAGTTTGATTGATAGTGCAAACCGTAAATATCACGTAATTTTTTAAAAACATTTTTCACTGAACACGCATTTTAATAAAACAATTCAACATTTTTAACACGTTGTTGTATAGTGTACGAATCCATTTTTATAAATGGCATACATTACACTTCTGAAATCAGACTAGATCTTGGCAAATTCACAAAGGCATCTGTGCTTTATTCAAGAATTTAATAAACTGAGTTTGAAAGACCTATTATTTTTGAGTTATGCAGCTGTAAGCACAATGGATAATTTGGGAAAGTTGTTGGAATGGTGACTAATCCAACTCTTACAGGAGATATAAATTGCATTAAATTAATAACAAAGCATTGGTGCTGGTCTGATATATTTTCCAATTTCTGCGTTAGACATTTCGCCAAGCGTACATTTTTGATGTATGAATTTAATATGCCTTTATAATCCATGAGATCAATAATACCAACAATAAAATATGAGACATCTACAACTTTTTTTTTCACATCAAAACTGACACATACTACTGTGATTTTAATGTAAGGTAAGCTTTTAAATAAAACACAAATTATTTATTCATTCATTCAAACTTATTTTTCTCATCAAAACTAATCCATCCTCACTGCAATACAATGTTTTTTTCCAGTCTTTGAAACCGTTTTTACACTCGAATTTTGATATTTCCTTCTAAGAGGCCAGCAAACTCTCTTGAATTGCTTCTAAAGACAAAACGGCGTCCGCGAAGTGGTTCCTTCAATCAAGGGGACAGGAAAAAGTCACACGTTTCCATATCTGATGAATATGGTGCTTGTGAAACGGGATTTATTTGATTTTTAGTAAAAATCGACGAATAATTATGATGGTGCGTTATCTTGATTCAAAAAACATAATTGTTTTGCTACAAAACTAGATAATTTTCTAATGGACTGACGCAAATGACCAAGTGATATACTTAGTACAAGATTCTTGATTTTGGTAATGTTTACTTCAATGGTCGACGTGGAAGGTCTTGAAGGAGGTTCATCTCTAGCAACACCAAAGTCCTTGTACCACTTATAAACATTTTTTTGACATATCTTTATAGTTTTTTCTTAATAGTTTCTTAATAGTTTTAATGTATTGGCACAAGACATTTCGGATTTTACAGAAGACTTAATGCAAATTATTGTTCGATAAATATATCAATTTTAAAAAATCGTCAAAAATATTTGACGATTATAGAGATGCTATAATTTCTAACTTTAAAAGCGAAATGTTATGGAACTTTTATCAGATGTCAAAGACAGTCATACCAGGTTAAAAAAACAAATGGTTGTATCAGCATGTGAAGCGAGTGAATTTTTAAAACAGGGGTCGGTCGCCTTGTGTTACACAGGTCCACAAATTTAAACTTTTTTCAAGTAAGTGATGAAAATAGATGTGCTTGAAGTATTTTGTAGTCCTAAGTCCGAAAATGATAAACTAATTACTGTAAGACGTACAGTTTTTTTTATTACAGGGGGTCGGTGGTGGAGAAAAAAGTAGACGACATATTTCTACAATCTAATATGTATACATACAACGACAACAACTTTCACTTTTTACTCTTGTTGTCTCTAGCATCATCTCTTTTTAAAAACCAGCAATAGTCGCCCAACATAGATGGGTTCCAACGTCCCTGGTATCCTGCCTCTATCATTGTGATATCCTGGTGAAACCTCTCTTCTTGTTCGTCCCTTACTGCACCCAAATTTTTCGGGAAAAAACTAAATGGAAGTGTAAAAAATGCATTTGTAATTGACGCCTAGAACTGGCCATTTTATATAAAATTGACTTAAACACTTGACTGTACTGTAAACGAGACAGAAACAAACTAAACTACAGAAAACAATGAAACTGGCCTCAAGGGTTCGTAGACTACTGTACGAAGAGGGGTACTCTTCGGTCTTGTGGTAGTTCCTACATTGTCCAGTTGAAAGTGAGGTACAAATAATGTCAGTGATGCCATGATATAATAGAGAAGCAGGTACTTGAAAATGGGACGTGCTAGGTCATTTCTGTGAAAAGATGTTCAATTAACGATCTAAATGAAACTCAAAAAGAACATTTTTATCAATGTCGACAAAAAGCATGTCGACCTGTGTTATCAAATAGGCAGGCGCCTAAAAAAAGCCACCAAAATTTTTCGAAACATTGTTTAGTCTTCACTGGTTGAAAATAAATACCGCCCACTGTAAACACGATTTTACAAATTGGATTGTAATGTAATTAATATGAATTTTTAGCGATGCTAAGTTCGCACTCATCTGTCGTTTAGTGGTTACCAAGCAGATATTTCTGTCTTATAGCGACCGCAATGTCTTTGAACGTTATTTTTGGACCAACGTGTCTCCGTAGCAAGAGACGGACTAAAATGCATTTTAACCCACAAGGAAACTAATTTTTCTTGTTTTCTTTATTATTACTTATATATTTATGTAGTAATTTAATCTATTTTATTACTGGAATTATTGAAAAACTAAAAAAACTGTTTAGTTACTTTTTACTCATTCATAAACCCGAGAATTGTGAATAGATATGTTCCTTTGAAAAAGGCTCACGCAAAATTGCTTTTGTTACTTTATAAATGGCCACGCTTTTTGGAGACCGAATTTTTTATCACGGTTTCATATAGGGTCATTTCTGTCAAAAGATACTTGATACTTTTTTCTACTTAACGTAATTATCTTACAATATAATTCATCAGCAACGTTCCAGCTTTTTAATACACTTAATATAAAACGAATTGTTCAATTCTGGAAAAACGAGTAGTCTCAGCTTTGACCTCCCCATATAAAGTGAATATTCGAGCTGCTAGCCAATTTGTCAGGTTCAGAAAGAGGAGTAATCGTTGGTAGTCAAATCCGGTGACTATGGAGCATGTAGAAGCATTTCGATGGGTTGGTCATGTAGTTTTACAACAACAACGCGATACGGATGTACGGTTAACCTGAATAATACCCTTTAATTGTTTCATCATCTTTAATAGATGTACAACCACATAAAAATGCAGGCACTTTTCTACATCCGTCAGGGTTAAATCCATTAAAATTACAGTAGTTTGTACCAGCTCGAGCTTCAATTTTCTCCATTTCTCAGAAATTGTCAAAACTTGATCGTCACAAACAATCAACTAAACGCACGAAGTTGGGACTTTCCAGGACGCCATCTAACGAATCATGCCTGACAAATGATAGTCATTTGGTCATACGACTTTCGTAATTAGAACTCACAACACACTACAAATGTTGTCATCGTCATCGCTCAGCCATCGTCCATCAGCTGCAGGGTAAAGGCTTCTTCAACTCCTGAGCTGTCCCCTGCCTTTCGATATACTTAATGATGTCATCACTCCATCGTGTTTTCTGTTTTCTTCGTGCACGTTTGTGATCAAGCGGTATCCATCTCAGGATTGCTTTGGTCCATATATCGTCACATCTCTGTCGTTTACTGTCCAATGATATCACATGCGTTTGTTTGTTCTCTGATTCTTGTGCAGGTCTTTCTGCCTGGTTTGCGATACCAAGTATCCACTTTTTCATTCCCTTCTGCGCTACTTGAAGTTTTTGAACTGTGTTCATATTCCACTTTCGGTGTCACACCAAGCAAAACGCACTGATCAATGACTTTCTTCTGAAAGTGGGAGTTTGTTCTTAAACACTAATTGGGCCTGGCAAATGCCTGCTAGTCACATTTAACACGACGTTTCACCTTCCAAACGGTATCAAGCTCCATTGAAATCCTCTGCCAAAGATATATGTAGTAATCTATAATATCCAAAGTCCTTCCTAAAACAGAAATACTTCTATCTTCGACAAATTTATTGAATAACCTGATTCTTTTTCAGGTTTATTCTCAAGATAAATGGTTCTCCTGTCATTTGCGGCTCTTGTATATGTTTTTGTTGGTTATCTGGGTCTTGTGAAATAACCATTGTTTTTGTGCTTACCCAGCCTCGAACTGGCGTGACAAAGGGGTGATTCCTTGTCAGATTTTACACTCTTACCTAGAAACATTCACAAGAATTTTAGAAAAACTTTTTTGCCTATTACGGGATTCGAACCCTCTCCACATTAACTGTCTTAACATAAGGCCTTAACATAACGCCTTAGACACCACAACTAATGTGGCTTCATATATATATATATATATATATATATATATATATATATATATATATATATATATATATATATATATATATATATATATATATATATATATATATATATATAAACACATGTGTTGATTTTTGTGTTATTTTGCTGTTGATTTGGCAAATTTTTATATGTAGTACCCAAATACATATTTTTCTGTGATTTTTTCATTTTTTTACTTAACCGGAAAAAAGTTATGATTTTTCAAAAAACCGGTGTGTTTTTTTCAAATAATCATAAGGTTTCCAAAAATTGACCAAATATGGGGTTTTGTTTTTTTAATTATTCGTTTTTGAATGAACTGTTTAAAAAATATACTAAAAATATATTATATAAATATAAAAAAATAAATATTTCAATTCTTCTTTAAAATTTTTCAGTTTTTTTGGAAAAAAGTCATTTGTTTCATGTAATTTTTTCTTTTCTTTTTTCGCGAAAAAACTTCCATTCATTTTACGTTTGATGCCGCAAGTTCTTTCGTTGCCCCACTTTTCTATCTATTTTTGTCTATTATTTTATTATAAATACAAAGTTGTTGCGAAAAAATGAAAAAAAAAATCAATTAAAAACAAAATAAAAAGAAAAGTTAGTCCACGATGGGACTTACGGCTTCAAACGCAAGAATTTGGAAAAATCACAGGAAAGTATTTAGTGGGGTACCACACCACATAAGCTAAAAATGTCAGGGAAATCAAAAGGGGTCGGGTGCAAAAGTGATCGATTTGCATCTAATAATAAAATTTTGAGGATGTAAGAGTAGCTCGATAATATATTTGATGCATTATGATAGCTTAGTGCGTAAAATATCATGACGACATAACAACAAATCTTCGTACGCTACTCGAAGACGACAATTCATATTATCTATTCGTCTAGTGGTATGGTGTCATTACTAACTATTAACTTATCTGTTACTTTATTAAGTTTTGTCTCAAAGAGAACGATTAAGTCAAACTATATTCATCGGACAATCCTGCTAATTAGTGAGTATGTAACTCTTGCGTATCCAATAAGCACCGGTTGTCATCTCCACACGTGGAGATATTCCTTGGCCAACAAGATCACCAGATTTAACGCCATATAGTTTTTATTTTTGGAGTTATTTTACGAGCAACATCTAAGTGGACCCTCTACAAAATATTGTGTAATTGTAACAGTAAAAGAGTTGTGTCTTAAATTGGAAGAGTGTTTCGAAGAGACGAAGGAGACGACTTTTCAGGTGTTATCTTTAACAAATAAAAGTTTTCTTTTTTTAAAGTTTTCTTCTGTAACGTGGTGTATTTCTCATTTTTTCGATATAACGAACGAAGAAACGAATTTATTTGCCAAGTAAATATTAAAGCTCTCTCGACTATAACTCGACCAGTCTGGTCCTGTGCTGCGACACGAAGTAGGTTCACTAACTTATACGACAAAACGAGAAAAACGCAACATCAATTTCTAAAATAAAATTATAGCCGAGTGACTTGTTCGGTCGCCATTTTACTTTTTGCCCCTTTTTCTTTCTTTCCAGTTTCAATTTTGGGTCGAAAGTTCGTCACTATAGGTGTATTGATATTTATTACATTTCTGTATTTGTGATATATCACATTTCTGTTTGATATTTATTTCTTTCAGGTAACTAACAAGTTTTAACAAATTAAGTTCTATTTTTTTTTAATGTTCAGATTGGACTTATAGTAACTCATACCTATACAACTGTGATCAAAAACTAAGGTGATCATGCTTCACGTTATTTATGCATACAGGGTATAAAGGAAAGTACTTTGTCAATTTAATCAATGATTTTTAAATAAATGGTAAATTAAATTTTATTATTTCTTAAAAAACCGAACGAAATTATTTGCCAACTAAATATTAAAGCTCTCGACTACAACTCGACCAGTCTGGTCCTGTGCTGCGACACGAAGTAGGTTCACTAACTTATACGACAAAACGAGAAAAACGCAACATCAATTTCTAAAATAAAATTATAGCAGAGTGACTTGTTCGGTCGCCATTTTACTTTTTGCCCCTTTTTCTTTCTTTCCAGTTTCAATTTTGGGTCGAAAGCTCGTCACTATAGGTGTATTGATATTTATTACATTTCTGTATTTGTGATATATCACATTTCTGTTTGATATTTATTTCTTTCAGGTAACTAACAAGTTTTAACAAATTAAGTTCTATTTTTTTTAATGTTCAGATTGGACTTATAGTAACTCATACCTATACAACTGTGATCAAAAACTAAGGTGATCATGCTTCACGTTATTTATGCATACAGGGTATAAAGGAAAGTACTTTGTCAATTTAATCAATGATTTTTAAATAAATGGTAAATTAAATTTTATTATTTCTTAAAAAACCGAACGAAATTATTTGCCAACTAAATATTAAAGCTCTCGACTACAACTCGACTAGTCTGGTCCTGTGCTGCGACACGAAGTAGGTTCACTAACTTATACGACAAAACGAGAAAAACGCAACATCAATTTCTAAAATAAAATTATAGCCGAGTGACTTGTTCGGTCGCCATTTTACTTTTTGCCCCTTTTTCTTTCTTTCCAGTTTCAATTTTGGGTCGAAAGCTCGTCACTATAGGTGTATTGATATTTATTACATTTCTGTATTTGTGATATATCACATTTCTGTTTGATATTTATTTCTTTCAGGTAACTAACAAGTTTTAACAAATTAAGTTCTATTTTTTTTAATGTTCAGATTGGACTTATAGTAACTCATACCTATACAACTGTGATCAAAAACTAAGGTGATCATGCTTCACGTTATTTATGCATACAGGGTATAAAGGAAAGTACTTTGTCAATTTAATCAATGATTTTTAAATAAATGGTAAATTAAATTTTATTATTTCTTAAAAAACCGAACGAAATTATTTGCCAACTAAATATTAAAGCTCTCGACTACAACTCGACCAGTCTGGTCCTGTGCTGCGACACGAAGTAGGTTCACTAACTTATACGACAAAACGAGAAAAACGCAACATCAATTTCTAAAATAAAATTATAGCCGAGTGACTTGTTCGGTCGCCATTTTACTTTTTGCCCCTTTTTCTTTCTTTCCAGTTTCAATTTTGGGTCGAAAGCTCGTCACTATAGGTGTATTGATATTTATTACATTTCTGTATTTGTGATATATCACATTTCTGTTTGATATTTATTTCTTTCAGGTAACTAACAAGTTTTAACAAATTAAGTTCTATTTTTTTTAATGTTCAGATTGGACTTATAGTAACTCATACCTATATAACTGTGATCAAAAAGTAAGATGATTATGCTTCACGTTATTTATGCACACACTGAGTAAAGGAAAGTACTTTGTCAATTTAATCAATGATTTTTTACAGTTTTTTGAACAAAAAGTCCTTTAAACATATAGCCAAAATACAACCATTTCTGTGGAAAACAAATATGAAAACAGATTTGATTTTTTTAACAAAAGCTACGTCCATTTTCATCTTGTTTATACCGATCTATTGGAATTGATGGGGTTCGACAGCATCTACACCGATGCTCGGCTCCGACGGAAGTTTACAGCAATAGGTTCATGTACTTGATACTCAACTGAATTGGATTTTTGAATAAAAAATAATTCTCGATTTTTTTACTTTATTTTAAAACTTTCTCATAAATAATATTGATAATCGTTGCGATTTTTTTTTAAATCTTGTTACAATTAATTATGAATGAATTAAAATTTTAAAAAAATCACGTGACTACGAACGCGCCGCGATTGGCTGCCGTATTTGTGACGTCATCGTAGTAAAGTGTTGTCACCTAAGTACTGTCAACGGCTTCTACCTGTATATATACTGTCAAAATCATTGTTGGTTAAGTGCAAAATAAAATATTGTTGGTTACTAATTTAGTTCAGTAACGTGTGAGAAAGGGTTCATAACATACATACTATACATAATATATTCTGATAATATACCTGATGTGGATATTTTTATGGTCACAGATTTTCCAAAAAATGACATTCGGTCCAATTCAGCTGAACTTCGAGGTGCTAAAGCATCAACGTGAGTTTTTAAAAAAATAATAATAATGTAAATGTAAATAAGAAATAAAATATTTCTATTAAATATAATTAACCTATTTGTAGGGTGTCACGAGAAAGTTACGGTGACAAGGCTGTAGGTTTTGTTCAACTTAACCGCGGAAACGATATTTGCACGGTAAAAGGACATGTATGTTCAGAACATAAAGTTCGGAGTAAAGCTTGTAATATACATATAATGCTTATAAAAAACAATATAAATCATAATTAGAAAAACAAAACACATACATACTGTTTAAATCACTAATTTCATTTCAATATAAAATATACTGTTAAATATACATTATAAAACTTCCCGCAACTAGGATAATATAGATAACATATTACAGTAGATTATAATATGTAAACTACATTAATAATCAATTCAGAATAAAAACAATCACTACCTAAAATTATAGACATATTTGTTTGATTGTATAATAGTTTGTTTGCTTTTATTGAAGTTTGCAATATTTTTAAAACCACACTAAATAAATACGTTTATATATTGTTCAATCAATACATGAAATGTACCAAAATCCTGAAAAACACTAAATATTTTAACTGTTTTGTTTTATTTAGGGCCAGTTCTACAATGCAAGAATATACCAGCTATAAGCTATACTTGGAATAAAATTTGAAACGCCCGTAGCTCGCGCGTTCTGTAGAACGAGCATTTCAAATCTTATTCCAAGTATAGCTCATACCTGGTATATTCTTGCATTGTAGAACTTAGAATAGAAATATACCATCTTCTTTACTTTTTGTTTGGATAGTAAGTTTGCTTTTCTTTTTTTGCATACTCCTTCGAATGTTTATTTTGATTCCGGTGGAAAACTGTTTTGGCCTGTCCTTAATTTAACTAGTTAATAATGTTCATCCAACTGATCACACAAATTTCTGTACTCTTCGACCATCTACAAATTAGATTATGCTGTAAAATTTTCATAAGTATAAGGCTTTACAATTTTGAATGTTGTTCTTGTCTATCGCGTTTTCTTGAATATTATTATTCGTATCGTACAAAATAGACGATCCTGTCGAGCTTTCTCATTGTTACTACCTTCGGTTGTGTTGCTACATGTAGATTCTTTGCGGACATGCAGGAATATTCCTTCCTACAAATTTGGCATGTTAATTTGTTTTCCCTACATGAATTAAATAATATAAATAAATGTTATAAAACGAATGCAAAAAACAAATGGAACCATAATCTAATTTCAATATTTCATTCTGAACTTACCTTTGAGCTTCCATATCTGATATAAAGATATACGAGTATAACGTCGAAAACAACACCGAAAGCCTAAATAATAATTTAAAGCAAATATATTTTCAAATCGATAGCAAACCAACAAATGCAGTCAAAGATATAGGTTAAACCTATAGAACAATGACTAAGATCGATAAATTGATTTATTTTCCCGAGATTCCGATTCTTTCCGAACCTCTTTTCGGAAAGGGCGCGAGAGAAAATTTCGGTGTAACTTGTTCCGAGCTGACCCGATATTAGCGATATTGGCCTTCGTTACTATTGTAAGGTAACATACGTTCGGGTTTTTTTTTCGGGAACTGTCGGTGCATCATTGGTACTATGTTTAAACATTTATTTTCAATTTGAGATAACTTTTTAATTGTAAGGAAAAACATAAAAATAAATATAGTTATGTATGATCAAAACTTATATATGATCTTTTTATGACAAGAAAAAAGTTGTTCAAAAGCTCAATTGTACAATGCGCACTATCTGCGTATGCATCAAGTCTACACCAACATATTGATTTATATATATATATATATATATATATATATATATATATATATATATATATATATATATATATATATATATATATATATATATATATATATAAATCAATATGTTGGTGTAGTGGGGTAAGCTGCCTTTTCTTTCTTTATTTGGGTTTTTTGCCACGATCTAAAACTCAAAAAATATCAAAAATATCTGTTCTTATGTAAATAAAGAATCACTTAGTTTTTGTTAATAGAGATCTAAGAGTATTTTTTGTAAAATAAATAAACAAAATACTCTTAGATCTCTATTAACAAAAACTAAAACAAACAACACACAACAAAATGCCAAAAATGTGGTTTATAAAATTCTCTACGAATGTAGCAAATTCTATATAGGTGAGACATCTAGACCGTTAGATGTTAGAATAAAATAACATAAAAACCTTCTTAGAAAGGGCGATTTTAATAAATCTAGAATTTGTCAACACGCATGGGAATCGGGACATAAAATCAATTGGTATTAAAGGAATCGGTAACAAAATACACAAGATTAAAAGAAACCGCTATAATTAATTTAAATACAAATAACTGTATTGCTATGCCTTCGGTAGATTTAAATTCAATATGGTTCCCGATTCTAAAGAATACAATTAAAAACATTTAAGAATTTCAATAAACAATCACAATCACATGGTAAACCTCACCTATATATATTTTTTTTGGTAGTATGTCACTGTCATTAAAAACTAATTGTCAATGTATCATTGATTTTTCATTTATAGAAATTAATATAATTTATTTTTAGGTTCGTTTTGAAACGTTAACCTTAAAAGTTTGTATATTTTTGTAGAACATTTTTATATTTTTGTTCGTTAGGCAAATTTATTACAAAAAATAATCACTGAGAAATTTGTCTCCGTTTGGTTTTTTGTTTTTACTCCGTGATTCTTTTTCTTACATAAGAACAGATATTTTTGATATTTTATGAGTTTTAGATCGTGGCGAAAAACCCAAATAAAGAAAAAAATATATGAACACGCCAAAATCATTCAGACATTACTTAAGTTGCCTTTATCTCAATGTGACTGTGGGGACCCACATCAATCCGTTTACCATATAACCTATGAATGCTGACACAGGGCATTCGCGGGAACCAAGACGGATTTTCTGTCCCCTTCTGCAATCGAATCCATCGAGAACGCGATGTAGCACGATGAGATTTATGTACTAATTGCATACATTAGTTTGTGCTTTATGTTTTATTTATGGTTCATTAAATCGATCACCCGGTAAACCCGACCCCTTTCGATTTGGCTGAAATTTTATCTTTTTCTACTCCACTAAAAACGTTTCTCAAAATTTTTTCAAATTTTTGACCTAATCGAAAAAAAAATTACAAATTAAAAAAAAATGTTCTTTTTTTCAAATACCCATAAGTTTTTCAAAAATTGTCTAAATGGGACGTTTTCTTTTTTAATTTGTTTTCTTTAAATGCACTTTTCTGAAAAAAATACAACAAAAATTTCAGATGTCAAATTTTATGAAATGTTTCAGTTTTTTGAGAAAAATCGTCAATTTTAAAAAACTTCGCTTCATTCTATGCCTTTATTTTATTATTTATCATATTCTTCGATTTATAATGCCGCGCATCCCAGAGTGGGCCGATTTTTCTTCCAATTTTTTTTTTCATTGAAAAAATCTTATTTTATTTATTATAAAAACTTTGTTTTTATAATAAAATAAATCCAAGTAAACGATATTTTATACTTAGTTTATAATATAACCTAATGATTAATGATTAGGATTTCACGGTTAATCAGATTAACAATCAATTTTTTTTATACGAATTTAACATAGGATTTTATTTTATTTTATTTTTTGTGTTCTATTTCAAAAAAGTCCCCTTACTTTTTGATTATAGTCCATTTATATTACTGACTATTGTCGTTTAACCGATTTCCTTTCCCTTCTAAGCACCCACATCTTTATTTTTGTACTTAGATCGTCATAATACTAAATGCAAACAGGCACAAAGTGCCAATGTGTGTATTGTAAAGCAAAAAAAACCCTTTCTGACACAATTGACACGTCCATGTCAGGCAAATCGCTCAGGGGAAATAAAAGGGTAACCACCCTTTTATTTCTAACCCTCGAGGACGTTGGAGGGACAATCAGAACGGATAAGGGTTGGATTTTGTCTCTTTATAATCCAATCATTACACTTTCAATGTATTATTTTTCGAAATTATTGTAATGTAATTAATGAATGGTACCGGTGTATTGTTCAACAAGCATTTTTTTTACATTTCTCTGTAAAGTGTTTCCTTTCAATATGCAATGAAACATCCTCTGTAGTATCCACTTGAGTGTAACGATGTACGAAAGATTGTCCTTACAGCCTGTATTTTAACACATCATACATTTATTCCAGTTTTTTCTATTCATCGCTATCGCCATCTTTTATCATTTTTTACCTTTCTTTGTAGAACTTTTCCCACTGAGTTTTTCCTAGTTTCTTTTGAACGGCCCTGTAACTTTTTACCTGTTATTTTTGCTTCCCATATCTATAGTAATCGCATACAGAAACATAAAGTGTGTTTTTGATTGTGTTCAAGATGTACTATGGGGGTCGGATATGACGTCCCATTTAATGTTTTCCAAATAGTTTTATCATGTTGAAAAATAACTTTATCGTGTCTTTCGGAGTATTCTGGTCGTTTTTCAATGCTCGGTTTAATTCACGTTTCAGCAGTTCATAATACAGTCTTCAAGTCTTCTTTCCATGTATATTGCGCACTGGTTGTGATATTGAAGGCTGGCTTGGTTGTCAAAATAGATTCATTTTTCATCACCTATCACAACGCGATGCAAAAATCTTTTTCTTTTCTGCTTGGCAAGAAAAATTTCACAAGTGGTTTCCGTCAATTCATATGGAACCCATTTTTCTTCCTTCTGGATCTTTCCCAAAACATGTAGACGTTTGAAAACGGTGGATTGGGTAACATTTTATATTTCTGTCAATTGTTTTATGTCAAACGTATGAGTTGAATCTTCATCAAGGTTTGATTAGGTCTTTTTCTGGTACATACATCGACATATTCAAAGCTATGAAAAACTATGATTTTTGCGCAAGAACAATTAATAATTAACTAGCTTTTGATGTCGTATGTTTACCCTCCAAAACGCCATAGACATCATACCAACAAATATATTAGCAACGCCATCTATTAACAAAATCGATATTATTATCCGGAACACCTATTATAAAACACCTTCGCATTTTTAATAAGAATTACAAATGAAACTGCACTTACTACGTTCAAAAGATAAATTTCTTCCCCAATAAAAAGAAAGAGTAACGCTTGAATATATCGAACCAGACAACAAAGCAAACGCTAGAAGTAACCATTTCGTACCTTCTCTCATCAATACCGCTTCGTCAAAGACTTCAAAATGAGATTAAAGCTCTCAGATAATAGAAGCTAACATAACAGAGAGAATAAATTATTTCAACATCTTCTCAGCAGTATAAATGATCGTAAATGTCTATTGTTTAACGTGATAACTCAATTCAAATAAAAAATTATATTCTTATTTGTACTTATGTGTTATAAAAAAAAGAAATAAGCGAGGATAAGTCAATATTATATCTTTTCATTGAGATGTATAATAGATTCGCAAATAATAAATCAACATTTGTGTTTACACTGATTGAAAAAATGTGAAAGAATAGTCAAACTAAAACTTGTCAAGAATTAATATAATATGTTGTATTCACTGATGAACAAAAAAATTGCAAATTCCAATCTACACTTAGTATACCAGGTGTGGCGGTCAATATTCTTAGTTTTTTTCTTAAAAATCACGTTTAATTAATAACGAAAAAGGTAAAAAATGTTTTATTATGCGCCCATCGTTAACTGCACATTTTTTCCATCCCTCTGGCAATTTGTGGATACCCTCGCAGAAAAATCATACATCTTTTGAGGCGGTCCAGTCATCATGCCATTTTTCGACATCTCCATAATTGCTGAAGTGTTTCATGGAAACATACTCTGTTCATACAACCGGACATACTCTGTTCTTGAAATAGCCCATAGAAAAAAGTCTGGAACGGTCAGATCCGGTGAACGAGATAGATTTTTCGAAATGGTGCGGTTCGGAAATTGTTGTCTTAGAAGGTCCATTGTAGCTCGGGCGGTGTGAACCGTGGCTATTCGTGGGGGTTATTCATTGCTATCGAAATGAAAAACCATAGAGCAACGATACTATAAGGGTTCCGATACAATATTGATTCGTTTTCACCGCAAAAAGCCGAAAATTCAAACCGTGACAGATAATCGGCGGTCCTGGAAAGTTAAGTTTTCTAAAATGACTAAACTACTAAAGCTTCACCTAAGTATTCAGCAGTGTTTAGTGCTTGTTTCAACTTTTTTTCAGGTCCGAAAGTGCATTAGGAAAAAAGAAAAAAATCTCAAAGTGAAAACAAAATCGAAATTTTAGCGGCTAATCATAACTTTTGCGAAATTGGAAATTGAATCAAAAAAGGTCAAATCAAACTACTAGTTTTTGAGAAAAAGTCCTCAGTTGGCATCTTTCCCATATGGATAAGTCACCCATCGGGTTCCCTTAAGCCGTTATCAGTAAGGCTTGAGTTGATCGTTCAGAAATCATTTACGTCGGCCTTTGTTATTAAAACATTTAAAAACAAATTTTCCTTAATTTGGAATATTTTAAATATTCCCCAATTCTCTACAGACCCACTTGCCAGTTTTCAAATTGTTTTTCACCTTTTCCTCGGTTTCATTTCAATTATTCGTTTTAAACTATTTTGGAAAGGGTGAAATAAATCGTAGACCGAAGATGCGCTGTTTGTGTGATAGTGTATTGTCATGATGAACGACACATTTCCTGTTTGCTAATTCTGGCCGATGGCCAGTTTTCTTCAATTGTTGATGTTGATGTTTTGGTTGAATGCAATCGTACCAAAAGCAGAACATAATTTTCTACGAATGAAGGTTATCTTTACGTACACTTTGGACACAATCCGTTTTTCATCGCCTGTTATCATCCGCTTCAGAAATGAAGCTTTTTTTCAGTAAAAGATCAGACGAACACGAGAGATTCGCTACAACAAATTACGCTCACTAAGTTCGTGACCTACACATCGTATCGGCAGATATCGGCCATATTTTTTTCAGGTGACCGAAAACGGCCGATATAATTTATCTGCTGTGTCACGGACCGTGGTGCGTGGATCTTCAGCTATTATTTCATCGACATCATTGCTTGAAGCACGGCCAAAGTGATGCCGGTCCTCCAGGTCGAGATGTCCGCCCCTGAATCGCCCAAACCGTGATTTTCCCAACAAAACCCTCTACATAAGCGGAAATAAATCTCTGGACTACTTTCTGAAATAAAAAAAGCATAATTTGAATCATCAAAGTATTATCAATTTGAGTCAACTTGACTAACTGAAGGAAAATCAAAACGAATCTGAACGTAAACATTGTAAATCCCACATAAATTATTAATACAACGTGTGGTGCGTCTCACGGAAAACAGAACTTTTTTAAAATAGCTATTTCTGGTGGCGCCATCTTTTGACGAGGATAAGCGTTGGAAAGGTGCATCCTTCACTGACGTTCTGACAAAATTTTGTGACTTTTGGATCATTAGAATCAAGTTATCGCGCTTAAAGTATCAGTATGTTTATACCATCGGACGAAAAATTAACATCGAAAAAAGAGCAAATATTAAGTTTTGTTTTAAACTTGATAAAATATTCACCGAAACGTTTCAATTAATGAAACAAGTGTACGATGAAGATTGTGTATCCCGTGGCCGAGTGCGCAAGTGGATTAAACGATGCAAAGAAGGTTGTGAAAACATCAGCGACGACGAACATCCTGGTCTGAAAAATTTCGTGGTTACTCAAAGGGACCTTGAAATTCTGCGTTAATTTATAATAAATCAGCCAAAGTCTTCGTTGCGATACATGGAAATGTCCAACACGTCCAAATATTCAATTCATCACATTTTGACCGATCAATTGGGACTTCGGTATGTTTGTGCACATATCAAGGCCTTGATTAAACAGTTGAAAAGGGACGAAAACTTCAATACAACATCATTACTGGTGATGGGGCGTGGTATTTTCAATATGATAGAGATACCAAGCATCAAGTGCGCCGTCAAGCATCAAGAAAAGCCGTCTTGAAAAGTCAAAAATCAAAACAATGTTGATTAGTTTCTACGATTCGGAGGGAATTGTGCACAAGCAGTTCATTCCACCTGAACAAACGATCAATGTTTTGTTTTATCTTAGTGTTATAAAGTGTCTGTTATCGCGTCTTCGTACTGTGCGGTGACAATACCATCAACAAGGTAGCTGGCGCTTGTTGCACGATAATGCGCCGCATTTTTTGCCCAAAAATATAATTTTAACCATCAATCATTCACCATATTCGCCTGATTTGGCTTCTTGCGACTTTTACCTCTTCAAAAAACATAATTTGCCGATGAAAGAACAGTGTTATGCCGGCATTGAACTCATTTAAAAGGCGTCGAAACCGCCATCCTGAAGGACACGTCTTTGGCCTAGCTCAAAAATGCATTCGTCAACCTAATTGACCGGTAAAATGTTGTATTGACTCGCAAGGAGACTATTTTGAATAAAAATGATTTTTGTGCAAAAAAATTTTTTTTTTCCTGTGTCCTGTTTTCCGTGAGACGCACCATGAACATTTCTAATCCAATATGATTTTTAATTACAAACGTTAATAGAACAAGTAATGAAAAATCCCTACGTACTGTCTGGGCAACCCGACACGTTCTATTGTATTACTCCCGATACTTTTTCATTTAAGTAGCGTGTTAAATTGCTTGTTCTCGGTGTACCTTATTACAGTTAGGCGCATACTTTTCACTGAGCTACCGCTAAGTGATCATGGCATGGAATGCCAAGTACCTGTTTTAGTACCATTGATATCATTGAAGAGATCTTGAGTAATTGCCGATAAAAGCAGTCAGGTATTAATTACATTTTTGGAAGACGATTCCATCATTGAATTGTAAAATTGTCAAGTGATGTACGATCTACAGATTGGTTGAGTTTTTCTGTGTGACTAGTATACGTGAAGTCGTACTTAAAAACGTTATATTAGTTGGGTTTTTGAATAAAAAATAATTCTCGATTTTTTTACTTTATTTTAAAACTTTATCATAAATAATATTAATAATCGTTGAGGAAAACCTAAAAAATTGTTTGCTATTAATTATAAATGAATTAAAATTTATAAAATTTAAAATAATATCGCGTGACTGCGAAAACACCACAATTGGCTGTCATATTTGTGACGTCATTATGTTAAAGTGTTTTCACGTAAGTACTGTCATCAGCTTCTACCTGTTGTATACTCTCAAAATTATTGAAGTTTAGTGCAAAAAAAATATTGTTGGTTACTAATTTAATTCAGTAATATGTGACAAAGGGTTTATAAAGGTGAATTCTGGTAATATCCCTGGTGTGGATATTTTTATGGTCACACATTTTCTCAAAAATGACATTCGGTTCAATTCAGCTGAAGTTCCAGGTGCTAAAGCATCAATTTGAGTTTTTTTTAAAAAAGGAATAAAACAATCTATCACTTTTATAAGTAAAAAATTGTTTTATTCCTTTTTAAAAAATGAACTATCACAAAGTAACGGACAAATCAATCAATTTTTTTTAAATAATAATGTAAATGTAAATAAGAAACAAATATTTCTATTAAATATCGTTAAAAATATTTAAAATTATTTGTAAGTTGTCACGCGAAAGCTACGGTGACAAGGGTATAGGTGATGTTCAATTTAACCGCAAAAATTGTATTTGCACCGTGAATGGACGTGTATGTTCAGAATATAAGGTTCTGAATAAAGTTTATACAGTTATCTTATTATTATTAATAATAATAATAATAATCATTTATTGAATCCTCAAGACAATACAAATATGCAAGGATCAAGGCAAAACAAGAGCATGCACATTGCCACACTTCTGTGCATTCAAAGAATATATAACATTTAAACCTACATATAAATATTTTATTCTTGATAAGGTATATAATTTAATAATTTAATAAAGTATTTATTCAAACCCCATAACAATAAAAATATCCATGATTAAGTCGGATTGACAGAATTGACAGAATGTTCAGTGACACGACCTCAGAAATAATATATGAAATGATAATCTCGCACAAATAAACATTGTATACATAAATAAGCATTGAATCTAGTTATTGATACGACATATATTCTTCTAAACTATAAAAACTTTGACTTATAAGAAATTCGCGGACTAATTTTTTAAATTCGTTGTCATTCTGAACATGCTTAAATCGTTGTGACATACTTATTATATATATTATCTTCCCATTTATGGCTTTGTTAGCTACATAAGTGAAAGGAATATATAATATATAATTTTTAGGTCGTATCAACAAGTAAGAGGAGAACTAATCAGGAGAGATCATTTTGATCTCTATAGAGATCTCTACTCATGATGCTAACATGGTTAGTGAAACGTAGTCAATCTCTTTGAGTTCAGTGTTTCACACTAAAGGTTCCGATATGAGCATTGAATGCAGTTATAGTCAAATAATTGTAATATGAGTGTTTTTATAGATTATATAATGGGTCGTTTTATAAGTTTCCGCCTTTTTTAAAAGTCGTTTTTTTTTTTTGTTTGGCCAAGTGTATACCATGTGCTCAAAATTGACCGGGACTGGAAGAAAAAACTTTTTTTGCCATTTTAATACAAATATTTATTATCGTCTTCAAAATAGGTTCCATTTGATTTGATACATGCATGCCAAAGCTTGATCCAATGATCCATGCACTTGAAATACGCTTCAGTTCAGTTCTTTCAGCGAATTATTTTTAATGTCCTCAATCGAGTCAAAACGCGTTCTACGGAACGGATACTTGAGTTTGGAGAAGTCAAAAAAGATCGCACAGAGCCATATCCGGCGAATCCGATACTTGAGCGATCATTTTCGTCATATGTTTGACCAAAAAATCACGCACAATTAGAGCCGTATGAGATTAGGCGTTGTCATGGTGAAAAATCTATGAACTGTCGGCCCATAACACTTCATAATGGCCAAGTAATACTCTTTATTGACGGTTTGACCTTCTTTCAAGAATTCGTACTGAGCGACATCAAGATAATCCAAAAAATCAGTCAATAGAATTTCAAAAGATATTTTCGGTCTTGGCGCGCCATTGGGATGATTGTTGAGGAGTTTCGATGTCGTACTCATAGATCCACGTCTCGTCGCCAGATATAATGCGTTTGATGAATGTCTAGTCACTGGATACATTGGAAAACATCTCTCTGGCAACTTCAACGCTATTGTTTCATGAAATTCAGCTCCTTTAGAACTAGTTGGGCTGTGACGTCTTTCATGCCAGGAGTATCAACCAAAATGTGTTGATATGATCCATAAGAGATGTCAAGAGCTTCTGCTATCTCTCTAGTGCCAACATGATGATTTTCAAGCACGATTTTAAAAATTTTCTCGATGTTATCGACGTTAACAAAGGATGATGGCCGGCTGGCATAGGGCAAGTTTTCAAAAATATCACGGCCTTCACAAAATTCTCCGTCACTCAAACGCTCTGATTCTTGAGGCAGCAGAATTACCATAGACTATTTGCAATATTTTCAAGGCATCCGTCGCAGAAATTCCATTGGAAACACCAAATTTCACACAAAATCTTTGTTCCATATTTTTGTCTTTTCGTGACATAAACAGCTGCCAAACACACACTAATTAACCTATCGAGCTCAAACTTCACATATATGTATCAACCTAAAAAAAAAAAAACGATTCATAAATCGCGCACGGTTTAAATGACTCACTCCCGGTCAGTTTTGATCACATGGTATATGCATTTGAAAGCCTTACTCTACAAAACTGTTTTCTATATTCTATTTCTCTTTGCTATAATTATTTTTTTACTCTACAAAACTATTGGCTTCATTTGTCTGAAAAACTTTTGAAATGGAAATTCCATGCGGCAAAAAACTTTCTACACTTACTATATTCGTTTACAGAAGCATTTCGAGACATTAGCACCTTATATAGAGAGAACGCTATAACCGATCGAATTGCTCGAGATTGAATTGCCAAATTCAAAAATGGGAACTTCGACTTGGACGAGACGCTCCGCTCTGGCCGACGTTTCGACTTCGACGAGGACCATCTTAAAGAGCTTTTGAAGTAGGACGGTCATTAAACATGCCGACAGTTGGCTGAGAAGATGCACTACGGCCTTGCTACTATCTACTGACTATCTCCTGAACTTCAATCTATGGGATTTACTCAAAAGCTTTGAGCTTGGGGGTCACACAAACTAACCGACAAGGTCGCCGTAATAAAGCTGCTTAAACACCGAGCAGCACGCGGCCACTAACAACATTTCTTATACATAATCATCATGGGAGATGAGAAATAAGAATTTTTTTTTTTTCCTTTTTTTGGGTTTTTCGCCAACAGGAGTGGGTGGCCGCAATAGATACGCCAAAGCCGAGAGCAATATTTCCATCCCAAGAAGACCACGTTCTGCGTTTTGTGAGACAGGGAGGGTCTCGTGTACTGGAAAATGCTGGAAAAGAAGACGGTCGACAAGGAAGGCTAACTCGTCCAGCTGCACGACCCGATCGCCAAAGCCAAGTCATCTGGCTCCGCGACAATGCACGACTTTACTTAGAAAACATCGTCAAGGAAACCATGAATGATCCCGAATGGGAGGTTCTTCCTCATCCGTCGTACTCTCGTACGTCGTACTCTCCAGATCTTGCGCCAATCGACTATCCTCTCTGTCTAACCAAATGACGGGCGTAACCTTCGTCAACAATGAGAACCTTTGGACCTTCTGGCGAAACGGCATCAACAAATTAATCGAGAGGTGCGAGCAGGTCGTGAACAATGACAGAGAATACATCATTGATAAATTTGTTGTTATCAGTGAGTGGCGCCCGTGGGTTTTTAATGAGGGAGAGCGTAGAAGAAAATTGTGCTGCTGAAATTTTTGTTTTGCTTTTTTCCCTTCCTCCTTTTTACTTTTCGTGCTATTGAAACCCTATACAGGAGGTGAACCAGGAAAATGAGTTAAAGGAAAGAAACTGAAATAAAATAGGGTATTTTGCTTTGAAAAATTGTTTACTGTGATAAATGCTAGAGGGATGGCGCCCCAACGCTCTCCCTCACGAGCCGCCAGTGGTTGTTATAATTGTTGCTTTTTGCTATAAAACTTAAAAAAAAGGAGAGAATTTATGGAACATCCTAGTAGATTATGTTTTGAATCAATAGAGTAAAATATAACATTATGTATAAGCTAAAATCGATAAAATATTCATTTAATTTAACACACTTTCTGTAATTAGGACCGCAAGGGGAATTTATCGAGAAAAAACGAACATAATAAAAAAAAAGATCTAGACATTATTAAAGTATTAAAGTCTCATTTTATCTGATGAGATTAGACTATACATCTATTTTTAAAGCGGTAAACGTTATATATTCAATAACTAATTGGTATAGCCTTAGACGGGATTTCCGGGCAAAATAAGAAACAAAATTGAACTTGTTATGTATTTGAACTTATGCACATTCCATTCCTACCTGTTTCGTGCCATCTCGGTTATTTAATGAAGATATTTATTACACGCGTTTACAAAATAAAAAAAAAATTGTTGGTGCCGCCGAGATTTAACGTAATTTTAAAGTATAGTGTCTAGCAACACTCTCAGTAATATTAAATTATCAAAAGTACATACAGTTTTTAATCTATTCGCAATGATAATATATTTTCATATATATAATACTACTATATTGCTAGCAAGGTCTGGAGATCGGCGAAATCATTACGGTGCAGACATATATGCCTCTGTTTCTCTCACTCTCACTACTACTTTGAGTCTTATGCGCATGTCCGAGAATTGAGTATGCTTATAGACGTGCGTTTGCATATTTTTATGTATCACGTATATTTATTTTCTTTATTTATAGATATATATATATGAACATTTTGTTAGGTGCTTGACTGGGGACGAGCACCACCCACCCCTTCAATTCGAGGGCATATGTTTCGCCTCTCGATGTTTAGGCTCTTCAGGGTACCGACATATGCGCTCTTGTCAAGAACTGGGGAGACCCTATCCACAGTCAACCACCCATACTTTCGCCGATTCCCATCAGATGGCGTATATATGTAATCTAAAACTTCTTTGGACAGCGTCCAAGGAGACAACAGTAGTTGAATGTCACATACACCCAACCGCTGGGTTCCACAATCTCATATGGAACTTCCCGTTGGATGGGGTATATATGTAAGGGAGGAGACGCAGGTTGTTGTGTGTTCCACATGAGATTGTGGAACCCAGCGGGGTGTATGTGACACTGAACTACTGTTGTCTCTTTGGATCGCGTCGGAACAAGTATCTCGCAGGGCTGGTTTTTGACCTCGCAGCCCTAGTCAGCTGGGCTTGAGTCTAACTCACGGAGACAGCCGATGAGAAACGATCAGAGCCAGGTTGATGGATCCAAGGTTGTGGAAAGAATGCATCGCGTAGTTTCGACTGTTGCAGTAATTCACCGTAGGATGGCTCGAGTTGCATTGAGATTGTGACCTGCTATCAACAATCCCAGCTGACATGGCGTGGCTCTGATCGCTTCTCATCGGCTGTCTCCTTGCGTTATACCGGTCCTGTCCTCTGCATTAATGGGTGAGGTTGTGGGTGGGGTACTCGGTTGAGGGATTGAGACGGGGCTTGGACGTGTGACTGGAAGGGTTTCGGATGGACAATTTGGAAATAAGCGGATTCCATGTATTTGGAACTCTAAGACCGTCGTTAAGCAGTCTGGCCGTTATTTGCTTCACGAATTATGCGGTGTTTGCGGGAATATATGGTACGATTACTTTGGCCTTGTCGAAATCTATTTTGTGACCCGTTTGGATATGATGTTCTGCTAAAGTCGAGGACAGATCCGATTTTCGGATGACTTGCCATCTCGCCGATCGGATGACTTGCCATCTTTCGGATCTCTCGCCATCGGAAAATCGGATGTAATATAATGAGATATTACCTGAAAAGCGGATGCAGGAACGGGTAACAAAGCACGACATGGAGCACGGGTGAACTTCCTTAGCTTTTTAATATATATATATATATATATATATATATATATATATATATATATATATATATATATATATATATATATATATATATATATATATATATATATGGACAATCAGACACAACTGAAAAGACTATGACAAATAAAAACAGGCGGAAAAGAAAAAACGAAAAGAAGAAACAGAAAAGAGAACTGTACGAAATTTGTTAAATAAGCGAATCATTGAAAGAACTAATTATGATTACACGTATATATACCTACAAAGCGTTTTTGGCTCTGTTTTTGCAAATAATAGCGTTCAAAATAGATATAATCATGATTTATGCAAACTATATATACGTACTGTTCGTTCTCCTAGTTTTTTTTCTCACACACTTGTTCGTTCGCAATATGTGGTGCATCATAGACGAGAATAATTAAATCTACATAAACATATTGTTATCGTAAAATACTGCCTCAGGTAGAGGTATTTAGATTCGCACAGACCAGTAATTTGTATAATTGGACGTTGTTTCGAATATAGATTTAGCCATAATAGCTTCTCATTTTTCTATGTGATACCACGTTAAATAAAAGATATCTTTCGATTTTTTAAATGTTTATGCCAGTTGTTGAGTTGAATTAAAAAAGGCATGAGATAGGTCAGAATTTTTCAATGTCATGTTATGTTATTAAGATTCTAAACATCGGTCAGTAAGTTCCCGGAAGACAAATAAAACCCATTTTTTTGCAAACGTCAACCTTATTCATCAATATATTCTTCTTGAAGAGCAATACAATCATTCCAACGCTTTTCTAACATTTTTGTAGCTTTTTTATTGAACGATTTCTCTTTGCCTTCAAAAAATCCTTCAGTTTCGACAATTACTTCTTAATTGGAGCGAAATTCCTTTCCAGCGAACGTTTTTTTTTGAGGTTTGAGAACAGGAAATAGGTGCGGGGGGCCAGATCTTCATGCAATTCATGCAATTTAGTCATCGTTGCCAACGATTTGTGTTGGTAAGTGCGCAGCGTAACTGTGCAGCCTTTATGTGTATTATTTAGGATTAAATCGTATAGATTAAGAATCACCAAAAATATACCTTTAAGGATGCACGAGTATCAAATAACAAATGTAGGAAATGCCGTGAAAAGCCCGAGACTCTTCAACATATAATATATTCATGTGGTAGACTCCCTCAGACGGACTATCTTCAGTGTCATAACCGTCATAACAGGTTCCTGTATAGTCTACCAGGAGCTTGTAAGTCCTAATGGTCAAAAATACCCAAAAAGTTAAGTAAAAAAACGTTGCTACTCCCTTATTTTTTGATCACATTGAGACCCCTCTATTGCTGAATGCGGCCTCCCCTACATTTTGTTTTAAGAAGGCTTGGACCGACCATAGCGTACAAACGTAAAATAGAACGATCTCTATTATATTCTCCAGAGGCGTTACTAGAATCAACCGATTTTATGACCAAACAATAATAACCAGTTAAACCGGTAAATGGCCAGATCTCAAGCTCGATATAAAGCGAATATGTTCTCTCCACACCATAAGAACAGCAAGCGGCATAGAATTTTTCTTGCGATGCTTCCAGTGCACTAAATTTACGTAACAACTCATACAGCAAACATGAGGAGTCCAACTTTTATCTTGATCCTTGTCCAATTTGGCCCTTAAAACATAAAAGATAGGCTTTTTTAACTTCGTCGAATATAGATCTAGCTTGTAGCTTTAAAATAAATCGTCCGCATATATAGCAAAACTTATCGGCTGGGTTTTTACAAAATCGACGACTTAGAACATGTCATTTTATATAAAATCGACTTAAATACTTGACTGTAATATAAACGAGACAGAAACAAACTAAACTATAGAAAACAATTAAGCTGGCCTTAAAGATTCGTAGAATACTGTGGACATACTCCCTCTCTACGGTCTTACCCCTACCAGTCCAAAGTCAGGTACAAATAATTTCAATAATCCCATGATATAAAGAAGTAGATTCTAGAAAATGGGCCGGGCTAGCCCATTTCTGTGAAAAGGTGTTTTAATAATTACCTAAATGAAACGCAAAAAGAGCATTCTCATCAATGTTTCCACAAAAATCATGAAGACCTGTGTAATTTGTTGAAGTGAGAATATATATTTTTTATTGTCAAGCTGTACAATAGACATTTACGGTCTTGTATACTACTGAAAAGCTGTTAAAAGAGTTTATCGACTCTGTTATGTTGACATCTTTTATTAGAGAGCATCTGTCTCACTTTGAAGTACAAGTTGATGCGGTATTAACGCGAGAAGGAACGAACTTATTACTAATAACATTTGCTTTGTTGTCCCTTTCAATATATGCAAACATTCTTCCGTTTCAGTTGAACTAGAAAGCTAAACAATGAAAGTGATGAACTTGCCTTAAGATTTTCATTCGACCTTGTCTTTATATCGATACGGAACGATTTTAGAACAAGAGTGCCCCACACGGTTGGATGAATTTTAGACTAGTCGTGAAGGTCAATCGTCTGTGATAATTTTAAACTCTTCAAAACGTCATGAATAAATAAGGCGCACTAAGGTTACGCATGGAACTTGAAGCAAATTTAACTATTTTTTTATATAAATTTATTCATCGGCTTAGTTAATAATCACTGTTTTTTTTTACTTTCACGAGGTCAATGTTTAGATCAATCAAGAAATTCTTGGAAGGATTATTGGTAAACAAAATAACGCATTGAATTTTTAATAGGATATTGGGTACTGTTCATACTAGTGGATGTAACAAAAGTATTGGCGTTTTTTAGATACTTAGTTATTCTTCTTATACTTCTTGTGGTGCTACAGCCGATTAGTAAACCTTAACCTCCTTCAACATTAGCCTCAAATCGCTTCATACATTGTATTGGCATCGTGTATTGGGTCTCCCTCTTTTTCCGTTAACCTCTGTTCACAACTCCATGATTTTCCTTGGTAGGGTAGATCGACGCGAATCGGATCACTTTTTTTGAGAAAGAGGAATTTTTTGAGAATTTGAATAGGGAAATGAGTCGTAATCAAAAATTTTACATTTCTTAGTATCATACAGATACTTTGCTGTGCAGAAATACGAGTGTAACTGTCAGACATCAAATTTTCAAATAGGTACCTAGATAATAAAATTTTGCTAAACTCACCATAGGACCATCACCATTAAATCTTTTTGTAGTTGAAGTCCATCCTCCTAAATTTCTGAGCAGCAAAGTGGTCGATGACTTGATCATTAAAATTTGAAATTGACTTCACAAGTTTTTTTTTAATAGATATCATTGGTAACACGGACAGCCGTTCCTTACCCATAGTGTTTCTTAAAAATGTTTTGATTCGTTTGAAGGTAGAGAAACACCTTTCGCTTTCCACAGTCATCATGGGGACTGTACACAAAACAATCAGCAATGCCACAGATTGACTAAATGTTGATGTTAAATTGTTTTGGATAAACATTTGTAGCAGAGGCACAGTCCCACTGTGTTTCACAAAATCGTCCCGTGCGTACGTTACCGAGATTTCATTTTTTAATATTAAGTAATTTACGTTTGCAAACAGGTTACACAGAGTTAGGTATTTATCGAAACTAAAACGTTCATGAACCTGTATGGTTAAGATATCACAAATGTCCTTCCATATCCTGACATTCCGATTGGGGTATTCCTTGTCAGTAAATTTCCGTTTGTTTCTGCGATTCTCTATGATCGGTCATATACATCTACATATCCAATAATTTAGGTAAGTAATATTTAACATAAAAACTTTTGAATAGTTCTAAATTTGCTGCCAAGGATTGATCATATTCAATAAGAACCGTTGCAACTTCTTGCAATGTCCATATACATAAGTAACACTTGGATCGCTTTAAAATGTGAAGATTTCCTTGGATTTGATGATAGTAATTGTGGCTCCCATTGACAACTACTTCATTACTGTCATTGTAATAAATAATATAACTAGTATTATCTTTCTGAATCATTTCTATATATATGGACATATACCATATATATTTAAATATCATACCATTTCTCCGGATATTCAAACGCAAATTTCCTTTTAATATTAAAATCATATAACTTGTGACCATTTTTTCTAACATTGTTGACAAAATGAGAACTACAGACCAGTGAATGTTTTGAGGGTTCCCGATCTACTCGCCTAAAAATTACGCAATCATTTTAAAATGTTCATGCCATCTTATAAGTATTTAATATTACCTGACAAGATTTAACCCTTTTTTCGCTCAGTTGAATCGACAGGAAATGTAAAAAATATACCCATTTTTTTGTTTATTCTGGCACAAAACACATGACTATTTTCAACTAAAACAAAAACACCATATTGTTAATACAATTTGTATAACAGATTTTGTAAAAAATCAACTTACCAATAATAAATTCAACAAAATATACCTGAAAATCCTCCCAAAAAACTGAAATTGACGCTCATAAAGGGCAAAGTAACATAACCTTAAATTTACTTCCACACATTAAAAAAGGACCGAATAAGAACGTTTTGCAAGCAATTCAAATGTGTTAAATGTAAAATGTACTTTGAAGATTACGAAACTGTGAGAGAAATTGCTTACTAAACTTGTAAAGAGAAGAAAATGACTAACAAAAATTCTTTGTTTGGAAAGGTTCGATGAACTCTGCCCATGACGGACGTCAGCGCTTAATATGTCTGAGAATGGGGCAGCGCCCAAGATATGACTTTATAAATGCGTTTAATCTCCGGATTATTAGCGAAACGATGCATTGCTGTCTTGGTTTTTCGCACGCGATAGTAAAGAAAACAGTAGCGGCACAAACTTGTCTGTGCCCAAAGCACGTGTTCTTTAATCGGTGGGCTTCGGCAACCCACGACCTATTTCGTTACTGCGAATGACTTATGAATGTTAGACTACAGAAGTCGCAAGAAGCGTGATCATATACAGAACAGAGAATACATTAATATAAAATCTGAAATTATTTTTTCCGCTTCATTTTTTAATTTTTTTGGTAGGGCAAGTGGGCACGTGCCCTTATGGACCAACCTCCACTGGTCTTTTATGTCTCTTTTAATAACTTTTCGATCGTGTTATTACGTTTAGGTCATCTATATATCTCACGATCTGTTTTATTTATTCATCATTGTTCCATTTCCATTTATGTCTTTATGACGAAAAACTCTTATAGAAATACTTACAACAGCTCTGATTGTATTAAGGAAGTAGTAGTTTTAAAATACTAAATACTCGAATTCGATGGACTGAAAAAAGTCAGGCCAAACTGTTATATATAGAGAGATAAGTAAATTTATATACTATGGTTACTGCAGTCAAACACATACAATATTGACATCTAATATATATTCAAATGCAAATTCTATGTATGAAGTCAATGGTCTTAGAAAACTTGAGCCAACGAGTGCCATATATGGAGTGGTAAACATCTAATATACAGGGTGTCCCGAAACTCAACGTCAAGCTGGTGTCGGGCGAAAGGCCAGGTTATACCAGTTCTGGCAAAAATAAGAAAATAAATCCATGTCAACGTGTTAAGTGATAAAGACATATTTTTGAAGATCTTGAAATTCGACAACTTAGGCTACATCTTTAGGTACTGTAAGCACAAATTTCCCAATTTTTCAGTGTTATTTTTTTATAACGTGATCCTAAATAACCATACGTTGTTAATTTAGTAAAAAAAAGTTTCATTGAGTCATGGTTTAAAAAATTATGTCAGCTAACTTTGACACTTGTCAAAGATGACCCATTTAGTCAAGATTTCAAAATGGTACAAGTGGCACTATTTTTTCAACAAAAAATATTATTGTTTATTTTTTTTGCAAAAGGACTATATTTCAAAAAACTCATACTATGATAAAAAATAGTTTTGTGTGCTTGTATGGTAAAGATATAGCCTAGGGTGTCAAATTTCAAGATTTTCAAAAATGTGCCTATTGTCACTTAAGGTAGTACTGTCGGTCATAGAATTATTGTCCAGAATGAAATAAAACTTGGCATATTGATACATTATAATAAGAAAATGAACCAGTTGAATTTTTAAAGAGTTGCAGAGAACCAGAAAAAAGATAATAAAAAAATGTTTCGCCTTTACCATTGATCTTTATGAGAAATCACATATTTTATTTTATTTCACAAAAAGTACCTTTCAAATTACAATGGTTACTTACAAGTCGAGCTTCAGAGCGTGTGATAAGAGTAATTAGCAAATAGTTAAGAAAAATGTACTATGCTAATTACATGTGGCAACACTGTCAAAGAGGTTATGACGCGCGCGAAATTTAAACATACATCCAATGCTGTATGTGGGGATATCAGTGTCATAAACATTTATTATTACAAAACATACGAAGTACTTTTTATTAATACAGTTACATTTATTACATAAAGTAACACATAACCAAATATATAGTATTACATAAATACACTTTAATTTCGAAGATTTTTTAATTATTTTTTTCCTTATTTTCGAAGTAATTATAATTTTTTTCTATTTTTTTTTGGTTTTGGTAACTTTCACAGCGCTATTCTCATCGTTACCTAAAACTTGCACTATACCAGCACACTTATTTCTTTTATATGCGTCTTCAAGCATTTCATAGGTCACGTTGACAACAGCAGCCATTTTTTTCCTCATACTTCTATCTCTTTTGATTTTACGCGGCATTGCCAAATATAAATATTACGGAAATCAAATAACACAGAGCACACATTTGACACTTGTGGTATCGACAGTACTACCTTAACATGGTGACATGGATTTTTTCTTATTTTTGCCATAACTGTATAACCTGGCCTTTCGCCCGGCACCCGCATGACATTGAGTTTCGGGACACCCTGTACATATACATTCAAATGCAAATTCTATGTGTGAAATCAATGGTCTTAGAAAACTTGATCCAACGAATGCCATACATGGAGTGGTAAACACGTTATCCATCTTATATAAATTTAAATAATATGTTGCACTCAGCAACAAAAATATATTTAGGAATATTATCCCAACTAGTTTTTCTTTGATGTCACTAGTTACTTTGTAGCTTTAACGTTTGTAGCTTTAACGTTCGTGCATTATCTAGAAATCGAAAAAAGGAAAGGAACAAAGAGGAATGTCGTAATAGATACGATTGATCGACTGTGAAGTTTTTTGATGACTTTGTGTTCGCCGGTGAAACCGCGTCTTTTTTTCTGATCAGTCGCTAATCTATCAGCGAATGAAAAGGCATTATCTTGATTTTTTCGGTATTTTAGCCGGTATACGACTACGCTGCGATCTCTGTTACTTTGCAATAGTACAGAATCATTTTGTGAAATATTCTAATAATGTTTTTACATATTATTTTTTGTTTTATGGACACGTTGATTTTAGTATGTGTGTTTTTATCGCTTTGAATTGGGTTTAAGTGTAAATACCCCAGACTACGGGAACATTTGAGATCAGACAGGGTTTGTGACAGACATATTATGAACAAAGTCATCAGCGAAACAGACAGACATAGACAGACATAAACGTATTAAATAACTGATTGATTCCTCCGTTATTTTGTGACCGTACATTTTAACTACGTGAAAGAAAGCACTTCAACTTTGTTTTAGATTTTAATAGAATAATATTTGACGTGACGGCCGTTTCGTGGTAACAACTACATCATCGAGACGTTTCAAAATGAATTCGTTCAAGGAGGCGAAGATGAAGATTTATCAAGGCTTGCAGACGGGCTGTAACACGACATGATGAAGAAAAGATTTCCACAGAATGATAGGAAGGTATGTCATTACCACCAACAGAAAGGGCGTTGTATTTCATCATAACCACACCATACCATGGGTGACTGTGCATATTTGTCGAGGATCTTCTAAGTTACCATATTACATTATTATTACATATTACATTATTATTATATAACCATATTACTCGGATTTTGCTCCAACTATAAAAGTAGAATGAAAAGTCAGTTATTATTAAAATGAAATGTTTTTTAAATTGAAAATTGATTTATTTTTAACGTAGTCTTCTTTTAGCTTGATACACTTAGCTCAATGATTTTTCAATTTATTTACGCGTCCCAAAAAGTACGGGTGGTCGAAGTCTTCCCTGTTTCGACAATGCTCTCTTCATTTGATGTGAATTTCTTTCCAGCCAGCTAATTCTTAATGGGTAACTCTACTGTAAATTTTTCAAAAAATCGATTTTTTTTATTAGCTTAAAAATTCTTTAAACCATTAAAGCTGGGTCCACATCAATAAAAAATTGCGTTGTGCGGGTTGTACGTGGAGTGCATGCGCGGCAATGTAGACGCTCTGACACACAAATATTGTCACCGCACAGCACAAACCTTCTGTTGTCCTCCAGATAAAATTCAAATAGACTGTTCCAGGAAATTCAACATATACGTAAAATTTTATTGGTGTAGACTCAGCCTTAGAATATGGGGCAGAATTTTTGTCCTAAAAAAAATGTTGTTTTTGTGCCGGGATATTTGGAGCTGATTTAATATGAATTTGATGCTCTGAATTCAAATATGGCATTAATTTCCTGGGCGACACATCTGAATGACTCTTTATGTTGTGGAATAAAACTGGAAGAATGCCTGGTTAAAATTATTGAGTCTTCGCCGGAAGTGTTTCCCCATCCACTATACTTACCTGACATTGTGCTATCTGACTACCATGTTTGAATTGCTTCAATACGTTCAATACTATATACGTTCGAAAATGTGGGCGCCATAAATAAAGCCTAGGATATAATGAAATTTGCAAAAAACCCAATAAAAACAAGTGTGCCACATTAGAAAACCCTATGAAAATGTTTAGACCAAATCAATATAAAATTCCAAATATTGTTAAGTGATTTCGGCCTAACGTGCTGCATCGTAGGTCTGACCGATGCATCCGGGTTGCGCCTGCGCGATCGGCAACCCACCCAGCCCGTCCGCCTTCAGTCTCTAACCGGCTTCTATTCTATGTCGTACGTTGTTAATTCGCTGTTTTTTTTAGTGTTCAAATAATTGTTTATTTTTAGCTTTATATTGTGCGGCCAAACAATTTTCTATCCTTCGACGTTACAGGTAAGTTCTTGTCGAACTTTTACGCATAGTTTGTACCATGAAAAAGTTTTCAACCCGGCAGAGCCTCCGCGCTATGTGACCAGTATAATGCGTGCTTGCATTCTTAACGTTAACTCTTTTTTCGAACGTGAGATATTTTCGGTAGCATTTGCGAAGCCTCTGACGGCTTTCTCATCGTATTTATTTACGTTTTATTCCTCGAGATTAAAAAAATGTTACTAGTTTATCGGATGTTTACAGTTTTTCATCGGGGGAAGGATTTATAGTCTATTTATAACAGTTCATAATATGATTTTAATACAATTTTCTTGGAATACAACGCAAATATGACGTTATCTGTACAAAAATTTACAAAAGACGAATAAGTTATTTACCGACGCTATTTAAACGTCATATGTCAAATTTTGATTTACGGTAGTTGTCAAAGAACAGCTGAATATCGTGGTCGTATGGCGATTTCGATTGGTACTGTTCGAGGGTACGACCGGACACTATTGACATTGACATTTCGAATTCTTTGCCAAAAATTAAATTGTTTATTAGATTATTCCAATATTAGTTAAGAAAAAGGACTATTGTGGATGAAACTTTTTAGGATTAGATATACTGAATAATTTCAATAATTAATATAACCTATAGGGATAAAAGAACTACAGTTTGAGGAAATATATCTATAAGGAATGATGAGTAAATTTTGATTTTTAATAACACTAAAAAGTCATGAAGATTATTGTACGAGGCATTAGATAATAAGGGAAGAATCTTAAAAACAAGCAAGGTACTCCTAATACTGTTGAATTTTTATAAGCATACTTGACCGTACAAGAAGTCTGTGGAGTTGCTATTCTTCAAAAAATCTCTTCGGGCCGGTTCTACAATGCAAGAATATACCAGGTATAAGCTACACTTAGAATAAAATTTGAAATGCACATTCTGCTAGAACTAAGAGAGAGCCAAAATAAAGAACATGTTATCTAACAGGAACATTTTTTTATTCATTTTCTATAATAGGCCCTAGAATCAATTATTTTTTTTGTTTAGAGTTGTTAATCAACTTCTTTGGTGCTGCATTTCAGGCTTTTTTCAGTTATTTCGTTTTATTGAAAGCTAGAAAAAGTATGTATATTGTTGGATGGATGCTGCACAAATTTTAAAATAATATAACCTTCTGGAAGAAGTCGAGGACTGTTAGATACAGGCTTTTCCTGACAATAAGTCCCAAAATTATATTGGCGTCTTCAATTGTAGAGCAGGTTTTGCACTTATTTAAATTGTTTATTGCATGGCTTAAGAAAGGTCTGAATCATGCCACAGTAGTTTGACAATTTTGCTTACTCACAAAATATTAATTATTTGTTTACCAAAAATGTTCTTACTTGTATTGATTAAATCTTTTGACGTTAAACAACGCTCCATAATTAAATAAGCACATGTGATATATGTATAATATCTCCAAAGTACAACTTTAGGAAATAAGGGCGTCAGAAATAGTCATCTATTCAAATCGATTACTTAATGCTCGTCCATTGTGTCGAATATTTTATATAGAGCTTTCATTTAACCTTGAAACCCGCGAGATCTATAAATGTGGGCAACCAACACGACAAGTTGGTAATGATTAACACGAAATCACAAATTTTCTTCAATTACGACTTAAGTTTATTGTTTTTTTTTCAGTTTTTATTATAAATAATCTCTTTCTTTGAATTATATACACAGTTTAGCACTAATAACGAAAATAAACATAACATTTGACCAGTCCTAAATTATTTTGAGCTTACAGTAATAAAAGTTAAAACAACTAAATCGGAACAGATGCCATTGAAAGAAAAAAGAAGAGAAAGGCATGTCGTAGATTTTTTTATGGAAAATATTGTTGATGAAATGCAAACAAGGAAAAATCAAACGTGTTAAGAGTTATTTTTGTTGTTTAGGAAGCATAGAAACTGATAAAGATCATGCACGTTGTTTTATTAAACCACATTATAACTGGCGAACAAATCTCGATGACAGATCTAAATGAAATTTTAGTAATGTATTACTAAAATTGCCAAAAATACTACTAAAATCTCCCCGAAATCTGCCATCGAGATTTTTTCGCCGGTTATAATGTGGCGTAATGAAACAGCGTGTAAGATATTCAAAAAAAAAAACAAGGATCATTTTTCCATGTGCTCCACATTGTCCATTTCGGTCGCTATCAAACGTCAGCAAGCGTATCCCGAGGCCGGTTTCTGGCCTGAACCCGTCGTCAGTGAGTGCCGCTGAACTAGTGAATTTCAGTGAGAGCGAATTACTTTGAAAGAGACAAAATAAATTTGGATGGATAAATATATCTTTTGTTTTCGTCGATAATCAATAAATTTATTGCTCTGTAGGCCGAGTTGGCCCATGGCTTGGTTTAATCTGGTCACCCAACTAGATCTAGACCGCGACCGACGTCGCTTAACTTGAGTTATCAAGAACTAATGTTCGATGGGATGCGACTAGCCCTTTGGCTTCTTCGATTAGTAGTGGAAAATAAACGAGAATCTTTCAAGGTGAAATATTTTAAGTTAACGCCAACAAAGAAAGGTTTTACTATAAAATTACTAGTTTTATAGTTTGGGTAGTAAGAAAAAAACATCTTGTTATTTTAGTCAGTTCTTGAACTTTATAGTATTTTTTCATTGTGGATTTGGTCCATTTCATTGAACTAGATTTTTTAAAATAGCTATGAATGCAATTGTTTTTTTTTTCACTCGGCAAGTCTCCAAGGAATTTTTGCTTTCTTTTCCTCGGCATCATTTAGCTTGTTTTTAATATCTCTAATTGTTGCATAATTATCCGTTAAATTTCCACAAACATTTCTGTTTCAGCTTTTTCTACTTTGTTTATATTAATGGGCTTTGTTTATATTAATTATGGCAGTGTTGTAGGTTTAAAGCTAAAAAGGAAAGAACATTATTTAATATACTAATCCAAATCTTTTCTACTGTTTTTTTACTGGACTGGATTAAACTGGACATACGTGGAATAACTTCATACAGTGTTCGCTTTTACAACATACATTCTGTCAAAAAAGTACCGGGAATTGGTCATTTGAAAAGGGATTGTCAAAATTCTTTTTATCGCTAAGTTGGCACAACTGTCCTCTATACTGACGCGGAGTTTGAACTTCATCTGTCATTTAGTTTATTTACAATGCTCGATTGTGTTAATTCATCTCAAGTGTGTTTTGCGATTTTTACGATGGATAAAAAATATTGAACCAAGAATTTGTCATTGTACATTTGTATCAATCAATCAATTAATCAATTGTACCATTTCAAGCGATTGTTTGAGCATGAAATGCGTTACCGCTTGATTAGTGCCGAAAGACCTGAATTTTCTTCAGAAACTCAATCCCGTAAAGGTCACTAAAGATATGTTAGAACGAGTCAATTCTGACTCCACATTTATAAAACGCATTGTAACTGCGTGGTGCTGCGTGGTGCTGTAACTGCTGGTGAGACAGGAGTATACGAGTTTGACATGCAAACCAGTTAACAAGCTTCGGAATGGAGCCTTTCAACTAAGCCGAAACCGAAAAAAACCACGTCAAAGTCGATCAAAAGTTAAGGCGATGTT